>CM060430.1:94620326-94785203 GCA_030545235.1 Helianthus tuberosus
TATAATTTAAAATCTCCTTATGACTAGGCCTTATGTGCTAATATATATTGTTATTGTTTATAATTAGGATAAATTATAATTGAAATCCTAATTAAATACGATTAATAAATTAACCAAATATGGTCTCTGTTTACCATGGTTAATGAATTACCCTAAGGGGCAATTCCATAATAAACTCCCAAATAAACTATTGTCCTTGTTTTCTGTAACAGTTCAATTAAAATGGCTAACCCAGACGAAATTAATAGCCATCCAGTGGAGAATATTGATAACGCCCGAGTTCATTTAACGGGTGCTGAACTGAAAGCGTTGGTAGACGACGCTGTTACAAAGGCCTTGGAGCGGCAGTACGAAGAGTATAGTGGGACTCGAAGTAGGACCCTATCTACACCGCATTCGAAGCCGCCTTCCAAGAAGGAAGAACCCAAGAAAGATGATGATAGACTCTCCTCAAACCACCACAGTGCTCTACCTCAGCAGATTGTACTAAATCAAGAATCCCGTAACAAGGGTTGCTCCTATAAATACTGTGTTTCATGCAAGCCTAGGGATTTCACTGGGGAAAAGGGAGCCATTGACTGCATGACGTGGTTAGATGAGATGATACAGTAGTGGATATCAGCGGGTGCGCTGAGAGGGATATAGTCAAGTTTGTGTCGCAATATTTTAAGGGTGACGCTTTAGCCTAGTGGAGATCACTGATTCAAGCCACCGGGAGAATCCCATTGTACAACATGTCATGGGATCAATTTGTTGCCCTCATCAGGGAAAATTACTGCCCCCAACATGAGGTTGAGAAGATAGAGTCTGATTTTCTATCATTGGTTATGACAAACCTTGACTGTCAAGCTTACCTCACGAGCTTCAACACAATGTCCCGGTTGGTTCCGTATCTGGTGACCCCGGAACCAAAAAGAATAGCTCGTTTTATCGGTGGTTTAGCCCCCGAGATAAAGGCAAGCGTGAAGGCCTCCCGGCCAGCTACTTTCAGATCTGTAGCTGACATATCTTTGTCCCTCACTCTAGATGCGGTCAGGCAAAGATCGCTGAGGAACAAAGATGCTGAGAAGAGAAAACGTGAAGATGATAATTCACGGAGGTCGAACAAGAAGCACCGTGGAAACGGTGACAACAAGAGGGGGTCTGAGTCAAGGAAAGATGGGCATCAGTCTGGTGAGAAGCCCAAATGCAAGACTTGCAAGAAACAACACTTTGGAAAGTGCAGACTCGAATCGAGCTCGCAAACTCAGTCAAGAACGTTTGCTTGCGGGATATGCAAGTCTAAGGACCACAAGACCTTGGATTGCAAAAAGTTGAAGGATGCAACTTGCTACAGTTGCAATGAAAAGGGGCACATTAAAACCAACTGCCCTAAATACGCCAAGAAACCTGAAGAGGCCAAAAAGACCAATGCTAGGGTCTTTAGGATGCATGCGAAGGAAGCGGTTCTAGAATACAATGTGATTACAGGTACTTTCCTAGTAAATGATGTCTATGCAAGAGTACTTTTTGATTCAGGCGCTGATAAGTCTTTCGTAGATCATAAGTTTTGCAAATTGCTGAATTTACATGTCAAAACCTTGAGTATAAATTATGAGGTAGAGTTAGCAGATGGCACCATAGAAACCGTCTCAATTGTGTTAGATGGATGTGTTATATCCATTAAGAACCACTCTATTCCTCTGTCTCTACTTCCCTTTAAGTTGGCCGGTTTTGACATAGTTTTGGGTATCGACTGGTTATCTCATAACCAGGCCCAAATTGTCTGCAACAAAAAGCAAGTGGTGATAAAGACTCCGTCTGGTGAATCACTTACCATTCGGGGAGATACCCAGTATGGACTGCCTGAGCAAGTGACTATGCTCAAGGCTTCAAAGTGTTTAAAGAAGGGTTGTGTCATCTACATGGCACAAGTGATTATTGATGAGCCTAAACCGAAGATAGAAGACATCCTCGTCATTTCTGAATACCCAGAAGTTTTTCCTGAAGAACTACCTGGTTTACTGATATACGAGAAATTATACATATTTTTATACCCCAAAACACTTCCGTTTTACGAGTTTTTGACCAAAATAACAATGTTATGGACTAAATTTAGTAATTATTCAGTTTCAGGTCTTAAACGGAGCATAAGATGAAAATCTGATGAAAAACGGACATTTCCGAAGCATTTCTGATCAAACGGGCCAAAATCAAGATTCGGACCGGAATCGCACGCCCATGCCATCTGAGGAATGATCATGCAATCACTGCACACCCAGGGGAACGACCAGGTGCCCGAGATCGCACGGTCATGCGACCCATTGCACGCCCATGCGACTTCCGAACAGTCATGCGATATCGACAAATGATAAACGATCCCGAGATCGCACGGTCATGCAACCCTTCGCACGCCCATGCGACCCGTTGCACGGCCGTGCGACCCCAAGAACGCCCGTGCGCCTTTATGACTAGACTTCCACCCATGTCGGCCGCCCACGATCTCGAAGTGGATTATACGTAAGCAATGACGTGAGATGGCACGACCGTGCGACCCTTGGCACGGCCGTGCGATAGCAAAATTTCCCCTATAAATAGCCCATTCGTGTTCAAGCATAATGTTGGTTTTTTCTCTGAAAATATGGCGATCCTAGAGTTCCGGGATAGTTCTGATCAAGCTTTGTTCAAGTCTCGAGGTCGTTTTGATGCTGAAATTATCCACCCCGTCAACTTAGTGCATGTTTATGGTTCGATTCCTTGTTCTTGAACATGTAGTCTAATCATTGTGCATGTTATTGGGCTGATGTATAGTATTTGTATATAGTTATGTGTTTATAGTTATGTTGAACTTATTTCTTGAATAAATTTGGTATTGTAATCTCGTTTGTATGAAATCCAAGTACTTGTTTATGTTTATCTTCATGATTATATAATTGAATGTTTCATTGATGTTGTGTTCTTTATTGAGTTTGATTGTATTGAGTAATGGATATGTGATAATTTGTATGTTAACTGCTTTTTATCACTTATTTGTAAATTCTGTTTACACCATGAGACCAGACCCGGAGATTGGTATTACACAATATATGTCTTATTTGATCAAGAGTGCTTTCCTACACGTAAGGGTTCTTATGAATTATATGGTGTGGATTACATGTTCTTGCATGCGGTTAATGATCCTTGTTTAGTAGTTTTGGTCTGAAATTGCTATCTTGGTAGATTTGTATTCAAGACTTGTAAATGTGAAATTATTTGTTATATAGTCTACAGAAATGCTTATCCTCGTGGCTGTATTGTGACCATCGGTATTGCTTTCTTTGATAAGTGAGGTTAGAAAACTCTTAACGGATGACTAATCTATCTTTAAAGGTTCACATAAATCAATAGCTCGCTAATGCATGATTTTAGGTAATTTAAGATGGGACTTCGTCTTACTTTTCCGAAGAATTATTATGTTAGAAAATTCCGAAAGGTGACTAGCTGTCTTGCAATTGGAAAATTGATAAAGTACTTTGGTGAAATACATGTTAGATAACATGCTTAGGTTATTTGTGAAATAAGATATTTGTTATTTTTATATTTTTATTTTTCAGTTAATGTAGTTAAACAACCAATCAATTATTTCTTCCTTTGGTAAAATAATAATAAAGATTCAGTACTTATAACATCTTACCTTTTATTTAAAGTGCTTATGTCTATATCAACTTTTGTCTGATTCCTGAACGATACCTGGATCTTACCAATACTTTACTGCATATGTGACGGGATGCACTTGTCCTTTGTTGTGTGTGTTTTAATGTTAAGGTATAAACCATTTTTATAAATTTAAAACTTAAAATTGTGCTTAAAATCAACTGTTTAAATATACGCTCTGAGCACACACCAAGTTTTTGGCGCCGTTGCCGGGGACATGCATACATACATAATTATTTTTAAATTAAAGATAAGGTGTCAATAATGGAACAATCCGAGTTATTATTTTACCAATGTATAAACTGTAATTAACTGTTAATATTTGTACATTTTTGTAATTATTTATTTCTTTTTATTATTACTGACCTTTTATTTATTGTTTATCTAACCATTTATTTATTTATTCTAACTTTCTAACATTTTTACCATCCAAATCTATCATATTTTTCTTTGTGGTGGCAAGTGTTTGGTTGAACCAGCCGAGTCTACCATAATTTTTGTGATAAGATTTGTGTTTTGGTACTAACTCTATGGACTACTAACTTTATGGACTACTAACTTTCTAACTTTACTAACTGTGGAGACATGGGTTAATTCTCAATAGTCACACACTAACTTTATTTACTGTCAACTAACATTTAATTTCCGCAATTTAATTTCAGCACTTTTAATTCAGTTATTTTTTTTATTTATTTCAGTTATTTATTTATTTTTGTACAGTTATTACATTACTTCAATTCAGTCATTTTATTTCTGTCATTTTATTTATTTATTTCATTTCTGTACAGTACGTTGATAGCAGTGTTCGAAATCGGACCGCTTACACACGTATTTTATTTATTTATTTCATTTATTTATTTATTCTAGTATTTATTCATTTATTTATTTAACTGTCTTTTATTCATTTATTAATACTTGTTAATAACAATTTGCATAAGGTAGTAATCGGGTACGCAATAATGTGGGAACCAATTATACTACCATGCACATAACGAAATGGCGTTGCGAACCGCTGTACGTGGGTTGATACACGACCATGTACGACTTTTTAGCAACACATAAAAATTTTTTTTTTTTTTTACAATCACGCACCGCTAGTCTCATATTGTAACGGTACATGAGAGAAGGGCGGGCATAAAAAAAATATGCATGGAGGCAGCCCCCGAGAATCGAACTCGGGTCTGTGCGCCCACACACTCATTCGCGCCCTTGTCAACCAATTGGACTAGGGCCTGATATTGTTTATTTCATAGTTTTCAATTGTATATATAGAGTAAATATTAGTTAGAAATATTTAATATATAGTGTATATATATATATATGTGTATAATATTATAGTTTTAGCATTTATATTTTGTATAATATTATTATTTTATCTGTATAATACTTTCTTTTTCACTTGTAGGTTAATGTCTACGCCCCTGAATCCGTTTAAAGCTGAGCCAGCCAACGAACCTGTAGATAACCTTAGAAGAAGTAGGCGGCTACACGAAAGAGCACTTGTTGTTGCACAAAGAATTGCAGACGCAATCGACGAACCAGTGACACTTTCTGACAGCGAGAGTTCGGAGGAAGAAAAAGTAGAAATTATGGCAGAGGACGACCAACCTTTGAATGAAACCGACCGTCCAGGAAGAGAAGGCTTGTTACCAAGCATTAATCGACTTGAGATAGAAGCACCTAGTTATGAAATTAAATCTAGTATACTTAATATGATACAAAATTCTGTGCAATTTGATGGCAAGGATCACGAAGATCCTGGTCGACACATCGCATCATTTAGCGAAGTATGCTCGACATTTAAGATTACAGACGTTTCTGAAGACGCAATTCGTTTACGCCTGTTTCCATTCTCTTTGCGAGGCAAAGCCCGATCTTGGCTTTTGTCACTCCCAGCAGGATCCATCACGACTTGGAATGGGCTGGCCGAGCTTTTTATGCAAAAATATTTTCCGCCACAAAAGACAGTTAAACTGAAGAACCGTATTGTGACATTCAAACAGGATGAAGGAGAATCTCTACACGCAGCTTGGGAAAGGTTCAAAGATCTTCTGATCGATGTTCCACATCACGGGTTTTCAAAAAGACAACTTGTTTTGAACTTTTTCCAAGGACTTAACTATAATTCACAAGAACGTTTAGATGTCTATGCAGGAGGAGATCTGGGAACCAAAACTCCCAATGAAGCCTATGCAATCATTGAGAAAGTTGCGTTGAAGTCAAGTTCGCGTTACAGTGGAGTACGAATTAAAGTTGAATCCAATCCTGGAGTTCATCAAGTAGATACATATACGGCTCTTTCAGCACAGATTGGAGCTTTGGCAGCAAAGTTTGACCAAGCTCAGAACGCTTCAAAAGTACAATCAGTTCAATCATCATGTGAGCTATGTAGAGTGTCACACGAGCCAGGTACATGTAAGCAAGGTGTTATGTTTACAGGCCACGAAGAGGTGGACTATTTGGGCAATCCAATCAGGCCCCAAAATAACCCCTACAGTAACACGTACAATCCGGGTTGGAGAAATCATCCAAACTTTGGTTGGAAATCCAATTCCAATAACCAAAATCCACTTGGATTTGCTCAACGTGCACCCACATCACAACAATCATCAGGGCAATCCTTTCAGCCCCAAAAACAATTCTATCAAAATCAACCTTTTCAGCCATCAGGGCAAACCTTTCAACCACGTTTTAACAATTCAGGTTTAGGAAACACTTCCCAGTCTCAACAGCCTCAAACCTCTCAACCCAATTCAAAATTAGAGGAAATGATGGCACAGCTATTAAATAACTCTAATAATGCTAATCAATTATCTGAAAAACGATACCAGCAGCATGAGGAGCGGTTTATGGCACAAGAAGGGGAATTGCGGAGCCAGAAGGCATCACTTCAAACCATTGAGAATCAAGTCGACCAGTTGGCAAAGATGTTATCGGAAAGACCACCGGGTGGCCTTCCAAGTAACACAGAACCAAACCCTAGAGGGCATGTGAATGCAGTTATGACGAGGAGTGGTAGAGCAACAGGACCTGAAAAATCGGACCCACCGATTACCGATCCTGTCCAAACTGACGCTTCAGACGAGGTGCACGCTAGGCTAGACCCAGCAAGTACAGCACAGTTTCGGGAGCCAGTTAAAGAATTCATCCCTCCTATTCCATATCCAAGCAGATTGAAGAAGCAAAAGAACGAAGAACAACATGGTAAATTCTTAGAAATGTTTAAACAATTGCACATAAACATACCATTTGTTGAAGCATTGGCTCAAATGCCTAAATATGCAAAGTTCTTGAAAGACATCCTCACAAATAAACAGAAACTCGAAAGTTTATCTTGTGTGTTGATGAATGAAAACTGTTCAGCCGTTCTCCAAAACCGTCTACCTGAAAAGATGGGAGATCCGGGCAGTTTTACCCTTCCATGTCTCATTGGAAACATGACAGTCAGTAACGCACTAGCAGATCTAGGAGCAAGCATAAACCTTATGCCTTATAAGGTTTTTGCTAAGTTAGATCTGGGGGAACCTACACCCACTAGAATGAGCATTCGACTTGCAGATCGATCAATCAAATATCCTCGTGGATTCGTAGAAAACATGCTTGTTAAAATTGATAAATTTGTTTTTCCCGTGGATTTTGTAATTCTTGATATGGACGAAGATTCAAAAGTGCCTTTGATACTCGGACGCCCATTCCTCAACACTGCGAGGACAATTGTTGATGTGGCAGCTGGCCAAATCACGCTCCGAGTAGATGACGAGCACGTGACTTTTGATATTAAACGATCAATGCAACATTCGCAAAGTCACGATGATGTACTATACTGTGTTGACATTGTTGATACATGTGTAAGCTCTCATTTTCAAAGCACTGTTGAAGAAATTGATTCGGACATATATCCAAAAATGAAGCAACCAACTGATGAAAATAATTCTCAGAGTCCAAATCAATTTGTGGAACTAAATCGTGAAGTTGAAGAAAAATCAAAGCCATCAGTTGAAGAACCACCGTCCTTGGAGTTGAAAGAACTCCCTCCGCATCTCGAGTATGCATTTCTAGACGAGGAGTGTCGCTTGCCAGTCATCATTTCAGCAACCTTAGAAAAAGAGGAGAAGCGACAGCTTCTTGAAGTTCTAAAGATTCACAAGAAAGCCATGGCCTGGAAAATTATGGATATAAAAGGTATTAATCCATCCTTTTGTACTCATAAGATTCTCATGGAAGACGAATACAAGCCTAGAGCGCAGCATCAAAGGCGCCTGAATCCAAACATGCAAGACGTGGTGAAGAAGGAAGTAATCAAGCTGCTAGACGCAGGTCTGATTTACCCCATATCTGATTCAGTTTGGGTAAGTCCAGTGCAAGTAGTACCTAAGAAAGGTGGTATTACTGTAGTTTCAAATGATAGAGATGAACTTATTCCTACCCGTACCGTCACAGGATGGCGAGTTTGCATCGATTATCGCAAACTCAATGAAGCCACCCGTAAGGACCACTTCCCGCTTCCATTCATCGACCAGATGTTGGAACGTCTGTCGGGGAAGTCATACTTCTGTTTCTTGGATGGGTTCTCAGGGTACTTTCAAATTCCAATCGCTCCTGAAGATCAGGAGAAAACTACTTTCACATGTCCTTTCGGCACATTTGCTTACAAGCGTATGCCTTTTGGACTGTGTAATGCACCAGCTACATTCCAGCGTTGCATGATTGCTATTTTCCATGACATGATTGAGGACTCCATGGAAGTATTCATGGATGACTTTTCTGTATTCGGGAGTTCTTTTGATCAATGTCTTGGAAATTTGAAAAGAATGTTGATGAGATGTGAGGAAACTAATCTTGTGCTTAACTGGGAGAAATGTCACTTCATGGTGAAAGAAGGGATAGTTCTTGGGCACAAAATTTCTGAAGCAGGATTGGAAGTTGATCCAGCAAAAGTGGATATCATTTCTAAACTTCCTCCACCTACCTCGGTTAGAGCGATTAGAAGTTTCCTAGGTCATGCAGGGTTCTATAGGCGATTCATTAAAGACTTTTCAAAAACCGCAAGACCTATGACCCGTTGGTTAGAGAAAGATGCTCCGTTTGTCTTTTCAGACGATTGTATGAAAGCTTTCAAACAACTGAAACAAAAGCTTATCGAAGCCCCAATTTTAGTTGCACCAGATTGGACATTACCATTTGAGATAATGTGTGATGCAAGCGATTATGCAATAGGAGCAGTCTTAGGACAACGAAGGGAGAAGCATTTTCACCCTATATACTATGCCAGTAAAACTCTACATGATGCTCAAGAGAATTATACGACTACAGAGAAAGAGCTTTTGGCAGTAGTATATGCGTTCGATAAATTCAGATCGTACCTTGTGTTGTCCAAAACAATAGTGAACACGGATCATGCGGCAATTAAATACCTTTTTAGCAAACAAGACGCAAAACCGCGTCTTATTCGATGGATCTTGTTATTACAAGAATTTGACATAGAGATCCAAGATAAAAGGGAGCTTTAAATGTTGCAGCCGATCATCTCTCGAGACTTGAGCATGGCAATTCAGATAATTCATTGGAGGAGCAAATAAACGACAATTTCCCCCACGAATTTCTTTTGAGTATCGAGTTGAATAACGAGTCACCATGGTTCGCCGATTATGCAAACTACCTCGCATGTGGAATCCTTATCAAAGGATTATCATATCAAGAAAAGAGGAAGTTCTTTGCAGATCTGGAGTATTACATCTGGGACGAACCATACTTGTTTAGGATCGGAGCCGATCAGGTTATCCGTAGATGTGTATTTGGAGAGGAGGCAGCTTGCATTCTGCATCACTGTCACGAGGGACCAACCGGAGGTCATCATGGAGCGAACTACACTGCAAAGAAAGTGTTAGACTCTGGATTCTTTTGGCCCACAATTTTTTGTGATGCGCATGAGTATGTTAGAGCATGTGATGCTTGTCAGAGAGCAACGAATATCTCAGCACGTAATGAGATGCCTCAGCATTGGATACAAGTTTGTGAAGTCTTCGATATTTGGGGGATAGACTTCATGGGACCATTTCCCCCCTCACGAGGTAATAAATACATCCTGGTAGCAGTAGATTATGTCTCAAAATGGGCAGAAGCTCAAGCTTTACCCACAAATGATGCCAGGTCAGTCGTGAGATTTCTGAAAAGTTTGTTTGCCAGGTTTGGTGCCCCAAAGGCACTTATCAGTGACAGAGGGACTCATTTTTGCAACAGTCAGCTTGAAAAAGCTTTGTCCCGTTACGGTGTGCATCACCGTATTTCCACGCCCTATCATCCACAGATAAGTGGGCAAGTGGAAGTCACAAACCGAGGGCTAAAACGAATTCTTGAACGGTCTGTGGGAACAAACCGTAAAGAATGGTCGGACAAACTAGACGAAGCACTGTGGGCTTTTCGTACAGCTTACAAGACTCCTATTGGGACAACTCCCCTTAGACTTGTATACGGAAAGGCATGCCATTTACCAGTGGAATTGGAACACAAAGCAATGTGGGCTCTTAAAACAGCAAATCTGGACTTAAAAACTGGAGGTGAAGCCCGGTTTCTCCAGATCCATGAATTGGAAGAATTACGACAACAAGCTTATGAAAGTTCCATTTTGTACAAAGAGAGAACAAAGAGATTGCATGATAAACGCTTGAAGAACCAGAAAGAATTCCAAGCGGGAGATCAAGTTCTGTTGTACAATTCACGTTTGCGATTATTTCCAGGAAAGCTTCATTCACGTTGGACAGGCCCGTATACTGTGAAAAAGGTATATCCATATGGAGCTGTCTTAATTGAGGAAAAGAATGGAAATGAATTCAAAGTGAATGGGCATAGGTTGAAGTTGTACGTGGCCGGACCGATTAATTCGGTGTTGGAGGTTTGTGAACTCCAAGCCCCGCATACTTCATAAGTGTGGGGAGGAGAGTCTACGCTGCTGACTCAAAGATTAAAAATGTAGCAAGAATGTCTCTGGACATTTTAGGGTAATTTTGTAATTTTACGTTTTTATAGTTTTAGTGTAATTTAGGTGTGTTAGATAGATCACGTTAATTTGTACAAGTCTTAGACATACCGTATAAAGATTTAATGTTTAAACTGTTTGTGTATTTAAAAAAAAATGGCGAAAACCGACGAAAACGATTGCTGAAACGAAATTCTGAGTCAAAATCTGAAAAGTTAGCAATCGCACGATCATGCGACCCATCGCACGATCGTGTGTTTTCGAGGCCGCCGGAACGAACCCATGCACGATTGGTGCATGTCCGAAAGTTTGAGGTTTCTCGGTGACGCACGCTCGTGCGACACAAGGAACGATCGTGCGACCCGAAAAGGGTAGAATGGTCATTTTGTCACTATAAATACCCATCTGCACCTAACAAACCCTAATCGCAAAAACGGGCGCCCCCTTCTCGTTCCAGACCGAAATCTCCAATTTTTGGCACGATCAATCCGCACGGTTTGCTTCCAAACATCACACGGTATGTTAATCCTTGTCATAATCTTGTTCTATCCTTGTTTTAGTCGATTCCATCCGTATAATCTTAGTGTTCATAGGGTTTCTTCATAAATTTCAATCAAAACCCTAGTATTTGTTAGAAACGTACGAAATCTGAATAACCGTAGGAATTACAGACCCTTGTGAACAAGAAACACTTGATGATTTTGAAAAATTTCAGAAAAATCAAAATCTGGGTTTGATGATTCTGCAGACCGTCGTCGAACGGTCGTTCTACCCGTCGCACGCTCGTTCGGTGCCGGGATGTTCTCGGTTATCGGTTGTTTGTTCGAAAACTTTGCCGGAAACAATTGCCTGATCTCGGGATCGCACGATCGTGCGACCTATGGCACGCTCGTGCTATACCTGCAGAACAGCCAGAACAGAATGTTTAAAACACAGTTTTAAGCAGTTTCCGAGTCAGATTTTTGGTACATTCTTGTTTCTAACATTGTTTTACATACAGATGAATCATCCATTCCTCCAATTTAACGAGAATAACGCACGAGAAGCCGCATGCATTGCAAAACGAGATTTCTTGTGGGCAAGAAGAGAAAAATTTGGGATACCACGTCGTTTAAATTGGCAAATGATGACGCAACTAAACCAAAAGGATCGTTTGGAAGAGATGATTTCATACCCTTTGGCGCGTCTGGTAAATATAGAGCAGCCTGTTTATCTTGAACTCGCTATAGAGTTTTTCGCTACTTACCAGTACGAAAAACCTGTTGGTGCTGAAGATACCGATTTACGGTATAAAAAGAGAGTGACGTTCAGGATGGCAAGAAAGTGGCATAGTTGGACTGTTGGTCGATTAGGAAGAAAACTGGGTATCTACATTAGAGAAGAAATGGAAGATGAGACGATTTTCACAGATATCTATGATTTTCCAAACACCGCAGCTCGAAATGCTTTCTGGGCAGAAATAGCAGAGGGTGCTCGTTATGATCCGAGGATGTCTAAGGCCTCGAGGATTCGTGATCCACTTGTCAGAACCATGCACCACATCTTCAGTCATACCATATGTGGCAGAAAGGACAGTCAAGGTAACTGTCCAACACCTGATTTGTTATATTTATGGGAGCTGGTTAATCAACCAGGTCTTAATTTAGCAGCCCGTATGGCAGATTACTTTGTCAATTGTTCTGGCAGAGTACAGAACAGTCTCATTTTTGGTGGTGAGTATATCACTGAAATTGCCATTAATGATAATGTTTTGACTGATGAGGTGGTAGACAGTCTTCATTTAGTGACCGAGGGGGATTACATAGATATCCCGTCACTAAAAGCTATGAGATTGATAGTTGAAACACCGGCGGGGGATAGACTGAAAGGTCTACACAATGAGATATGGGATCCATTACCTCCAGCCGCAGCAGCAGGTAATGAAGACGAAGAAATGCATGATCAGGAGAATCCGGAGCAGGAGCATGTGCATCATGACCCGACACCACCACAGTCGCCACAACATCACGCATTCCACCAGGACTGGCCCCAGTTCTATCAGCAGTTTCAGGACATGCGTGTTTCTCACAATGAGATGAGAGCAGAGCAGATCGAGATGAGAGCTGATCAGCATGCCATTAGAGCTGAGCAGGAGGCTTTGAGGGCTTCACAGGATGCTATTAGGGCTGATCAGACTGCTATCAGGCAGCACCAGGACCAGTTGCGGACGACTCATCAGAACCTGTACCAAGGAGTACAGGATGGTTTTACTTACATATTTGGGGGGCTTCAGAGTGCCTACCCAGATCATTTCGGACAGCCTCCGCAGTTCCCACCGTGGGAATATTATGGTCACAGTGGTGCAGGTCCTTCAGGTGCGGGTGGTAGTTTTGGTGGTGGTGGTGACGATGATGATGAGCAGTGATTTATTTATCTGTTTGTTAGACATTATTTATGGATGATTTGATTTGATTTGATTTGGTTTGATTTGTTTTAGTTTTAGTTTTATTTTCAGTTCTATGTTTGTTCTGAAACAATTTACATTTGGTTTGTTTAAAATCAGTACTTAGTTTAAATTTATGTTTGTTTTAATTTTTGTTATATGTGAATAATTGTTTGATTCATGTTTGGCTATTTAGAAAGTGAAAAATACGGAAGCAAGAAATGCAACAACGGTTGAAATGACTGCATCAAAAAGGGGAGTACATCTTTCTCTTTTCAAATTATTAGTTTAGTTCTTTATAATTACTTAACTAATATGTATTTCACATTGGGGACAATGTGAAGTTCAAGTGTGGGGAGGGGTTTAAAGATTGATAAATTGTTTGTCCTTAAATGCTTAATTTTTGTACAAATCTGTAATCTAAAAAAAAAAAAAAAAAATTTAGCTAGTTTGTAAATATTTTTGTACATATTTGATTTATTCTTAACTAATAATTATACAAATGAGAAAATATTGATGTAATTTTAAAAAATAAAATTTTTATAATTATTCATAAATTTGCATCTAAAATACACACCCAATTAGTGAGTTTTGAGCCATTCTAATAGCATTAATCATATGCTTAAGACTTCATTTTGATGAGTGTGCCGCATAATAGTATACATTTCAGAACTTGTCTTGAATATACTTGTTTAAATCACTAACTGTAAAAATTATATAAAAATGATAGAGGCAATTCGTTTCTTGTCTTCTTTTCCGTAAGTTTCCAAAAACCTTGAAAAACCAAAAATATTATCCGATAGAAAACCAAGTTGAGCCTTTTCCTTTTCGTTTGTTATAAACCCACCATATTAACCCATTTAAGCCTTTTTATTCTACCTTTTCAACCCATGTGTAAATTCCGGTTTAGTTTAATTTTCCTATTATAGGAATTTAGTTTGGTCTTTTACCGGCAGACCTAAAAGAACTGGACATGCATTCATTTGATTCAAATTTGCTTTGCTACTTACAATTCGCGAAACCAAGCTTACCATTGGAGATTAGGGAGAAAATATTTCACTTAACTGGAGAAGTTAGAAAAAAGTGGCGACAACAAGAACAAACGCCACCATTCTGTGGGACTTCCAAAAGTGCAATGAAAAGAAGAGCAAAAAGATACGACAAATGCATTGGATGTGGAAACTGGTCTCACGAAGGAAGATGTAGAAAAAGTCAAACTGAATCCCAACATGAATATACACTTCTCATGAGAATGGGGGCTATTAGGCTCAATGCCGAACGGTCCATTAGAAAAGGAAGTAATGTTCATTACAGGATAAAGGAAGACATTTGACACATCAAAGATAAAACAGGTCTTGACAATCTGACCTTAAAAGAGTCACTTGGTTTGTGAATACACAAAAAAAAAAAAAAAAAAAAAAAAAAAAAAATTGTTATTGTATTAGTTTATCATTTGCTTATGTTTTCTTGTTTATATTTCCAGTTTTTTTTTACATGATCAGGAGTGTGTTTACTTTTGTGTAAGGTTTGTTAGGATAATTTGCTAGACCGGATTGCAACACATCACCCAGTAAATATCCAATCCTACCCTTAAACCTTAGCCAAGTTACAACCCACAATAAAAGTCCTCTTGATTTTTATAATTTTTATGTGTTAAATGATAAAAATGAGATTTCATTACAAGCCTATGTAAATGTTACTTTATGACCTGGCTTTTGAGTGATCACAGAAAAATTACTAGTGCACAATTCACTAGTTTACACCAGTGAGCCGAGGGAAGTACATCAAAGATGCTAGTAAGTGAATAATTAGTGTTAAAAACGCTATTTATTTTTGAAAGGTTGCATTAAGATTTCTCATTGCTATCATTATTAGTTAATTTTAAAACATTTATGTACATTATTGTGTGTTTAAATTGCTTTACTTATAAGTTTGTACAATGTTTTGCTTAGGGACAAGCAAAAGTTCAAGTGTGGGGAGGTTTGATATACGAGAAATTATACATATTTTTATACCCCAAAACACTTCCGTTTTACGAGTTTTTGACCAAAATAACAATGTTATGGACTAAATTTAGTAATTATTCAGTTTCAGGTCTTAAACGGAGCATAAGATGAAAATCTGATGAAAAACGGACATTTTCGAAGCATTTCTGATCAAACGGGCCAAAATCAAGATTCGGACCGGAATCGCACGCCCATGCCATCCGAGGAACGATCATGCAATCACTGCACACCCAGGGGAACGACCAGGTGCCCGAGATCGCACGGTCATGCGACCCATCGCACGCCCATGCGACTTCCGAACAGTCATGCGATATCGACAAATGATAAACGATCCCGAGATCGCACGGTCATGCGACCCTTCGCACGCCCATGCGACCTGTTGCACGGCCGTGCGACCCCAAGAACGCCCGTGCGCCTTTATGACTAGACTTCCACCCATGTCGGCCGCCCACGATCTCGAAGTGGATTATACGTAAGCAATGACGTGAGATGGCACGACCGTGCGACCCTTGGCACGGCCGTGCGATAGCAAAAGTTGAGCAACGCCCCAGTACTGACATTGCCAGATGGAATAGAAGATTTTGTGGTTTAATGCGATGCATCGCACACTGGCATGGGGTGTGTGCTTATGCAGAAAGGCAAAGTTATTGCCTATGCTTCAAGGCAGTTAAAGGTGCATGAAAAGAATTACACCACCCATGACTTGGAGTTGGGTGCTGTTGTATTTGTACTAAAACTATGGAGGCATTATTTATATGGAATCAAGTGTGTGATTTATTCTGATCACAAGAGTCTCCAGCACCTGTTTAATCAGAAGGATTTAAACATGAGGCAACACCGTTGGATGGAGACTTTAAATGATTATGATTGTGAAATCCGATATCATCCCGGCAAGGCGAATGTAGTCGCTGACGCCTTGAGTCGAAAGGAAAGGGTGAAACCCATCCGAATCAATGCCAAGAGCATTGAAATAAAGAACAGTTTGACTGAAAGGTTGTTAGCTGCACAGAAGGAAGCTGTGTTGGAAGCTAACTATCCTAACGAAAAGCTAGGAGTAACTGAGGAGCAGTTATCTCTTGGCAAGGATGGAATTCTGAGATTAAATGGACGAATATGGGTTCCAATTTATGGAGGACTTCGGGATGTTATCCTTCAGGAAGCCCATAGTTCTAAATATTCCGTTCATCCTGGAGCTGATAAAATGTACCAGGATCTAAGGGCAAATTATTGGTGGATAGGCTTGAAAAAGTCTGTAGCTGCCTATGTAGCTAAGTGCTTGACTTGTGCGCAAGTCAAAGCAGAACATCAAAAGCCGTCAGGCTTGCTACAACAGCCTGAACTTCCTACGTGGAAGTGGGAAATGGTAACTATGAATTTTATCACCAAGTTACCTAAGACAAGGAAAGGAAATGATACAATATGGGTTATAGTTGATAGACTGACTAAGTCAGCACATTTCCTACCCATTAAGGAGACTTATAGCTCCGACATGCTAGCCCAATTGTACGTGGATAAGATTGTAGCCTTACATGGCATACCTGTGTCTATTATCTCTGACAGAGATACTAGATACACGTCACATTTTTGGAAAAGTTTCCAACAATCTTTGGGCACGCGCTTAAATTTCAGTACGGCTTACCACCCTCAGACTGACGGACAGAGTGAGCGTACCATCCAAACATTGGAAGACATGCTACGTGCATGTGTAATTGATTTAGGTGGTAGTTGGGATAACCACCTACCCTTGATTGAATTCTCCTACAACAATAGCTACCATACCAGCATTAAGGTTGCGCCTTTCGAGGCCTTATACGGTAGAAAGTGTAGAACGCCCGTTTGTTGGGCGGAAGTTGGAGATGTCCAATTATCAGGACCAGAGATAGTCTTTGAAACGACGGACAAGATTGTCCAGATTCGTGACCGTCTCAAAGCTGCCCGAGATAGGCAGAAGAGCTACGCAGATCCAAAGCGTAAATCTTCTCACTTCGAAGTAGGTGACAAAGTATTGCTTAAAGTATCACCCTGGAAGGGAGTGATGCGATTTTGTAAGAAAGGCAAGCTAAGCCCGAGTTACATAGGACCTTTCGAGGTCATCGAACGTGTCGGGTCAGTTGCCTATAAGTTAAACTTACCTGAAGAGCTCAGTAGTATACATAATGTATTCCAAATCTGCAATCTGAAGAAGTGTTTCGCTGATGAATCACTGGTCATACCACATACAGAGGTGCATATAGATGAGAGCTTGAAATTTGTGGAAAAACCATTGTCGATTGAAGATCGACAGGTTAAGAAGCTTCGAAGGAAGCATGTACCTATTATAAAGGTCAAATGGGATGCCCGTAGAGGTCCTGAGTATACGTGGGAGGTAGAGTCCACGATGAAAGAAAAGTACCCTTATTTATTTCAGTAAATCTCGAGGTCGAGATTTCTTTTAAGGGGGTGAGGATGTAACACCTTGAAAATTCACGTCCTACAATGTGTTGACATGTGTCATATGTTTGAACGTGTGAAAAAATGTTATAAAAGGATTAAAGTTGACAATCATGGAAAGTATGTGAATATACGAGTTCTAAATGTCAACAGTGAATAAATATATTGTACATTAACCCTACATGATGCTCATACCTTCAAACGAATAAATCATGGATCATACGAAGCTAAATATGAAAGAAAGTGAGAGATTACAAACTACAGGGGTTAAATGTGTCAACATGTTTAAGTTATACCTCTGAGCGACCTTTTGACAAACCCGAAGCTTTGTAATGGTTAATTATACTCACTAGAATGCACGATATAAATTTCATAAAGTTTCGTTATCGTATGAGAAAGTTATGATCAAATTCGTGTGCGAAGGGGTTAAAAGCGTCAACGATGAAGTTTAGGACTTTTCGGGTGACAATAAAGTTAACCGAGGACTAAAAAAAATGGGTATATGTCTTGGAGCCCTTATATGTCAAATAGGAGGGTTCATAATGCAAGAAATGAAGTCTAAGCAAAGTTTGAAGAGCCAAGGATCAAAACATAAAAATCTAAAAAGTTGATTTGATGCAGGAAGGCTTTGCGCGACGCGAGGCCCAAGGGGGGGGGGGGGTCCTTCGCGTCATGCCTAGGCCCATCTGATCCGATTTTCTTGGGTTCTTGTCTGCCTTTGCCATTGTAATCGACTTTTATCCGAGTTTCCTCATATTGGACGACCCCTAAACAACCCCTAGACACTTAGGGACACTTGTGGATGAATTGTGGTCAGTTGTAGACTTGCATGTCAACAATCTAGTGGGTTCTTGATCACTATATAAAGCCACTAAGTTGCAACAAGTTCTTCACACCTTTCTCTTGCATTCCTGATCATTTCTGGAGCTCAAGACTTATCTCAAGTGATCACTAGTCGTGCTTAGGACCTTGGTAAGTTTGCTTAACCTTTATTAGTTAAGTTTTTGCTTAGTTTTAGCTTAAAAGTCAAACCGTCGTAATTAACGGTTGACTTAACGATTAATCACTAATGGTCCAGTGATTAGTCGAATTGAAAGTAGTTATAAGTTGGTAATTATGTGGGTAATAAACCCTTAAAAGGGTTCCCCCTGATTCCCACTCTAACTAGGTCAAATGTCAGGTTAAACTTGTTATTAAAAAGTCAACAGGATACTTAATTTCTAAATTATGCATAATTAGCAATGTTGAACACATACAACCTGTTTGATCATTAATATAACTTAGTAATTAATGTAAGAACATGTCTAAACATGTTCAACCCGACAATTTTATGTTTAGACCCGGTTCGGAACCAAAAGTCGCAAAGCTTTGACTTTTGCTTTGACTTCAGTTCTGACCCGTTTGGGTATGTTTTAGAAATACCTTAGAGCTTTATTTGGACCAGGTTACATGCTAGTATAACCCTCTGTGATTATACACCTCGGATCATTAGTTATCCAATTAATATGCATGATTCCGTTAATTGCGCATATGTTGACCATTATGCCCTTTTCACCTTAAAACGTGATTTTTGAAAATGTACAAGAGTAGAAACTTTAATTACTGATATATAAACTTGCACCTAAAATTTGACATCAGTTTGAGGTGTAGATTGAGAGTTATGCTCATTAGCGTAATTAGAAAGTTTATTAGCGATTAAACGACATAATTAGCGTTTAGCCTATCTAAGCCTACTTTTTGATATCAAACTTATTACCCACTGATGTAATATATTATTTTTGGATTTTTGAAGATTTTAATTAATTTTAGGCTGAGCATAACTTATAGTCGTAGGCTTAATCCGGTAATTGTCGGTTTTGCCCTTACGGGCTATAAAATGAGTTTTACATATCTAACTGACTCCAAACCTTTTGCTACTGATTACATATGATAAATAAATTATTTTAAGCCTTCTGGAATAATAAAAATATCAGCTTTATGTATAGAACCCGGAAATGGCTTCTAATCGCATTTTTAAGCGTTTTTAACGCATAGTATGTACTAGAACTATTTTAAACATACAAGGGTTGATACCTACTGATATTTTGGGTAGATTATTATATTTTAACAGTAAGCAAAAGTTGTTTAACTCAGACTTCAGTTTTGAGCTTTACGGCTTATGTGAAATTACCAAAATGCCCTACGGTGCATAGTTTGGTTATAATTGATAAAATTCACAAATATACTTTACCCTACTGTTATAACTTAGTAAATTGAGTATTTTTGCTGATTACATCAGACCTGTAACTCAGGTAAATACTTAAACTCTTTTATAACCTTGTAAATGACCAAACTACCCCTACGGGGCATAGTTTGTGTTTAAACTCGTTTCGGGCATAATAAAAGACATCTTACTGATGTCACAACATATTTGAAGCATATTAACTTAAGAAACATGTATATGGCTCCAATAATTACCCGTTACGCCTCTTACGCGTTCGATTCGGTTTATGTAACTAGTTTGCATAAATTAGCCGAAACGGGTCAAACCTTATCGGTTTTATCTCAAAATCCAGAATGTGTATGAAATACCCATATTAAGCAAGTCTCTGAACTTGTCGGGTCTAAATCACATTCTATCCGGTCTTCGCTTAATCGTGCGTACGAACCGTATCTTTGAAACTAACCGGTCTAAGCTCAAGCTTAATTAAAGACCCGTTAGGATTCTAATAAGTTATTATAAACCTCCGTTCCAGATTAGGAGGACCAGTAAAAGCTACTTGCAATTTGCTTATTGTGATTATTACTTTGCTCAGGTAAATACTTTTAACTTATTTCCCCTATACGGGCTTGGGTTACGGTATATAAAATACCGCTTGGTCGGGCATTAAATCTTCCATCGTTTGGTGGTTAATTGAATAATTTAATCGGTCCGTTTAAATATGTTTTTTTTACTTAAAGCCTTTGGGGGGTTAATGACCATGTCCCGGATATCTCTGGCATCATTTTACGAAATGGCCACGACTTAAGCGCGGGGTGTAGGCGTACACCCGTCAGTGCATAAAAGAATAATGTGGTGTGTCTATTGATCTTTAACCCGGGCACGATCCGGGCTACTGAACGCATAAGGAACATGTAATTCTTTTACGAGATTATATATTTAAATAATTATCCCAAGTTATAAAATGTTTATGCCACGTGCATCCAAATCAATTTTTAATCATTTTTTTAAATGAGTCGGTTGAATGTATTTACCAGTGTAAACTGACGTATTTTCCTAAAAAGATTAAATGCAGGTACTAAGCGTAATAGGCTGGATTCTCTCCTTAGCATCAATAAAGAGTCTCGCAAGCTTAAGATGCCTATCGTCTATTGAACTACTATTTCCTATTTTATTTCGATCCGTCTGTGGATAAAACTTTCAACTGTTTGTGATACACGATATTACAATATTTTATTCGGTTGAAACATAGCTTTCAATTGCTTCCGCTGTGCATATTAAATATTGTGTTGTTTGACTATTATGTTGCCAACAACGTCACGATACTCCCCCACCGGGCCCACCGGTGACAGCTGGAATCCGGGGTGTGACATCTTTGCTTATTTCTTATATTCTTCTCTCTATACGTTGGTGTTCTAATCAATAATCACCGATACGATATTCTGTCCGATCAATTCGGAAACCAACTAACGAATGCCAAAGTGCTGTCTAAATAAGACTATACTTTTGAAATTTCGTTAAGGTTCTGATCTCGTGACCATCGTTAGGTTTGATATGGTTTTACACTATATGTTTAACTATCAGCAAACTCCGATCCATAAACTTACTATCAAACAAGATGAATAATCATCAGAAGATTCAGAACTATAAAGTAGATGCTTAGTTATCAGAAGACTTAGAATCAGGAGGCTTGTTTAATCAATACTATATGCTAACAAGGTGAGTCATTCTCTTTTTATCAAACTATTTTACGAAACCTCAAATTATTTTCCAGTTATAATTACAGGGATTAAGTCTTTGCAAATCTTAAATTACTGACAGTAAGTGGGGTCTTGTATACATTACTGCTGTAATATCGCTTTTAGGTTAACGGACCTAAATAGTGATACACGTCACTTTTGGGTGAACGGACCTAATAGTGATATGACCACAGTCATAGATCCGGTCGAGTGACAACTGGATCAGATAATTATAAGATAGGGGCAATTGTAATCGCTCTTAGTACTTTAAATTATAACAATGTGTCTTTTGTACAAATTGAAAGTACTCACCAATATTTCCTGCTGATAAAATGTTTTAAAACGCGTTTCAGGTGATTACAGTAGATTGAAATAAGAGTTGTGATTCGGTACCAAAAGGCTTACAGAAGTGGCTTATTTTATCAATTAAATTAAATTAAGAAAAGTTGTTTTATGTATTCGGGTTTATCCCATATTAAATCTACCTTTGCAAAACATGGGTTTATCCCCATCTGTTAATAAGTAAAATCCGGTGTTTCTAAACTCTGATATTTTCCTAACTTACGGTCCTGATGAAATTTCCGCTGCAATACTTTTCAAAATAACCACCGGTACCACTTGACTGCTCGCGGCTCCCGCTCCCATCCAAGGCGGGGTCGGGGGTCGTGACAGAACAGTTGTCCACGCGTAATTGACTGATGCGTAGTCAAGTGTTATATATATTAGGTGCATATTTTAAGCCCCTTTAACACTTTTTTAGTCAAGTTTTAAATTTATAAAACACGATATTTACTAACACTAGACACACATATGGGCAAGTGCACCCATCGTGAGCGTAGTATAGTGTTGGTAAGATACCGAGGTCGTCCAAGGACACAAGAGCTTTTAGTACCGATTTATCCTCAACGTCTAATCAAAATAAAAAGTTTAGAAAAAAATGTTTTAACTAAGAAAAAATAAAAACTAACTAAAATGCTGAAAAATAAAAAGAAAAAACAGATAGACAAGATGAATCACTTGGTTCCGACTCGTATCTAGTGTAACCTTTGATTATTTCCGCACTTTTGCACTATTTTAAGAGATTATCTTAGTTATTGTAGTAGGCCCCTCTTTTGAAGGTGACGTTACCCTCACCCCAGTAGTTTGAGTCAGCAAGGATACAATCCTAAAAGGGTGGATTATTGGAAGATAATTAATTAAGTTATTAATGCAAATTATGGTAGGCCCCTCTTTTGGAGGTGACGTTACCCTCGACTAAGTAGTCTGGGTCAGCAGGGATACAGTCCTAAATAGCCGGGTTATAGTATTAATAGTAGTTAACTTATGAGGGGATATCCAATACCGTTAAGTATTGAAGGAGGTCCTACTAAATTTGACCCAGGTCCATTGCAGGACCTCTAAACGCTGAACAATGGCAAGACCTTTACCAAACCGTTCCCTTAACCCCCGACCAGGTAGCCAACATACCTCCATATAGACCGTGGAGATATGAATGGTGAAAATCTTTTATTTTATATAGACAGTAAAATAATGCCAAGACACCACGGACAAACGATAAGGAAAGATCACCTTCAACATAAGCAACTAGTTATTAAAGTCATTAATACAAAACCAAGTAAAAAGTGCGAAAAGATTAGAAATAAAAAGTATTACACTAGACACTTTATCTTCACCAAGTGATGTAAGAGACTTAGGCAAACATGGCCTTGATTGTCAAGAACTCTTACGATCAATCTTGGATCCCGAGACGACTCACACACTCTACGATGGACAATGGATGATGGTGGTGGATGATGGTGTTATGGTGGTGGTGGGTGGTGGGTGAAGTGTGAGAGAGGTGGTGTGCCAAGGGATGGTTTGAGCTTGAGCCAAGCACTTTTATTTATAGGCTGAACAGAAGCTCGGGCACGTCCCCGTGTCCAGTGGGCACGGCCCCGTGTCCACATCCTTCTCTTTCTTCATTTAATGCAGTTTTGTCTTTTTAGTTGACCACGCCCCCGTGTCCGCTGAGCACGACCTCGTGTGCAGAAAAATCTTTGTACTATGCAGATTTGCTAGATTGTGCGAATCTTATAGTTGACCACGGCCCCGTGGTGGGCAATAGAAGCTTCTACCACTTTGTCTTTTCTGCTAACACTTGGGCACGCCCCCGTGCTGGCTGAGCACGGGGGGTGTTCAGTCTTCTGTTGTCTTGTTTTGCTTGGGAAGATGCTGTCGTGGGGTCGGGCATGTCACGTCTTGTTCCTTTTCTTGTATTTATGTTAGATATTGATGTCTTTTTGCTTCTTTTGTTAATTTGAGCTCATTTAATCCTGAAAATACAAAAGGAAGACAAAATCACACTTTTTCCAACATTAGTACTAAAAAAGGGTTAGTTTTATGCCTCAATTGATGAAATTTATATGTTGCATTTTTAACACATCAAATACCCCCACACTTGAATCTTTGCTTGTCCTCAAGCAAAACTCTTTAATATGTGGCTATTACACTCCCAAATGGAATGGGTAGAGAAGAAGGTTTTTGGGCTTGTCGTAGAGTGTCGGGATTTCCAAGATTCTTTATTTAATTTTATTTTTATTTATTTACAATCCTATTCGTCATGATTTATTTAAAACTTTTCATAAGATAAATTAGTTATTAGGGCTTAACATGCCTCTTTAAAATTCTATTTATATACAAGTTCACATACCTCACGGGGATCACTCAACACTCGGCCGAAAATGTATTTTTGTGGATCACTCGAGAGCGGCATGGAACTTACTCCTACCATAGGCTTGCCAAGCAATCAATCCTCCTCCTTTTTAACTTATATACCTTTGTAAATATCAAGAGGACTTTGTGGGTGAAGGGTTAGGCTTGGGTTAAAGGTAGGTGGTTGGGTTAGTGGTTAGTAGAAAAAAGGGCGAAATGCGTAACAAGCGTCGGTTTTTGTAAGACTTTTTATTTTTGTAACTTTTATTTTGATGAAGCTATTATTCAAACAATGTTATTTTGATGAACTTGTTTGTTTATTTTTGCTTCATCATCAACACAAATTTTTTTTTTTTTTTTTTTTTTTGAAAATTCATACTAAAAACTGAACTTGTTACTAAAACAAAGGGGTAAAAATTAAAAAGGTTTTGGTGGGTAAAAAGGGTGTTTGGTTTGGGTTATGAAATGAAAAGGTTTAGGCTCAAAGGGGCTAACTAGG
Source organism: Helianthus tuberosus (assembly GCA_030545235.1). Classification (NCBI taxonomy): domain Eukaryota; kingdom Viridiplantae; phylum Streptophyta; class Magnoliopsida; order Asterales; family Asteraceae; genus Helianthus; species Helianthus tuberosus. Next base: position 94,644,962 of record CM060430.1, read on the forward strand.
GGGATTTTGGGTAGGTGGTAAAAAAAAATAATGGTGTAGAAATAAAAAAAAAGGTTAGTCCTAATGCCTCCATCATTTACTTACTCGGGTTTAAGTTGATAAGGACCGGGAATGTATCGTCATGGCAAGTTCTAGAGTCGTAAGAACCAAGCGGCTATTCACACAAGAAACGAAAAATGAGCATTTAGTCTAATGATATGTAATTGTATGCTCAATAAAGGCTCAAAACTCACTTTTGTGGGAATGGGTTTTTATGTGATCAAGTATATATAATCAAATTTTAACTAAGCTTGTCATGCCTTTTCATAATTTTCTTATGTTGGTTCTTTTTATCACGACGCTATCGGTTGTAAATTCGTAAAAATATAACCTTTTTAGAACTTGAAATTTCCGAGTTAAAACCTAGACAAGTAAAAAAATGAAAATTTTTGAAAAAAATTGGGGTGATTAGCGATTCCAATAGAGTTTTGTGTAAGGCTTGTATTTAGGACTTGCAAGATTCAAGGTTTTAGCATCCCCCCACACTTAAATTACACATTGTCCTCAATGTGTCCCAAAAATAAGTTTTTAGGTTGATTGAATGTGTAAAAGGTGTGAAAAAGCAAAAAAAATTGTGTTATTGGGCGCTGAACACGGCCCCGTGTTGTCCGGGCATGGCCCCGTGTTCAAGTGCCAGTAACAAAATTAAAACAAGAGAAACAGAAGCCTGGGCACGGGGGCGTGTTGGGTGAACACGGCCCGTGTCCAGTTACCTGAACTGGGTCTTTTTCTGCAGACTGTGCAGCACGGGGCCGTGTTGAGTGGACACGGCCCGTGCCGAACTTACTGTAAACGAAGAATTTCGTCGGACGGTTCTGTTTTCCTGCATGGGGTGTTGGTTCAAGTTTCCCTTGCATCCTTTGCCATCTCAAGTGTTTTTTATTCAATACAACACCATCCAAACACCAAATTAACTAAAACCATCATTCATTACTTCATAGAGAGTTACATATTAGTTCTAAAAATTTAAAATATTAGCTAGTTAGGTCAAAGAAACACAAGAAATCCAACCCAAGAAGTTTCTAGCCTACTATATATTCTACTAGCAAAATTTCTGAAAAGATAGATCTCTCGGTTAAAAGTGGCTTGACAACTTCTTCCTCCGGGTATGGGCTCCTCATACGTCGGCGAGCCACTCTTCGATCTCCCTAGGGAGAAGAAAAGCGGGCTCATGAGCATTGGGTTGAGGAGGTGTAACTTCCACCAGGATTTCTTGGAGTTCTTCAAGAGGGGGTTCCGCCGGAATGTCGTCCCAACCGGTAGGATTTTGGATTCCAAGTGCGAGGTTCCAATCCTCTTGAGGGAGGATTGGTTCCACGGGAGGTGTTACCAGAATGTTTAACCTCTGGTGCAAGAGGTTTATTTCCTGGAAACTGTTTTCCAACCCCACCGAGAGATAGTTTATACGATCAATGAGGACCTCCTCCACCGAAGTCATCTCGTCAAGGGCTTCACGTAGCGCCATTACGTATCTTACGAGAGTTGCTTCAATCGACGACCTCCTTTCCCGTCGACTGTTCCTTGAGTGCGCGGAAGAGGTTCCGCTGTTTTGGCTAGACATTCTACGAAAACAAACCAAAAATAGTTCGTTTTAATGAAACAGTACCACGGGCACGGCCCCGTGCTCAATGAGCACGGCCCCGTGTTCAACTTTCTGCAGATTTTTAGAACAAGGAATCTTGGGGTTTCAAATTATTTTCTTAACTTATGAAGCTTTTTGAGCAGAAATAACTTAAAACAATGTTGTGTAACTTATTTTTAACAAGATTCCTTGAACAAAAATTCAATAAACATCACAACAAAGCTTGAAATCAAGCTTTAATGGAGTTGTTGGTGCAAGAAAGATGAAGAAGAATGCAATAGATAAAAAAGGAAAGGACTAGATGCTTGTAAGAACCTTCTTTTAGAACATACCTAGGATGGTAAGTCAGAAAATCCTTTCAAATCTCTGTCCCTGGATGGTCCAAATGTGCAGGGTTCTTTGGCTGCATTTATAGAAAACGACAGCGTGCTGGACACGGCCCCGTGTCGGCTGGACACGGCCCCGTGTGCAGGCAAGATCCTGACACGTTTTGTCCGTATTCTGACAAAAGTCAGAAGGGAATCTTTTGGTGGACACGGGGGCGTGTTGACCTGGGCACGGCCCCGTGTCGGAAGGCTGTTTTATGAAGTGCGTCTATTTTTAAGGAACTTTTCCGGATCGGGCGGTTCCTTACTGGATGGAACAACCCCAAAGTGCCTAAGATACCTTAATTGATCTAGACTAAGACGAGAACGCAAGAGGTTGTCGGTGAGGGTGATTCCTATGCTATATGTAGGTGGACAAGTCCAACCCTTTTCCGGGCTCTCGTTAAAGAAGGTGTATGTCGAATCGCTCAGGTCTATGTATGCATCGAACGAAGTCGATGGGGAGTCCTTCATGGCACAATCGACACAGGGACGACTATCGCTCAAGTCCTCACTAGAGTTAGAAGTATCATTGGAAACAATGAAGTTGTTTGAATGCGTTTCCAACCTTTCTTCTTGGTTATCGTCTTGGAAAAGATTATTGAAATCTTCCCTAAGTTTTTTTAACCAATTAATAATTAGATCTTCTAGTTGAAATAATTCATCGAGAAGCATTTCTCCTAGAATATCCGGTTGGGCGCATTCGAGGGAGAGATAGGGATTATTTTTACTTTCGCCCCTCTTAAGGATACTAGGAAATGATGGGTCTATATAGTGGGGTTTATAATTTAGAAAAAAAACATTCTAATTCTTTATGGTTACCACCACATAATTGACACCACATAGTACCATAAGAGTGCCGAAAGTAAAAAGTATCAGTATCCCTCATGTTTGTGTCAGAAATTACCAACCGTCGGGATCTTACGGTTCTGTTTTCAGTAACTGAAACTTGGGCACGGGGGCGTGTTGAGTGGGCACGGCCCCGTGTTCAGCTTACTGTCTGACTTAAAACAAGATTGCCAGTTCCAATGATTGGGCACGGGGCATGTTCAGCGGGCACGGCCCGTGCTGAGTTCTGCAGAAGCTGAAAAACTAAAAAAAAATCCTAAAAAAATGAAAAACAAGAAAAACGATTAGGCCGTTGATTCCTAACTTTCTTAAAATCCTTGTGTCCCCGGCAACGGCGCCAAAAACTTGATGCGTAGTCGAGTGTTATATATATTAGGTGTATATTTTAAGCCCCTTTAACACTTTTTTAGTCAAGTTTTAAATTTATAAAACACGATATTTACTAACACTAGACACACATATGGGCAAGTGCACCCATCGTGAGCGTAGTATAGTGTTGGTAAGATACCGAGGTCGTCCAAGGACACAAGAGCTTTTAGTACCGGTTTATCCTCAACGTCTAATCAAAATAAAAAGTTTAGAAAAAAATGTTTTAACTAAGAAAAAATAAAAACTAACTAAATTGCTGAAAAATAAAAATAAAAAGAAAAAACAGATAGACAAGATGAATCACTTGGTTCCGACTCGTATCTAGTGTAACCTTTGATTATTTCCGCACTTTTGCACTATTTTAAGAGATTATCTTAGTTATTGTAGTAGGCCCCTCTTTTGAAGGTGACGTTACCCTCACCCCAGTAGTTTGAGTCAGCAAGGATACAATCCTAAAAGGGTGGATTATTGGAAGATAATTAATTAAGTTATTAATGCAAATTATGGTAGGCCCCTCTTTTGGAGGTGACGTTACCCTCGACTAAGTAGTCTGAGTCAGCAGGGATACAGTCCTAAATAGCCGGGTTATAGTATTAATAGTAGTTAACTTTTGAGGGGATCAAAGAGTTTGGACCCCCGCCATCCAATACCGTTAAGTATTGAAGGAGGTCCTACTAAATTTGAACCAGGTCCATTGCAGGACCTCTAAACGCTGAACAATGACAAGACCTTTACCAAACGTTCCCTTAACCCCCGACCAGGTAGCCAACATACCTCCATATAGACCGTGGAGATATAAATGGTGAAAATCTTTTATTTTATATAGACAGTAAAATAATGCCAAGACACCACGGACAAACGATAAGGAAAGATCACCTTCAACATAAGCAACTAGTTATTAAAGTCATTAATACAAAACCAAGTAAAAAGTGCGAAAAGATTTGAAATAAAAAGTATTATACTAGACACTTTGTCTTCACCAAGTGATGTAAGAGACTTAGGCAAACATGGCCTTGATTGTCAAGAACTCTTACGATCAATCTTGGATCCCGAGACGACTCACACACTCTACGATGGACAATGGATGATGGTGGTGGATGATGGTGTTATGGTGGTGGTGGGTGGTGGGTGAAGTGTGAGAGAGGTGGTGTGCCAAGGGATGATTTGAGCTTGAGCCAAGCACTTCTATTTATAGGCTGAACAGAAGCTCGGGCACGGCCCCGTGTCCACATCCTTCTCTTTCTTCATTTAATGCAGTTTTGTCTTTTTAGTTGACCACGCCCCCGTGTCCGCTGAGCACGACCCCGTGGTGTAGAAGAATCTTTGTACTATGCAGATTTGCTAGATTGTGCGAATCTTATAGTTGACCACGGCCCCGTGTCCGCTGAGCACGGCCCCGTGGTGGGCAATAGAAGCTTCTACCACTTTGTCTTTTCTGCTGACACTTGGGCACGCCCCCGTGCTGGCTGAGCACGGGGCGTGTTCAGTCTTCTGTTGTCTTGTTTTGCTTGGGAAGATGCTGTCGTGGGGTCGGGCATGTCACGTCTTGTTCCTTTTCTTGTATTTATGTTAGATTTTGATGTCTTTTTGCTTCTTTTGTTAATTTGAGCTCATTTAATCCTGAAAATACAAAAGGAAGACAAAAGCACACTTTTTCCAACATTAGTACTAAAAAGGGGTTAGTTTTATGCCTCAATTGATGAAATTTATATGTTGCATTTTTAACACATCATTGACCGACCCTTTAAACACTTGGCGGCAATTTGCAACAATATCTTCAATTATGTGCATATGAAGCCATATGCTCTCGGCATGTGTGCACACGACACCACCGGGTCGAAGTGCTTTTTGCAACAGGATTCTCGAAAAGCTCTTATGCGGGACCTGAGGTATAATTGCCATGTTAACATATCGAATTGATAATACGGAGATGGCGGGTTTGTGAATATATTATACCAATGGGATCAGAAGAATCAACTATAACCGCATCATAACTTCCTTCAGGAGCAGCCTTTAAGAATGCAACTCCTACAAGATTTAAAAAAGAAAAAAGAAAACAACGAAGAAGTTAATTCATGTATATACCATCGCCAATGTGGAGGTTGACATGCGGATCATCGTACCCAACAACTACATCAGGAAAAAACTCCTTAGAAACCTGAAAATTGGACAAATATTCCACATTAGCCCGTAAACTTTGAAAAGTAAATGCAAATAGCTATTTTGAATAGGATTAATACAAAAAAAAAAAAAAAATCAAAACTTTCATATTTTGCACGAAAGAAGTCCCTTGACCGAATATTCTTAATGTATACAAACTTCTGAAATGAAGGGTAAATATTGGTAACTTGCAAACTCAGCATATATGTAGACATCACGCAACCGTTTTTTAGTTAAGGGACTTTTCTCGTGCAGAATGAGAAAGTATGTTGGTTTTTTATGGTATAACCCTTTTAAATAAAAGAACTTTCAAAATTTCTAAAATCATGATTACTCACATCAACGACCATCTTATCGATCTCAAAATATCAACGTGCTCATCAGAAGTGTGTCTACTCGAATAATAAAGAAAGAAGCAACACTTGTAACCATTGATAGGTCATCTACACCTGAAGCCTCTAACCCATCTAAATAAGCATCAATAACTGCCTCGTATCTAGACAAAGAAAATATGAGCTGTGATAAATCATGAAAAAGAGTCAGTAAGTAATACAATTTTAAATTGGCATGTAAAACGAACATGTACATCTTGAAATCATTCAGTGAAAATGCACTTTCAAATGTCTTTTCCTCCTTGTACAAGTTCCCTGTGGTTACATCATCAATTGTCAAATAAGTGCAAAAGCACAGAGCTAAATTATTATTTTCTTGCAAGATAGTAAATACAGTATATAAGCTTTGGAATGTTATAATAACATGATTCATAAGTAAGCATCTATACCCAAACTAAAGTCTTAATATAATTAGATGATTCAAAAATTAAGCCTAAGACAAACTTCAAAAAATGAATAAAAAACGCGTATGGAAACGATGGGCTAGATAGTATCACTAATAACTAATCAATAAACTCATAAACGAATGAACGTAACTGAACAAAGATAACCGCACATAAATAAACAAACGCTCAAGAACGTGAATGAACGAACATGACATGTGATCATGTTGGCCCGTTCAATTAAATGAACCAATAAAACTGTTCAGTGTCGTTTATTATAACAAACTTCCAGCCAAATGGTTTACTAAAAGTTCGTTTCATTTGCCGCAAAACGAATTTGTCAAATTTTGATTATTTAAAAAAACCAAGAGAATACCTGAACTGGTCATTGTAAGCATTCGAGGTAGATATTGCTTTTTGAAAAATCTGTAACAACATATAGAAACATCTCATTAGAAAAATATGTAACACATTTCACATCTTGAATCATATAAAACATAAATTTCCACAATAATCTTTGAAATTTCAAACCTGTAAATTGGAGTTGGATAGTTGACAATGCAATTTGAAGCTTTGAATGGACCAGTAAATTACTTGGACTCCTAAATCGTCGAATAGAACTATCAATTCACAATACATATAATCAAGCATTATTGATTATTACAAGTTTACAATAATTGACTACAAAATAATTAACAGAACTATAAAAAAAAATTCCAAACCTGCGGAAAGGGATTCCAAGAAAAATCAAACGTCAAACAATTTGGAGAAACTATAACAAAATAATCGGTGGATGAGGAACCGATTAAAGCCTTGAGACCTCAAGTGTAACACCTCGAAAATTTACGTCCAATAATGTATTGACACGTGTCATAAGCTTTGAATATGTGAAAAAGTACTTTAGAAGGACTAAAGTTGACAAACAGTGAAACTATGTGAATATAAGGGTCCAAAGTGTCAACAATGGATAAATAGGCCCTACAATAACCTTACATGGTGTTTATAATCTTAAACGTATAAATCATGGATCATACAAAGCGGAAAATGAAAGAAAGTGAGGAATTACAAACTACAAGGGTTAAATGTGTCAACATGTTGAAAGTATACCTCTGAGTGACCTTTTGGCAAACCCGAAGCTTTGTAATGATAAAATATACTCACTAGAATATGTGATAAAAATTTCATAAAGTTTCGTTATCGTATGAGGAAGTTATGATCAAAACCATGTACGAAGGGTTAAATGCGTCAACGTTGAAATTTGTGACTTTTCGGGTAAGCACAAAGTTAACCAAGGACTTAACCAAGTTTATAAATGTCCCAAGGTCCTTAAAAATCAGGTTTGAGGGCCTAAAGTGCAAGAAAAACAAGTAAAACTACGTTACAAAGGACCAAGGACTGAATTGTAATTTATAGAAACTTGTTTGGCTGGTTTCTCACTTGTACGCGCCCCGGGAAGAGGTCTTTGCGGCCCGCCTACGACCTGCCAGCGACAAAAACGTGCAGATGCCAGTTAACAGCCTGAATTTCGACTTTGATCAGTTGTTTTCTTATACCAGAGGCTCCCTCCAATCGTTTTTTCATACATAGGGGCACTTGGACTGATCTGGTAACATGTGTAGACTATCTTGGCAACATCTTGAAGGATCAAAGTTGATATTTAAGAACACCCAATGTTGCAACAATTTCACATTCACTTGCATTCTCAATTCTGGAGCTCTCTGGTCAGCAACAAGGATTCATTAGGCTTCCTAGTCGTGATTAGGACTCTTGTAAGTATTCTTAACCCTTTCTAATTCGTTTTAGCTTAGTTAATTAGCTTATAGTCAAACCGTCGTAATTTAAGTTTGACTTCGCGATTAAATGAAATCCGCTCAGTCATTTCTCGAATTGAAAGTACCTATAAGTAGGTATTTATGTGGGTAACAAACCCTTAAAAGGGTACTTTCAGATTCCCACTCTAACTATGTTAATTGTCGAGTCAAAGCTTACTTTAAAAAGTCAACAGAATGTTTATTTTCAAATTTAAGCATAATTAGCAATGTAGGATACATGCAACCTGTTTGATCATTAAAATAACTTGGTAGCTAATCTAAGAACATGTCCCAACATGTTCAACTCGACAATTTTCAATTTAAACCCGGATCGGAACCGAAAGTCGCATAATTTGACTTTTGCTTTGACTTTCAGTTCTGACCCGTTTATGCATGTTTAAGATCTGCCTTAGAGCTTATTTTGGACCAGGTTTCATATAAGTATAACTCTCTGAGATTATACAACTTGGTCCAATAGTTATCCGATTCATATGCATGTTTCCGATTAATGCTTAAATGTTGACTATTATGCCCTTTTGATTATAAAACGTGATTTTTGAAAAAGTAAAAGAGTAGAAACCTTAGTTACTGATTTTATAAACTTGCACCTAAAATTTGACATCAGTTTGAGGTCTAGATTAGGAGTTATGCTCATTAGCGTAATTTGAAAGCTTTATGTTAATTAAATGACGTAATTAGCGTATAGCCTATTTAAACCCACTTTTTGATATCAAACTTTTTACCCACTGATGTAATATAATATTTTGGGATTTTTGAAGATTTTTATTTAATTTTTGGCTGAGCATAGCATAGGTCTCTAAGTTTAATTCGGTTAATGCCGGTTTTGCCCTTTTAAGCCATAAAATGAGTTTTACAAAACCTTTTGACCCCAAACCTTTTTCTACTGATTTTATTTGATAAATAAAATATTTTGAGCCTTCTGGAATTATAAAAATATCAGCTTTCCTTTGAAAACCCAGAAATGGCTCCAAATCGCCTTTTTAAGCGTTTTTAACGCATAGTATGTACTAAAACTATATTAAACATATAAGGTTGATACCTACTGATATTTTTAGTATATTTTTGTATAATAACAGTAAGTAAAAGTTTTTAAACTCAGGTTTCCAGTTTTGACCTTTTAGCCTTTGTGAAATTACCAAAATACCCCTAGAATGCATAGTTTGGTTTTAAATGATAAATTTCACACATAGGTCATACCTTACTGTTATAACATATTAAATTAAGTGTATTTACTGTATAAATCCGACCTGTAACTCAGATTACAAATTAAACTCTTTTTAATCTTTTAAATGACCAAAATGCCCTTAAGAGGCATAAGTTGAGTTTAAATTCGGTTGGGGCATAATAGAAGATACCTTGCTGATATCACAACATGTTTAAGGCATATTAACTCAGGGAACTTGCATATGACGCTTATGGTTACCCGTGAATCCCTTTTCGCGTTCGGTTTGGTTTATGTAACTAGTTTGCATAAATTGACCGAAACGGGTCAAACCTTATCATCTTTGTCTCAAAATCCAGAATGTATTTAGTATACCCATATTATACAAGTATTCAAACTTGTCGGGTCTAAATCACATTCTATCCGGTCTTCGCCTAATCGTGCGTTTGAACCGTATCGTCCTTAAAAGCTAACCGGTCTAAGCTTAGGCTTAAATAAAGACCAGTTAGAAATCTAATAGATTATTATAAACCTTTGTTCCAGAATAGAAGAACCAGTAAAAGCTACCTTCACTCGCTAATTGTGATTTATACTTACAAAGGTAAATACTTTTAACTTATTTTCCCTATACGGGCTTGGGGTACGGTATATAAAATACCGCTTGGTCCGGCATTGAATCTTTAATCGAATAGTGGTTAAATCCTTGATATGCTACGTTTTGAAATGTTTTGTTTGCTTAAAGCCTTTGGGGGGTTAATGACCATGTCCCGGATATCCTTGGCATCATCTTACGAGATGGCCACGACCTAAGCACGGGGTGTAGGCGTACACCCGTCAGTGCCTAACCAAATAATGTGGTGTGTCTATTAATCTTTAACCCGGTCTACGGATCGGGCTACTGAACGCATAAGTAACATGTAATTCACTTACAAGATTATATTCTCATAATTATCCCAAGTTATAAAATGTTTTGTGCCACGTGCATTCAAATCAATTTTCAATCCTTTTCAAAATGAGTCAGTTAAATTGTATTTACTAGTGTAAAATGGCGTATTTTCCAAAAGGTTAAGTGCAGGTACTACTCGTACTAGGCTGGCTGTCTTCTAGCGTCCTCAATAAGTCTCGCAAGCTTGGATGTCAATAAAACTGTTGAACAATATCTTCTTTTTTTTATCCGCCTGTGGATCCGTTTCAACTATTTCGTGATATTTAATATTACAATTTATTAAAGTTGAAATGAATCTATCTTTGCTTCCGCTGTGCATTTATATATTGTGTTGTTTGACTTATGATGATATCAACTACGTCACGATACTCCCCACCGGTGACACGTGGAAAATAGGGGTGTGACATCAAGCGATTTCAAATAAGCGGTGGGTTGATTGCTAAGAGCACCTAATGCATGAGACTGAGAGCTATCAAACTTCTGAGCAATCACATGATCATATACACGTGCCACGTCCAGCCATCCAATCCACTCTTCCAGTCTATACGAAACCCTAGAAAACCTAGATCCTTAAATTTCACAACATTCGAAACCCTGGAAACCTGAACAAGATCCCATCGCCTTCAGAACCACCGAATGGACATCATCTAGGAGAGACTATGTCGTTTGGTAACTATAGAGAGAGACAGAGAAAGAGAGAGATGATGAGAAATGGAATAGTCCCTAATGTGATTAAAAACCATTTAGTAATTGAGAAGAACCGACTTAATTGCCTGTGAGTTATAGAGACAATGGTAAAGTTGGGATTTATGATTAAATTGTACATATAAATTTACAATTATAAACTTGGAATGTCTTAAAATGTTGAGCTCTTTCCCATTCTACCCCTCTAAAACTTGTATTTCTTTATACATATTGTTTCAAAACTTGTACGCATTGTAAAATCACATCCCTGTCCATCACATTTGCTTTATATAGTTATATATATATATATATATATATATATATATATATATATAGAGTGGGAGTTGGCTACAAAGTCTATTTTTCCTACAAAGTGTACAAAGTCATAAAACATCACAATTTCAGCTATAAAACACACTCAAAACCCACAAATAACAAAGTGGAGATTACTAAAACGCCATATTTGTGGGTTTTGTGTTGTGTTTTGGATGATAAGGCTTTGATTATCGAATGACTAACAATAGTGTGTTTTATATTGATTATCATGTTGTGTTTTATATTCATATTTCTACAATGGTGTGTTTGAAGTTTTTATGGACTGATCGGGTTTGGATATTGTGTTTTAGTGATCTTCACTTTGTTATTTGTCGGTTTTGAGTGTGTTTTATGGTTGAAATTGTGGTGTTTTATGACTTTGTACACTTTGTAGGAAAAATAGACTTTGTAGCCGAACCCCACCATATATATATATATATATATATAGGGTTGAGTTCATTTCAAAACTCTAAATAACTACAGAACTTTCAGAACTCCTAATAAACAATCATTTTATATATAAGTTTTTGTATTTAGGATCTTTTTATCATCTATTATATGTATTTCTTTGATTACATACATGTTAAAAGTAGTTTACATATGTTTAATTGCCAAAATTATATATATGTGTCATAACTAATTACATATGTGTAATTATAAAATTACATATAAAAAATGATAAAATTACTCTTAACATGTATGTAATTGTAAAAATACACATAATATTATGATAAAATTATCCTAAACATAAAAATATATAAATAAAAAGATTGTTTATTAGGAGTTCTGCGAGTTCTGTAAATATTTATGGTTCTGAAATGATCCTGACCCTATATATATATATATATATATATATATATATAGGGGAATGTTCAATTACAAACTCCTTTTATTGCGAAAACCCGAAAACTAATTAAAAAGCCTAAAAAACATACCAATTTTTTTTTACAAATTTTCGCTGCATTTTATATATAAAAAAAACTTTTTTTCAAAAAAAAAAAAAATTGTAGTGCACATTTGCATTATATGTGTATTACACATGTGTATTATTACACATGTGCACTACAAAAAAAAAATTTGGGAAAAAGTTTTTTTAATATATAAAAAGTAGCGATTTCTAATAAAAAAAAATTGGTATGTTTTTTATGTTTTTCAGTTAGTTTTCGAGTTTTCACGATAAAATGAGTTTTCACTTGAACCCTCCCCTATATATATATATATATATATATATATATATATATATATAGTGGGGATCCTACGGAAAGTGTGTTTTTCCTAAAAAGAGTAAAAAGTCATAAAACACAATAATTTCAGGCATAAAACACACCTAAAACTCATAAATAATATAATGAAGATTACTAAAACACCATATTCAAACTCTAATAGTCCATAAAAACTTCAAACACACCATCGTAGAACTATGAATTTAAAACACAAAAGGCTAAACAACATAAAACACAATAATATTTGTCATTCCATAATCAGAGCCTTAACATCTAAAACACAACACAAAACCCACATACATGATGTTTTAGTAATCTTCATTATGTTATTTGTGGGTTTTTGGTGTGTTTTATGGTTGACATTATGGTGTTTTATGACTTTTTACACTTTTTAGGAAATTTGGACTTTCTAGCCAACTCCTAGCCTATATATATATTTGAAAATGTAAGGCTGTTAAAAATGTATTATTCTTTATAATTTAACTATAATATTACATTACACATAATAAATACTTAAAATAAAATTATAGAAATATTTAACTATAGAATACAAAGTTCAAAAATCAACCATAAATATTTATTATTAAAAGCAGATTAGTTTTATCCTAGAATAGAATACAAAGTTCAAAAATCAACCATAAATATTTATTTTTAAAAGTAAATTAGTAGATTTTATGTTAAATAAGAAATTTAATAAAAAGATAAAAATAAAAATAAATAAATAGATTTTATGTTAATTAAGAGATATAATAAAAAGATGAAAAAAAAATAAATAGATTTTGTAAAATTGATTTAAACTTAAATAAAATTAGGTGTTAGTACCTGAAGGGGTATGGTCACAGATCTCGCACCAAAGTAGTCGCGAGTGACTATCACCCTTATCAAATACTCCCACCAGCAAGGACTTATCTACGTCCGTGCGGGCACGCGCGGACGCGTATGACGACTCCAATCGGTCAAGTGATGAGAAGACGTACCTTGCGTATGAAAATGGCTGTTTTCGTCACGATAAGGGATGCGGTAACAACTGCAGTTACTGCACGTAGCGATGCGGCTTAAGCACCTCATCCTATACACATCTTGTTAAAGCAAGGGACGCGGAAACAACCGCAGTTACCGCAGATAGCGGTGCAGCCCAGCATCGCATCCTATTGACGACGCAAGTGGGAGTGACACCTTCAGTTAAGTGTCCAAAATAGCAAGTGGCACTGACAGCAGTCACCTGTCCAGCCCACACGTAAGCAATGCTGGCACAAAGACTGACAGCCACAGCAGGACGTGGCATCACCTCCGTGACCTCCGCGCCTGACATACCTACAAAGGGCTGCGCGTTGTTAGTCTAGCCACTCAATTACCCTCCTTCACTCTTCGGCTATATATACCCATCCCGGACCAGGTTTGATGTATCACTTATCTACTCTCTCTCTCACTTACTACTATCACACACTTTGCTCTCAAGCAAATACTGATTCTCACGCCGGAGAGTGGTAACAAGGAGCACCCCCACCCCATCCTCCTTGTTACGAGTCATGGTGTGTTTCCTTGTGCAGGAGACAGATCAGTGGACGATCCAGCCACCGATCCTCGGAAAGAAGGGATTAATCCAACTTGAAGAGACCAGTGAATTAACCTCCCCTCCCCTGGTTAACCTATGTTTCATCATTGGCGCCCATCTCTTCCTTTCTCGAACACCTGGCAAAGGAGTGAAAATAAACCAACAGATGCACTTTCTAAACTAGTATTCACTAGCTTCCAACACCTGGCAAAGGATATACGTATTGAAGTCCTTAAAAACCCTTCAGTACCCTTGCGCCAAGTCAATGTCATCCAATACGGCGCAACATCTTGGATGACACCAATTATAAGATACCTGCAATCAGGAATCGCCCTAGAAAACAAAGCGGAAGCACGCAAACTGCAATACAAAGCGTGCCACTATCAAATGGGGGACGGTATCTTATACCGCAAGTCATACCTAGGGCCACTCTCGTATTGCATAGACCCTCAAGACGCCACATATTTAGTCCAAGAAATACATGAAAGAATATGTTGCATCCACACAGGACCACGAATGGTGGTGGCCAAAATCATGAATGTTGGGTATTACTGGCCCGACATGCATCTGGATGCCGTTAAGATCTTGCGCAAATGTTTCAACTGTCAACGACGCGCACCAAAGACACTACGCCCAAAGAACAACCTGATTCCAGTCACCACCGCCTGGCCCTTCCAGAAATGGGCCATAGACGTAGTGGGACCTTTTCCAGACGCACCAGGTGTGATTATATTTATCATAGTGGCGGTCGATTACTTCACCAATGTTAAGCCCTAAGACGTAACATTCTTAAAAATGACGCAGCGGAAATACGAGCCTTAAAATTTCATTCTCTATTAATTACATTTCTTACGTGAAGACTCAATTACAAAAATATCAAACATTCACTAGAAGAAATTTACAAAATTCACGTTTAATTAACACTTCGTTCGTTACATAATTCAAACTATGTGACCGTTCTTTCCGTACAATCCTTGCGCTTCGACTCGATCTGCGTCAGCTTATCTTCGTTAGCGATAGAGGAAATCCGTGTGGTTCCTGTGGACATCATATACAACTTATCCGTTAGTCATTGACATCACCATATAACATTAAACTATATAATTTGAAAATCTTATAACACTCCACAATATGAACTTGGATTCATTCGATTATCCTTTTAAATTCTTTGTCCAAGTTCGGCTTCCATTCCTCATGAACCTGGTGATCTCATACCTGCATTACATTCCAATCTCAAGGCACATCGTTAGCAATCGTCAATACTCAATCGTATTGAAACCATTCCTACGTACATTCATAGCAACTTACATACATACATGCATACATTTCTATATACGTACATACAATCATATACATGCATACATTCATACACGCATACATACCTACGAGTTCTTGCTTACCACTTTTATTCTCATATACTTATACTAACATGTCATATTCCCAGCTTTCCATAATATAGGTTTTATACATTTTGAAATACATACTTACTCGTTCCTAAACACGTTCACCTATAGATTTCCTTCACTAACACGAAGGTAAATCCATACTTATACTATCCGGAGACCCATACCATTTACTTATAATCAAAACCATCTTAAACATTAATTATGAGGCCTTGAAAACCAATTAAAACGAGTTTCATGACCAAACCAAACAAAATAAAGATTTTTGCCAGTTCAATGGTCTCTCGCGGGCTGTAAGAGACTTAGCTCACTTTGTCGTGGGTCGCGACCTATGTCGCGTGGTGCGACGTTGTTCCCTGCTTGTGGTCGCGTAGCGCGACTGACCTGTTTCGACAAAATGTTAATTTTTCTTGAGCTGCATCTGCCCAGCTCTATATTTTCAACATATATTGCACAAAAACATGCATATCTTTCAAAACCGACTACCCGTTTCTTCCCACATGACCGTAATTTGGTCATCTATCATAAGGACTCAAAATCTAATATCCGGACTAAGGAAATTCTTAACTTATATTCTTTCGGCTTAATATTCAATTACAAATTATTCGACCCGTTCAATCCCACCAATTTACTTCCGGCTTAGTTAACAACCTTCGTCCTATTAGACCATTACTTAGCTTAATACTTCCGATTTTTACATAATCCTTCATGATATCCCATATTCATAAGTATCAAGATTTATTATATCTACCAAGAAGTGAATCGAAATTCACTTACCTTGAGGTTCCTTTCTTGCTTTCACTTCCCTTGTCACCTCTTGACCCGTTAGCTTTTCTCGCTTAATTCCTTGAATGCGATGCATATCCTTTCATTCCATTTTATTACAACATTGTTAGTATACATGTTCATTCCTCTTATCAATCATTTCGTTCCTATGTCACATTGACTTTTATTAGGAAACTACTAACATACATAGGGCATAGATCCATTATCACATCATTAATAATACAATTAGCATACATGAGCATACATACATTCATTTATTTGGCTTTTGGATCATGCAATGTTTGACTTTCATTAATCAATCATTCACTAATTTGCAATAGTTCAACTCACTGAAAACAGGCTGTTTTGGGATGTCTGTTTACTGTACTTACGAGATTGCAAAAATTACGATCTTTTTATCTGACGTGCCCCTAGAAGGGCTTATCGTTGTGTTAACTTTTTAGAGTCTAACTCTCTACCAAAAATTTATAAAAAATCATTTACTAAGCAACAATCAAATTCGTCACTTTCTGACTGCAACCCACGAAAAAATTCATTTAAAAATCCTCGATTATCCGATTAACATATTCCAGTTGGAAAATTTATAACCTCCTGAAGCTACCTACAGTAAAAATTTGAGATCATAACTCAATTCCAAAATTGAGTTATGTCATTCGTAATGGGCTGCAAATTCTGCCAGAAAACGCAGCCTGAACCTTCGATACGGAAAAATTCATAAAACGTTCATTTTTCGTCGAAAAAATGCAGTTCCAGTTGGGTTTGAAGGGTTCTTCTTGGGAGTTCATCACAAACTCAATAAACATCAGTTTTTGACAAGATTTGACCCAATTACAGCTGATTACATTTGACTGTAACTTTCTGGACAGATTTAGTTTTCACCAAATCTTTTCTAAATATCTCACATTCTAACTTCACCTAGACATTTTATCGAACACTTGGTGTACTTACCATCTACCAAGCCTAGTGTACAAGTAACTCAAGCACATTCATACCATTTCTTATCAAGGTCATCACATTCAACATTTTTACATAATTTTCTTTCTAATTCAGGTTCATATAACATCAATCTACCCTAATCATCTTCACATTCCAAAACTACAACTAACTTAACACATATTCCATCAACATCTCCATGGCATTATTACATATAAGTGGGTTTACATTTAACATCAAGATAATCCGAAATTCTAGTATAATTCCAGTTTCATAAGGTGATTCTAACACACATTCATCCTAAATTTCATATATGATCACAACTTTCACAAACCCACATCATCAAACTTCACTTAAATCACAAAATTTGACTTACTTGATGTTAGAAACGCTTAAGGGATCATCATTCTTGGTTCATGCATACAATCAGCCCTCGATTCCCATCGTGCGCGCACACACCTTGTGTGTGTGTGTGGTTTTTGTTTTAATTAGATTTTAACTTTCCCCCTTTTTGACAATATTAGCCCCTCAAGTTAGTTACTTGATATCAATTATCACCCTATTCATTCCCTCACTTATTTTGCTAGGCATTTAACCAAGTTTAATAACTTAGTTATTGTATTTCATTTAATTAAACATGGTAACATACTAATGAATTTAATAATTCGAGTTTTGGGGTGTTACAACCAAATGGGTGGAAGCAAAACCACCAGCCTCCACCACCGCTATGATAACATGAAAGTTTGCCTGGGAACACATCATCTGCCATTTCGGGTTACTAATGTGCATTGTAACCGATAACGGAACCAACTTCGCTGCAGACGACTTCCAAAATTGGCTTAAAGAACTAAACATTGAACACGTCTTCTCATCCGTGGCACATCCCCAAGGGAATGGCCAGGTAGAAAGTATCAACAAAAGTTTAGTCGAAGGGATAAAGGCGTGGTTGGGAACAGCCAGACGAGGCTGGGTCGATGAACTCCCATGTATCCTATGGGCACATAGGACCAACCCATAGACGGGCAATGTCGAAATACCCTTCAGCCTGGTCTATGGCTCTGAAGCGGTAATCCCAGCCAAAATGGGTCTCCCTTCACCAAGAATGCTGGCTGTCAACAAAATTGGTAACCACGACGAGCGCAGGCTTGACTTAGATCATGTTGGGATTGACCTGGTTAAAAATGTTGATAAAAAGTCATTCTTACTTTTTCCAAGATTTTTAAGTTACTATTTTGAAAAGAAACTTGGTAAGAATGATGCTGCTACAATAAAACAAGGTGACTCTTTTCAAATAAACAGCTTAACTGCAGAAACTTTCACAAGAATGTCAACACCTTGCAAAACACAAGCAGAGGTGCCTGAGCAGAATTTAGCAGCTACCACTGCTCCTCAAGTATATGCTGCTGAGCCCACTGCTCAAGGTGATCAAAGTAGCAAAACAACTGCTTTGAAACCCACACCTAAAATCACCAAAAAGCCAAAATAGAAGAAAATTCAAAAACCCCCCAAACCCATCAAAAAGGCAACTCTGGAAGATGAGATCCCAGAGCAAATGCCAGTGACAGCACAAAAGTCACAAGAAACCACTACTGTTACTTCCTCACGGCAGTTGGTAGAAATATCTCAACCTATGACTGAAACTCCTCCTGTTTCTTCTAAAAAAGAACAGGTTGTACATATAGGGACACAACAATATGATGCTCTGGAATCACTTGATTCCATCATCCACAGCCCAATGCCCGGGGCAAATTCTCTTTCTACACCCTACCTCACATCCACAATTCCCCCACCAACTAAATTATTGTTGGATGCTATTGATCTGAACCAGGCACAAACCAGTCCTTCTCACTCACCTATCAATGAGAATATACTTCAACAAACGACTGGGTCTGATGTATCAATCATAGCTAACCCACCAACAAGACCTGAGGAGGTTACACCCCTTGAGTTACAAGTAACTCTTGGTGGTAATCCAAGTGAAGCAGCCACTACAAGTGCTGAACCCACTGGTTTGCATTTGGACAGTGGTTACATCAATAAGACTTCCTTGGAGGCAATTTCTTCTATGGGAACATTTGTGTATCCATTTTTCACTGGTTCACTAAAAAGTGTCTCTCTTTCTGAAGAAAGAAGTCCCCAGTACCGAGAAAAAGGGGTATCAGTGGATGATTTTTGGAATACAATTCCTCAATCAACCACTGTTACAACCACTGTTAGTGGGAAATCAGATGATCCCATTAAGTTGGGTGATGATTTATTGTACCAAGAATTGACGGACAGAGTTGACAAACTAGACACATCTGTTGCAGAAATCAAAGGCATGCTGCAACAGGTGTTGAAAGATCAAAAGGTACCATCCATTGCTGCATCAACTTCAACAGCTGAACCAACATACACTCTCACTTCAAGTGAGTTGTGGAATTTATTTCAACCATTGCTCAACCATAAAAAACAACTAGCTGATCAACAACATAAGATTCAGATTCAAAAGACCAGGAATGTTATGGACGCAAGGTTTAAAGACACTCAAGCTAATATCAAGGCAATTAAGGCCCACATATTGAGCACCTCTGGCACTGTTCCTCCCTCTATCATAATTATCGATAACCCACAATCAGATGATGCCAAAAAGGGGGAGAAAGTGAAACCTGATGGCTCCAAAAAGATTGATGAAACCACTAAGACCTTTGTTGATGAAAAAGCAAAGGTAAAAAGTGATTTGGAAGCAAAGGAAAAAGAAAATTTTGAACAGGATAAGAAAGCTTTCATGGAACTGAATGTGCAGGGTACTTCTGAGCCAAAGGATGATGAAAATCCCAAGGATGAAAAGAAGAAGCCCACTAGACAAGTAAGGCAACCAAATCCATACCATCCAGATCCGAAAAACACACTTCCAAACTTCCTAAAAGCTCCACACATCAATCTTCAACCCAAACAGCTGTTGCAACACATGCTGGCTCAACAACAGTTGATACTTCAGTGGTTTCAGCAGTTGTTAAACCAACAACCACCACCTCAGTTACAACAACCGCTCTCACTCAAACCATTCAAACCACTGCCCCACCAAAAACACCATCATCTCCAAAAACCATTTCTCCACCATCACCTCCTGCTAAAAAGCAGAAGACATCAGATGTTACAACATCTGTTGTAATGACAACAGTGGATGAAACACTGGTTGTTTCAACACCTGTCAGTCCAAGAACTTTCACTTCACTTCAAGCCATCTTCACTCAAATCAACAAATCAACCAAAAGCACTCCTTCACTAGAGAAAACTTACACTAGAAAAAGAAAAACAACTCAGGCAGATGAAGACAAATATGATCCTATTGCTGCAAAATATCCACTGGAACTGGAAGCTGTAAAAAATGAGATGAGACAATTCTACACTGAGGATGATTCTTCAAAAAGAAGATTTCCTTCTCTCATAGGCTTCAGAAACCTAGAAAATATGGATGAATATCTCATGCTCAAAGAAAGGCAGGCTAAGATAAGAGCCAGACTTGAATGTGAAGATCAAGATGACAAAGCCATTTTTGAAAGAATGGAATTCTTACTCACTAAAGTCAAATAGATGGAAGATTATGCAAGAGATCTGAGCAAGGAAATGTCAAACTTACCACCCAAAGTAGATCTACGAAAAGAAATGAGAAAAGAGTATCTTGCATACATCATGAAAGAAAAAATTTATCCAGCTGAAGAAGAACAATTCAAAGAATGGACAATCATTGCATTAAAGCATGAGGCAAACAGAATTGAAAGGATCAAGAATGATCCAAGAAAGAAGAAAACAACTCCAAACTGGAATAAATACAAGAAGCTTATTGCTGATCTTACCTCTGAGTACAAAAGAAAGAAGCAAGAGCTGGTGGATGCACAGGTTGGAACTGCTAAAGCCATAGTAAAATGGACAAAGCAGCATACAGATGAGGCTTATGAGAGGCTAAAGAAAAGAAAGACAACAGATTCAAACACAACAAAGAAGCTTGGTCACATAAAGCCAGAACAGCAGATCAAAACTTCTGAACCACTGCTCACATCAACAGACATCTCAGACATTGAGTTAGATCAAAGAAAGAGACAAGAACTGATTGATAAAGAGACAGCAGAAGATATAGCTGCAGCAAATGAGATCATAAACAGGGCTTTCAAACAAATGGCAGCTGAAAATCCTGAACAGATAAAAGTTCTGGATAATGCTCAACAAATCTTCACAAGGCCACAATCACCAGACTCATCAGTGAATAAACCTCTCCCAAGAAACCCATCGGGTTCAAAAATACTAAAATGGATGTTTGATCAAAAGACCCATGTATTGACTATGATCAGATCCAATGGTGAAGTGAAGTACATATCAAGGAAATAAGCACTAGGCCTTGGTGTTGAAGATCTACAAGATCTCCTTGAACTTACACTGTGCAGGGATGAGGATGACTCAAGTTCCAAGGACTTTGAAGTAGAATTTAAAAGACAAGCTAAGGAACTTCTGATGGGAAAATAAAGATCCAGAATAATGAAAGGTTTTGGCATCATCTGTTCCAGGGGGAGATTGTTGGGATTGAACCCTACCAGAGGAACATATGATGTAAAGCCAAAACCAGGTCACAACAGTGGATGCATAATAAACAGTAGTTTGCACTAGACTTTCTCCTTGAAAGTGATTTGAAACATCTGATGACCTCCAATCCACTGTTTGTACAACTGCTGATTTACAACTACTGATCACACTAAAAACTGATGAAGTACAAAGCCCTGCTGTTCAATCTACTGCTATGGGTCAAGCACTGCTGGGTTACAACAAGTACTGCTGGGTTCACATCAGTGGAAGGTTTCAGCAGCTGTTTAACTTCTTTTATGTTATATATTGTAGCCAGTGGTTAGCATAAGCAGTATCTGTATTAGATCAGTTGTTAGAGTTTGTTAGTTTGTTAAACGTCACTTTCATGGTGACGTCAGCTTTGATGCCTCAGTGGTTTGACTGTGCCTATAAATGGAACAGTACCCTGTACTGTTTCATTTGATTGTCCGGGAGATTCCATCTCCTCCAATCCTTTCATCCTGTGCAATCAACCTTGGGGCATCTTGCTGAGGGGGAGTTTTAGTATGTAAGCAGTGCTGTAATCATTCTTGTACTTTAATCATTCAGCTCAATGAAAAGCATGTGTTTACTAAAACTATTTTCCTTTTGATTGTGTTTACAAAGTTTGTCTATTATTTCCGCTGCACCCTACATTGATCAATATCCATTCATTTGTTCAAATTATAACAAACAAACACTATCATGAGACCCTCCGATCCTAACAATTGGTATCAGAGCTTGGACAGTCAAATTTGATCTAACAATCAATTTGACATAACAGTTCAGCTCAAAATTCATTGATGCTAAGGTTGATCGTATTTAGTTGAAAAACAGAGTAATGAGTGATCACGTTCAAAGTGGCTATTCAAAAACTTTGTAAAACAACCAGGATGTCATAAGACACACAAAATTCACGTAACGACAAAATCATGCATAAATCACCAATAGTTCCAGATAAAAAAAATTCATCTGTTGACTTTGGTTGGATTATCCATATTACAAAATTGATTTCAAAAGTTACTATGAAGATTGTGATGTTCTCATTGTAACTGTTGCTAAGGTGTTCACCTCATGATTAACAAAGGCCTATCTGATCTTATGTATTGAAAGAAAAAAAAACAGGTTGAGAATCCTCAAAAAGGACCAAATAAATTGTGTTAAAAATACATTAAGAGAAATCAACAGTAAAAAATTATTCAGATCATATGTAATGTGAAATTTGGCATAAGCATTTGCAAAAATGACCAAATCTCTTAAAACGTTGTTGTAAAATGATACTGGAATCAAAGTATTCCTTCCTTAGAACCTTCCAGTAAGTATTTAAAACTTATCAATGGAAAGGACAAAAAGGAAAGAAGAAAAAATACAAAACCTCTTAAGTGTGTTTATTACTTTTGAAGTCAAAAGAAATGAATATAAATACAAAACACTTAAGAGTTCAAAATTTGGGCTAAATATGGTCATCAAGCAACCATGTGCACTCACTGATTCAGGGAATTTCAAGTAACATAAGTATCACTGGTGATTAACTTTATATGAGGACTAGACAAAATCTCTGAAAATCATCACATTGTAATAAGTCCTATAAAAGGGCTTTCAAAACTTATGTGAACATGTTTCCTCATAGTTGCAATCAACTGATAAGGAAATGGTCTCAAAGCAAAAGTGATTAAATGTATTTCAAACCACTAACCATATTCCTAAACTTGAGAATGATGTGATAATTATATATTAAGTTTTATTTCACCAGATCTTGTTGTTGCTGTTTTCGGAAAACCTTTATTTTTTTTGCAAAGGTTTTTCTTCAATAAAACAGGATATATTATTCTTGATTTCTTTTAGAGAATGATATATTTTGTACTTTTACTTGTTTTAGATAGTAAAAGTCTCAAACTCCTGTCAGGTAGTAGAACCCTTATTTTTTCTTAGGGTGATTCTTCCTTGAAAAATAGCTCAAAAGGTAATGGTGAAATAGATAAGGTCATTTCAAACTCAAGTTGTCATCACAGATAAAAGATTGATTGCTAACTAACCTTAAAATGCTTGATTACTCATGGTCTAATCAAAAGATTAAAACACAAAATGAGTGGTCAATATAAAAGTTTTTTATCACCAGGGATATTAAACCACTGTTTATAATCCTGAATGTAAATCTCTGAAAGATCTGCTGATATGTTAATCTTGACAATATGCATCTAAAATGTGTTTTGCAAAGGATGTCATTTTACAGATACTTCAAAACAGATGGTGTACAAAACAGTTGTTAAAGATATATCAAAAGTTGCAGACAAATCTAGCCTCAATATATCAAATCACTGCTGATAAATGTCCATAAAAAATGGATAAAAATCAAAACAGTTTTTTTTTTTTAAATTTCATGATTCATGCACATAACCACTGATCTGCTTCAAACATCTGTTCAGAAAATACTGTCCACTGCTGAAAGTCAACCCCTGCTCTCTTGTTTCCTTGAAAATCACTGATGTTCAAAATCAGTGTTTTCAACCACTGATAGGCTATCCACTGATAGTGAAAGTCACCCACTGTGGGCCCATATGTCCTTCTAACAACCACTGATACTTGTACTATCAGTGGTTTCTTTAACAACTGTCTTCCGCTATTCATCTTTTGTCAGAGGTTGGCACGTGGTCAGTACTTATCCGTCAAATTTTTGTAACCGCCGCCACGTCAGCACCACTTTTTCACTTTATAAAACCCTGCCCTAACACCCAAACAGGGTTTTCATTGTCGAATCGAATTCATAAAAATTCCTTTCTCAAAGCAGTTTACATCTCATTTCCACAAATTCCTTCACAACTTTCTTCGATCATCTTCTCCAAAATGACTAAATCGAAGTCCTCCGCAAAATCCACTTCAAAATCATCTTCCAAAGAAGCCTCTCAAAAGGCGAAACCCATCGAAATCCCACACAAACCTTCTCACAATCTTCTGGGTCTTCTCACAAAACCCGGCACCACTGATGCTTTCGACTCCATTATTGATATCATGTCTGCATCAAAGTATAAAACTTTGTTAATAGCAGATGCACCAATTTACTTGGCGACCCAAAGAGAGTTCTGAAAAAATGTAACCCTTGACAAACAAGGTGAGACTGTCATAGCCATTAACTCTTCTATAAAGGGTAAAGCTGTCAAAATCACACCACAATCCATCTCGGAAGTCTTTAAACTCAATGATCAGCAAGGTAAAACTTCTTTTCCCAAAAATGAGTTAAAAACTGATTTCCTTGAAAGGGGGTATGCAGAACAAATTAAAAAGGATACCTTACAAAAAGGTAATTTTCCACCTGCAACAAGATTTCTATTCCATACCCTGCTTATGTGTGTTTCAAACAAAACCACTTCGTTTAATGAAATACCATTAAAGATTCAAAACCTGGGATATGCTATTCTTCAAGATGAAAATTTCAATTATTCCTAGGAAATCTTTAATGACCTGGTTAAAAATGTTGATAAAAAGTCATTCTTACTTTTTCCAAGATTTTTAAGTTACTATTTTGAAAAGAAACTTGGTAAGAATGATGCTGCTACAATAAAACAAGGTGACTCTTTTCAAATAAACAGCTTAACTGCAGAAACTTTCACAAGAATGTCAACACCTTGCAAAACACAAGCAGAGGTGCCTGAGCAGAATTTAGCAGCTACCACTGCTCCTCAAGTATATGCTGCTGAGCCCACTGCTCAAGGTGATCAAAGTAGCAAAACAACTGCTTTGAAACCCACACCTAAAATCACCAAAAAGCCAAAATAGAAGAAAATTCAAAAACCCCCCAAACCCATCAAAAAGGCAACTCTGGAAGATGAGATCCCAGAGCAAATGCCAGTGACAGCACAAAAGTCACAAGAAACCACTACTGTTACTTCCTCACGGCAGTTGGTAGAAATATCTCAACCTATGACTGAAACTCCTCCTGTTTCTTCTAAAAAAGAACAGGTTGTACATATAGGGACACAACAATATGATGCTCTGGAATCACTTGATTCCATCATCCACAGCCCAATGCCCGGGGCAAATTCTCTTTCTACACCCTACCTCACATCCACAATTCCCCCACCAACTAAATTATTGTTGGATGCTATTGATCTGAACCAGGCACAAACCAGTCCTTCTCACTCACCTATCAATGAGAATATACTTCAACAAACGACTGGGTCTGATGTATCAATCATAGCTAACCCACCAACAAGACCTGAGGAGGTTACACCCCTTGAGTTACAAGTAACTCTTGGTGGTAATCCAAGTGAAGCAGCCACTACAAGTGCTGAACCCACTGGTTTGCATTTGGACAGTGGTTACATCAATAAGACTTCCTTGGAGGCAATTTCTTCTATGGGAACATTTGTGTATCCATTTTTCACTGGTTCACTAAAAAGTGTCTCTCTTTCTGAAGAAAGAAGTCCCCAGTACCGAGAAAAAGGGGTATCAGTGGATGATTTTTGGAATACAATTCCTCAATCAACCACTGTTACAACCACTGTTAGTGGGAAATCAGATGATCCCATTAAGTTGGGTGATGATTTATTGTACCAAGAATTGACGGACAGAGTTGACAAACTAGACACATCTGTTGCAGAAATCAAAGGCATGCTGCAACAGGTGTTGAAAGATCAAAAGGTACCATCCATTGCTGCATCAACTTCAACAGCTGAACCAACATACACTCTCACTTCAAGTGAGTTGTGGAATTTATTTCAACCATTGCTCAACCATAAAAAACAACTAGCTGATCAACAACATAAGATTCAGATTCAAAAGACCAGGAATGTTATGGACGCAAGGTTTAAAGACACTCAAGCTAATATCAAGGCAATTAAGGCCCACATATTGAGCACCTCTGGCACTGTTCCTCCCTCTATCATAATTATCGATAACCCACAATCAGATGATGCCAAAAAGGGGGAGAAAGTGAAACCTGATGGCTCCAAAAAGATTGATGAAACCACTAAGACCTTTGTTGATGAAAAAGCAAAGGTAAAAAGTGATTTGGAAGCAAAGGAAAAAGAAAATTTTGAACAGGATAAGAAAGCTTTCATGGAACTGAATGTGCAGGGTACTTCTGAGCCAAAGGATGATGAAAATCCCAAGGATGAAAAGAAGAAGCCCACTAGACAAGTAAGGCAACCAAATCCATACCATCCAGATCCGAAAAACACACTTCCAAACTTCCTAAAAGCTCCACACATCAATCTTCAACCCAAACAGCTGTTGCAACACATGCTGGCTCAACAACAGTTGATACTTCAGTGGTTTCAGCAGTTGTTAAACCAACAACCACCACCTCAGTTACAACAACCGCTCTCACTCAAACCATTCAAACCACTGCCCCACCAAAAACACCATCATCTCCAAAAACCATTTCTCCACCATCACCTCCTGCTAAAAAGCAGAAGACATCAGATGTTACAACATCTGTTGTAATGACAACAGTGAATGAAACACTGGTTGTTTCAACACCTGTCAGTCCAAGAACTTTCACTTCACTTCAAGCCATCTTCACTCAAATCAACAAATCAACCAAAAGCACTCCTTCACTAGAGAAAACTTACACTAGAAAAAGAAAAACAACTCAGGCAGATGAAGACAAATATGATCCTATTGCTGCAAAATATCCACTGGAACTGGAAGCTGTAAAAAATGAGATGAGACAATTCTACACTGAGGATGATTCTTCAAAAAGAAGATTTCCTTCTCTCATAGGCTTCAGAAACCTAGAAAATATGGATGAATATCTCATGCTCAAAGAAAGGCAGGCTAAGATAAGAGCCAGACTTGAATGTGAAGATCAAGATGACAAAGCCATTTTTGAAAGAATGGAATTCTTACTCACTAAAGTCAAATAGATGGAAGATTATGCAAGAGATCTGAGCAAGGAAATGTCAAACTTACCACCCAAAGTAGATCTACGAAAAGAAATGAGAAAAGAGTATCTTGCATACATCATGAAAGAAAAAATTTATCCAGCTGAAGAAGAACAATTCAAAGAATGGACAATCATTGCATTAAAGCATGAGGCAAACAGAATTGAAAGGATCAAGAATGATCCAAGAAAGAAGAAAACAACTCCAAACTGGAATAAATACAAGAAGCTTATTGCTGATCTTACCTCTGAGTACAAAAGAAAGAAGCAAGAGCTGGTGGATGCACAGGTTGGAACTGCTAAAGCCATAGTAAAATGGACAAAGCAGCATACAGATGAGGCTTATGAGAGGCTAAAGAAAAGAAAGACAACAGATTCAAACACAACAAAGAAGCTTGGTCACATAAAGCCAGAACAGCAGATCAAAACTTCTGAACCACTGCTCACATCAACAGACATCTCAGACATTGAGTTAGATCAAAGAAAGAGACAAGAACTGATTGATAAAGAGACAGCAGAAGATATAGCTGCAGCAAATGAGATCATAAACAGGGCTTTCAAACAAATGGCAGCTGAAAATCCTGAACAGATAAAAGTTCTGGATAATGCTCAACAAATCTTCACAAGGCCACAATCACCAGACTCATCAGTGAATAAACCTCTCCCAAGAAACCCATCGGGTTCAAAAATACTAAAATGGATGTCTGATCAAAAGACCCATGTATTGACTATGATCAGATCCAATGGTGAAGTGAAGTACATATCAAGGAAATAAGCACTAGGCCTTGGTGTTGAAGATCTACAAGATCTCCTTGAACTTACACTGTGCAGGGATGAGGATGACTCAAGTTCCAAGGACTTTGAAGTAGAATTTAAAAGACAAGCTAAGGAACTTCTGATGGGAAAATAAAGATCCAGAATAATGAAAGGTTTTGGCATCATCTGTTCCAGGGGGAGATTGTTGGGATTGAACCCTACCAGAGGAACATATGATGTAAAGCCAAAACCAGGTCACAACAGTGGATGCATAATAAACAGTAGTTTGCACTAGACTTTCTCCTTGAAAGTGATTTGAAACATCTGATGACCTCCAATCCACTGTTTGTACAACTGCTGATTTACAACTACTGATCACACTAAAAACTGATGAAGTACAAAGCCCTGCTGTTCAATCTACTGCTATGGGTCAAGCACTGCTGGGTTACAACAAGTACTGCTGGGTTCACATCAGTGGAAGGTTTCAGCAGCTGTTTAACTTATTTTATGTTATATATTGTAGCCAGTGGTTAGCATAAGCAGTATCTGTATTAGATCAGTTGTTAGAGTTTGTTAGTTTGTTAAACGTCACTTTCATGGTGACGTCAGCTTTGATGCCTCAGTGGTTTGACTGTGCCTATAAATGGAACAGTACCCTGTACTGTTTCATTTGATTGTCCGGGAGATTCCATCTCCTCCAATCCTTTCATCCTGTGCAATCAACCTTGGGGCATCTTGCTTAGGGGGAGTTTTAGTATGTAAGCAGTGCTGTAATCATTCTTGTACTTTAATCATTCAGCTCAATGAAAAGCATGTGTTTACTAAAACTATTTTCCTTTTGTATGTTTAACCCGGGAGACTATGTCCTTCGCGATAATGAAGCTTCTAACGCAAAGCTCCCATGAAAACTTGCTCCTAAATGGGAAGGCCCCTACCTTATCTATGAGTTCTTGGGCAAAGGCGCATACATACTGCAGATGTTAGAAGGAGACCCTGTCACAAGGACTTGGAACGCACAACAGCTCAGACGTTGCTATATGTAAGCCGTAATTTACATTTCCATGTACCTGATGGCCCACGCGCTGTCGCAACCCCCGATCGCTGCCCCGGGAGGCGGGCGGCCGCGAGTTCGCACATTCGGTGGTATCGGTGTTTATTTATTTGGCAGCGGAATTTACATCAGGACCGTAGTTAGGAAATAGTTTATCAGAGTAAAACACCACATTTTTTTAAATAACAGTTAATAAATACTTTGGGAAAAACCCAAGTTTCTATTATAATCTGTTTATATAGGGATAAACCCTATTTTATTGAAATAAAATTTCTTCTTTATTTAGGTAACTTTTATAGCCACTTTCCAAGCCTTCAGTGCTCTCCAGCTGGCTTCTATTTGGCTTTGACATTTTGTTATCTGAAATGCGCTTAAAACATTTTTGTCAGTGGAAAATACTGGTGAGTGAATCCTAGTTCAATCAAAACAAGTTGTATCATTTTACAGCATTGAGGGCAATCCAGCAATTACATTTATTTACATCTACCTTAATTACCACCCACAGTACTGTCAATCTTGACTTGTGGTCATGCTACTACTCACATTGTAGTAACAAGTAATGTATAGAAAACCTCAGCATACCGACGATAATTGTAGATTAACAAATACTCAATCATTGTTAAATATAATTCAAAACAATTGAGGTTTTGTAAAAACAGTTTACAAAAAGAGGAA
The DNA here is from genome assembly GCA_030545235.1 of Helianthus tuberosus. Lineage (NCBI taxonomy): Eukaryota > Viridiplantae > Streptophyta > Magnoliopsida > Asterales > Asteraceae > Helianthus > Helianthus tuberosus. Next base: position 94,674,881 of record CM060430.1, read on the forward strand.
TTACTCACATTGCTATTTTAGGTATTTCCTGGTGACTTCCTGGTTAAAATCTATTAAATTAAACAATGCACACGCGTTAGTATAATAACCCAATTTACATTAGCTATTCCCCCCTTCCCGAGACAGAACTCCAACGACTGAGTCAGGCAGAGCCTCGACATGCGTTACGGAGCACTAGATCAATCGGGCAGAGTAACTAATATGTAACCGGGGGTTATAATACTTACATCGAGGCAAAGCTTCGCTATTTAGTGGGTATTATGCCCGAGTATTACTTCTATTAATTCAGAAATTGAGAGAGATTGCGAGAAAATGAACGAAAATCAACTGAATGTCGATTCTCTATTTATAGGGCTGGAACAGGGGTTTCTCGCGCCCCGCGACCCCCTATGCTTGTTCTTTCGCGGCCCGCGAGGCCTACTAAGGTAGGCCCTAGCTTGGCTGACTCAAGGGCTAGCTTCGACACGACTGGGACACGTGGCAGCCCAGGGTTACGCCTGGTGTCAGCGGGTCGCGCCCCGCGAAGCACACACCCATCAGGGTCGCGCCCTGCGAGCGATCCCTAAATTTTGTTTTGTTTGATTTTTGTAAAAATTAAGGTATTTTGGGGCCGTTTTTCGCATACGGAATGTATTTTAAAACGTATAGGGGTGTTTTAAGAATTTTAGGAGAGTTGTTATATCCTCCCCACCTTGTTTTAGAACTCGTCCTCGAGGTCTACTGGAACAGGTGTGGATATTTCCTTTGCATCTCTGATTCGAGCTTCCAAGTGTACTCTGGTCCTCTCTTGGAATCCCATTTTACTTTAACTAGAACTAATCTCTTGTGTTTGAGATTCTTGATCTTTCTGTCTTCAATCTGTAGGGGTTTCTCTACAAACTCAAGTTTCTCATTTACCTCTATATCCTTAAGAGGTACTACTAATGATTCATCTGCTAAGCACTTCTTGAGATTACATATATGAAATACATCATGTATTCCTGCCATTTCTTCTGGCAGTTGTAGCTGATAAGCTACTGGTCCTATTCTTCTAATAATCTCAAAAGGTCCAACATACCTGGGGCTTAGCTTTCCTCTCTTGATGAATCTAACTACTCCTTTCAATGGAGAAACTTTTAATAACACTTTATCTCCTACTTGGAATTCCAACGGTTTTCGCCTGTTATCAGCATAACTCTTTTGTCGATCACGTGCAGCTTTTAGTCTTTCCTTGACTTGAATAATCTTGTCCGTTGTTTCTTGTACTATTTCTGGTCCAGACAGTTGCTTTTCTCCAATTTTTGCCCAACTGACTGGAGTTCGGCACTTTCGTCCATAAAGTGCTTCAAATTGTGCAGCATTGATGCTGGTATGATAGCTGTTATTGTAAGAAAATTCTATTAATGGTAAATGATCGTCCCAATTTCCTCCGAAATCAATTACACAAGCTCTAAGCATATCTTCCATGGTCTGAATGGTCCTTTCGCTTTGTCCGTCCGTTTGAGGATGATAAGTTGTGCTTAGATTTAACTTGGTTCCCTTTGCTTTTTGGAAACTTGTCCAAAAATGAGAAGTAAAACGGCTATCTCTATCAGAAACAATAGATAAAGGAATTCCATATAATGAAACTATTTCATTTACATATAATTTGGCTAATTGTTCCATACTGAAAGTTTCCTTCATCGGTAAGAAATGAGCAGACTTGGTTAATCAGTCTACAATCACCCAGATTGTATCATTACCTTTTCGTGTTTTGGGTAATTTGGTAACAAAATCCATTGTTATTAATTTCCATTTCCATATAGGCATTTCTAATTGCTGAAATAAACCTTAGGGTTTCTGATGTTCGCTTTAACTTGTGAACAGGTTAAACACTTGGCAACATAGGCTGCTATATCCTTTTTCATTCCTGCTCCACCAAAAATTCTTTCTTAATTCTTGATACATTTTAACACTTCCGGGATGTATCGTATACTTAGACTTATGAGTTTCTTCTAAAATTCGGTGGCGTAGGTTTCCTTGTTTAGGTATCCAAATTCTTTTCTTATGTAATCTCCAAATTCCATCTGTTCATAGCTCTAATTCCTTATCGTTCATTGTTGTTAACAGGTATGTAGGGGGTTGTTTCTACTCAATATCTCTCAAATGAGGCTTCAAATGAGGCTTGGGATGTTATTGGAATATTAGATGATAGAAGTGTTCAAAGTAGTAACACTAAGTGATTTTTGGTGTCTCGTATTTATGTATGTTTCTAATAAAAAAGTTGATGTCTAATTACTATGAGTTTCCGTATTATTGATTTGTAAGGCTGGAGGGAATGGGTTGGCGCCTCCTCCAGCTCAGCCATAAAGTAACCAATAGTGCCCCTCCTCCCATTTTTGCGGCGCCATTGGAGGAGCGCTATTCAGTGGCGAAACTTAATCCGAATGACGAGGGGGTCGAAAACGTATATACCAAAAAAATTCTATAGAACCGGGGGGTCGAAAACGTATATACCAAAAAAAATTATACGAAAAATACATATATCACACTACTGAGCGAATAGTTCGGGGGGTCGGGCGCCCCTCCCCGCCCCTTCTATACTTCGCCACTGGTGCTAGTGATGGTTTCCGAGTGCACCAACAATGAATAAAGGAAGTTGGGGGTGTTGACATTGTGATTGTTGTTGCTGTTGATGAGGAGGGGGAGGGGGGGGGGGGGGGGGGGGGGGGGGTTGTTGCTGCATGCTGCCTTGTGATTTTTTTTTGTTGTTGATGAAGAAGAAGTGGTGATGGTGGCTGGAAGTTTAAAAGAAATTTATGGTTTAGTTTTGATGGGTAACGAGCTAATAAATTGGCTGTATTAGAAATAGATTAAACCATGTTTAATTATACATGGGATAAAAGCAATATGTATTTTTGTTTTAACAATGTTTTTTTAATTAATAATGTTTGTAAATTAAAAAACTAAACTAAACTAAGTTTTAAATAAAATAATAAAATTTAAATTGAAAATAAATTAAATAAATGATTGGGGGGGGGGGGGGGGGGGTTAATCTATTGAATGAGTGTTATTGGAAGAGAAGAATAAACCCCCTGTTAACGTTGCGTCGAGATGACACTGAGGTGACACAATAGCCCCTGAAGACTCCATTCCATTATCACCACACAACTCGTAATTTTATCATTATTGCATTGGTATTCGCCCATGGCATGATGACCTAGTGGCATCTTAAGGGTGGAATAAGGCTAAGGGTTATGAGGTCCTGGGTTCGATTCCCACAAGAGGGTTTTTTCTAGATTTATCAGGTTTTCTCCTGAATTGGTGTATATGTATTATTGCCTAATGGAAATAGATACGATCTGGTGGTTTCGCTGGTGACACGATAATACTCTAGTAGTTTGTCAGTAATCCAAATTTAGTGTTTAAAAAAATTGCATTGGTACTCTATTGTAAAATATGGATATTATTAAAAGGTCATGGCAGGAAGTGATGTCCAGAACATCTAGAGCCTCTAGAGGAAAAAAAAAATCTTGATTCCGCCACACTGTCTAGAGGGTTGTTGACTACAACCTTTTATATGAGATACATAATTAATAATTTATGGACTTACGTTCTCCAATGAAGCTACTGTCAATAAGATATTAATACGCAAGTAGTGTGCTTGAAATTATATTTGAAAGGAGGATGGGGGTTAAAATTTACATAGGCAGGTAAATAAACTTTGAAGAAGTTTATTAGCAACGAGTCAAAACGACTGGTAAACTCCTTTCCTTTGTTTTATTCCCACTTGTATGCACACACATATGAGGTGCATAATTCGATCTGGATTACATAGAAAATTTAAACGAATGCTAGCTCAAAACTCCTAAACTTGAGCATCTAGGCACAAGTTGAGATGTTGCTCGAGCTAAGCAACTCTTATTGTTAAATTGATTTGTAAACTGACATATTTAGTTCCATTGACTAGTTGCATTTCATTTTCGTGTCGATCAGTTGAGTTGTGTTGGTTGTCATATACAAATTGTTTAATTTAAATTAAAAATAGTTTAAATGTTTTGAAATCTAGCCATCAAAATGAATTATTGATTTGTTTCGATGTAAAACGGGTAACAACAAAAAAAAATAGTTTGAAAAAGTATATAAAACACTATTCACTTTTCTAAACTATTTTTTATTTGTGTCACCTATTTTACATTACTTTTCCATCATTTCAGACAAGCGAGTTTATTTGTTGTATTCTGAACATGCACACGAATGTTAAAATAATCTTGTTCAAATACCTGTTTGAATCATTTCACTTTTTGTTATGTATGTATTTTACCAATTAATGTAAAGTAGAGTTAAGGTAAGCATGCACTTTGCGGCGAGAAGCGATTTTTTTGCGCACTGCGACTATGATTTGTTGATCAGTTCTGTTTATACATGATGGAAAACATGAATAACATACCTGTTACAGCAGACAGGCCAGCAGAGAATCCAATCAGAGAAGCAGCTATTGATGTTGACATGATTGTCAGCTTGATCTGGTTCCTCCTTAGGGTGTATGATTATGATGGTGATGATCAAACTCTAGGGTTTGAGTTTGAATATGGAGAGAGAGAGAGAGAGAGATGGGGGGTGATTTCTATGATGATGTTATTATGATTAGTGTCTAACCCTTTAGCTCTCTAATTATCTTCTTATATATACACCCAAGAGGAAACCCTAATTAGTTAATAAGGGTAATATGGTCCATCAAAAAATACCAACTAATAATATAATAAGTTTTAATATATTTTAATCTATATAATATAAATGATTATATGGCTACAAGATTAATTAATAAAACAATAATATGTTTAATCTTACATTCTCCCACTTAGCCGATTAATCATTTATCATGAGTATTAGATAAGTCTGATCAGGAGTTAACACTCATTTTAGCCTTAAACCAAGAACTATAGTGAGAAATACAGTCGTTGAATCATCATGCAACTTAGGACCCCCATTAGTCATACTATAGCCTCAATTTAAAACCTAACATTTATGATCAAAATATGCATAAGCCCTTTAGCGTTCGATTTGTATTTACACTTGTCTATATATCATTACACCGGCAGCATATGTTAGAGACATACAAAATCAAACTGAGGAAATTTCATTAATTAAAACATAAGTCAGTACAATATGCTAAATAAGGTCTTTAGTAAATCCCATATTCCGAACATGTTCTTCGTAAACCTTAGGTGGGAGACCTTTAGTCATCGGATCCGTAGGCATATCTTTAGTACTAATATACTCGATACAAAGATTATTTTCCTCAACTCGTTCACGTACGAACAGATATTTTGTATCGAGATATAAACCACCTCCAGTCGAAATGTTAATGTTCGAGAAACTAACGGCAGCTGAGTTATCACAGTAAAGCTTCAATGGTCTAGAAATGGAATTAACGATTTTGAGTCCAGTTATTAGATTCCTAAGCAACATTCCATGACAGGTTGCGTTATAAACAACAATGTATTCTACCATCATTGTGGAAGTTGTGGTCAACTATTGTTTATGACTCTCCCATGAAATGGGTCCGCCTGCTAACATAAAGATATAGCCCGAAGTGGATTTCTTGTCATCTTTGCATTTGGCAAAGTCAGAATCTGTAACATCCCAAATTTGGGGATGTTCATATATTGACACATCTTGATTTATGTAGCATTTTATGTATGTTGAACTAGTTAATTATAAAATGAGAAACTCTATTTCAGAATTTAATGACTTAATTTAAATAGCTTAACCTTGTTTACCAAGTTAAGCTACATTTAGTATTTAGATTATGGTAGAGTTATAAAACTTAACAAGGATTGTAAGAATAAAGAGGTTTGAAAATGGAGGGGCTTATCTTGCCAAATTGTGAAAGATTCTCTATTAACCTGAGGTGTAGAGAATTCCAGAAAAAAATACATATCTTTTTGTGGGTGCCATGGGAGCCTTGGGTCAAGAAGAAAATCGATGGAAAGCTTCAATACATCGATTTTAGGTGATTGATTAAAGAAATTGAAGAACTTATAAACATCCTCTGTTGTGTAGAAGCCTGGTAAGTAATATCTATACAAAAACCCTACATTTTCATGTGTTCTTGAGTTAAAAGTGTAATCATGATGAAAGTTAAGGTTTTTGGTGATAGATGATCTATTCATAAGTTATAGATGATTCCATCATAGTACAAAACAGCTTAGCAGATTGGTTTAAAGCTGAATTATTAGTTGATTTATGAATCAGTCCTGTTTCTTCTGAAAATCATATAAAATCATAGAAAATTCCAATTAGGGTGATATTTTTTGGGTTGAAAAGATATAAGAATGGTTTACATATCATGTTTGAAGATGTCGAACCAAGTAAAACTGTACAAGGGTCTAATAGGCCGAATACAACAGTTGCGCAGAATAGTGGTGCACTAAAATAAAGTTTTTGTAAAACTAAATAAAGAAGGATGTTAGAACACGTTAGAACTAAACATAAATGGTTAGTTTTAGTTGTTTATGTGTATCTAACTTATTATATTAGAAGTGTTTAAAGTACTTGCTTGAAGAGCATTGCAAGCACTTGCACTAATGGGTGAAAACGGGTCAAATAGGTAAGGTTGACCTAATTAATAGACTAATGGTGAAAATCGTCAAGAACACATATAACGAGTTGGATAAATAATACTTACGTATTAAAAATGGGGTGAATGGTCGTTATGTGTTCTAATGATTTGCAAGTTGACTTGTTGTTTAGCAGGTATGACATAGATGGGAAACAACGCGTCACAAGGATGTCATGGACGACAACACCTCTATGGGAAAAGGTGAGTGACGCTTTACTCAAGTAGCATGTTTTATTAAATATATAAATACCTTTGTGAAAATATTTATATGGTGTGCGGTAAGAATTGTAAAGGAGAGTTAATCTTAGTACGAAGTTGTGTGATAATGGTAATTATTGTCGGTGATATAAATATCCGAGTTTATTAGTATGATTAAATCATAAACAAGGTGATGGGAGTAAGATGCAGATATTGGGAGTAATAAGCAATGTAGACTTACCACAAGATCGTTAATATTGAGTATTGAGTATAAGGTATGTGATCTTTATATATATTTAGTTTGTCTAATATACGAAGTTAAGGAATTGGAACTAATAGGGACAAGATTATTGGAAACAGGGTTGGTGGATTAAACTAAGTGGTGGTAAGTATCGAGTATGGGATTTTTGTAATATTAAAAGGGGATTGAGATAATGATTATTTGTCTGGAGGTTTGTGAGTCACGTACTTAGTAAGTACGTGGGGAAAGCTGTTATGCAAGCTTAAACATAAGGAAGTTTGAATCCCCTATTTGGGAGTTAAGGAGCCTTGTTGTCACGTTTTATAAATTGTGTTAATTAACAAATCCAAACATTGTTATGACTAACTTATGGTGTTGTACATCTTAGGTGAATTACAAGTGAAGAGTAAATGGATTTAGTGATTCTAATATGGGAAATGGACTTCAAGAACATATGGGACACTGAGCAACTAGGGATAAATTAAATGAGATCCCAGTTAATAAGCTGGAACTGAATGGCAAAAGAACGATGGGAGTGACCTACGAGTTACTCAAGTTGAATGTGGTTAAGAATTTGGCTGATCTAAGGCGGGAGTGATCAAGTCTTGGGATCGCGTCCATAAGAGGAGGATTGGGTTGTGATTTACCCAACAATTATATGTTTTGGTTATTGAACCTAGCGAGTCTAGTCTTTTGTACTCTAGTGTGTTTTGTTTTAGCATATTGCTAGTTCGTCAATATTTTAAAAAGTTATGTTGGTTATGGATCATTGGTTATTAACACAAGTTTTGGTCTTCGTAAGGGTTATTCGTTAAATGAACGGGTCATGCAGAAATTTTATAAAAATCCATGCGCGTCGTGTATGTAGTTTTGTATCAACTGGTGGTTCAACTATATGAAAGTGATGTTATATTGAGTATAGTTTAAAAAAAATCCGGGCCTATTTTCCGCAAAGTATCAAAATATTTTCTTTATTAATTATGGGTGTTACAGAATCAGAATAGCCTACCACTTTTAAATGATCACTTCTTCTATAAGTCAGTTTATAGTCTTTCGTCCCTTGCAGATATCGAAGTACCTTCTTAGATGTTTCCAGTGATCTAGGCCAGGATTAGTCTGATAACGGCCTAACATTCCAGCAATATAAGCGATATCTGGGCGAGTACAGACTTGAGCATACATCAGGCTCCCGACTACTGACGCGTAAGGTATCTGGCAAATTTTCTCCTTCTCAACCTCAGTTGTCGGGCATTGGAATGAACCGAAAACATCTCCCTTAACTACTGGAGCGACGGAGGGTTTGCACTATTGCATGTTGTAACGTGTAACGACACGATCTATGTAAGCCTTTTGAGATAATCCTAAGATCCCTTTGTGTCTATCTCGGTGAATTTCGATGCCAATGATGTAAGAAGCATCTCCGAGATCCTTCATGTCGAAGTTATGCGAGAGTAATCGCTTCGACTCATGCAACATGTCTAAACTATTACTTACCAATAGAATATCATCTACGTAAAGGACAAGTATAGTAAAGTTACTCCCACTCATCTTGAGGTAAGTGCATTGATCCACTAGATTTATAACAACCCTCCTAAATTATTACCGGCACTCCTAAAATATTTAGAACACCTCTATACATTCTAAAATACACCCCGTATAAGATCCATGAGTGTCGCTCGCGGGCCGCGAAGGCTTTGCCTTCGGCTCACGCGGGTCGCGACAGCTCAAGACCAGGGCGCAACCCTGGTGTGCTACGTGGCATCACCGTGTCGGACCTATACGTGTGACTGGCCCAAGCTAGGACCTACCCGACCTACGTCGCGGGGCGCGAAGCCCTTTGCTGAATCTTACGCGGGCCGCCAGGAAACCCAAATCAGACCCTATAAATAGGATCGATCGGATTCATTTGGAATTCGTTCAAAAACTTTCTGTCTCTCTCAATTCTATAGTGTAGAATTTATACTCGGGTATTATACCTACTACTAGCGAAGCTCTGCCTCGTTGGAAGTATTTTAACCCCCGGTTACGTATTAGATACGCTGCCCGATTAATCTAGTGCTCTGTAACGGTTATCGTGGTTCTGCCCGACGTAGTCGTTGGAGTTCTGTCTCGGGGAGGGTATAACTAATGTAAATTGGGTTATTATACTAACGCGTGTGCATTGTTTAAACTTATAGATTATAACCAGGAAATCACAGGAAAAATACCTAAAGTAGCAATGTGAGTAATCTCCTTTTTGTGTAAACTTTTTTGCAAACTGTTTTTACAAAACCTCAATTGTTTTACATTATGATTAACAGTGATTGAGTATTTGTAAATTCTACAATTATCATCGGTATGTTGGGGTTTTGTATACAAAATTTGTTACTGCACTGTGAGTAGTAACATGACCACAAGTCGGGTTGACAGTACCGTGGGTGGTAATTAAAGTAAGAATTGGAAACAAATATAATTGCGAGATCGCCCTCAATACTGTACAATGATAAAACCTGTTTTGATTAAATTGGGATTCACTCACCAGTATTTCCCACTGACAAAATGTTTTTAAACGCGTTTCAGGTAACAAAATGTGAAAGCTAAATAGAAGCCAGCTGGACAGCACTAAAGGCTTGGAAAATGTGGCTATAAAAGTTACCTAAAATAAAGAAGATGTTTTATTCAATAAATTAGGGTTTATCCCTATAAACATGTTTGTAATAACTTGGGTTTTACCCATGTGTTTATTATTATAAAAATGTGGTATTTTACTCTGATAAAATATTTCCTAACTACGATCCTGATGTAAATTCTGCTACCAAAATGACAAAACCACTGATACCACTGAATCTGAGCTCGCGGCCGCCCGTTCACAGGAGATAGGGGCCGGGGGTTGCGACAAGATTCTTCATAAAACTTGCTTCTTCATAACATCATCAAACTTGAGGTACCATTGACGTGATGCTTGTTTTAACCCGTAAATGGATTTCTTCAACTTACAGACTAGATGCTCCTGACCTTCAGGTTTAAAGCCTTCAGGTTGTTTCATGTAAACATCTTCGTCTAAGTCTCCATTAAGGAAAGCGGTTTTAACGTCCATCTGATGCAACTCCAAATCAAAATGAGCTACTAGGGGCCATGTCGATCTTTAATGAATCTTTACGAGAGACAGGTGAAAACGTCTCTTGATAATCAATTCCTTCTTTCTGAGTGTAGCCCTTTGCAACCAATCTTGCTTTGTAGCGTTCAACGTTCCATTCGGATCTAGTTTTGTTTTGAACACCCATTTACATCCTACGGGTTTGACACCGTTGGGTAATTCTACTAAATCCCAAATGTCATTTTGCTTCATGGATTCAAGCTCATCAATCATTACTTTATTCCATTCAGAAGACTGATCACTGCTATTGGCTTCATTGTAAGAGATAGGGTCATTGAGCTTTCCGGGATCCATTTCAGTCAGGTAGGTAACATAATCATCCCAATTAGTAGGCTTTCTTTGCCTGGATGACCTATTGAGTTGATTATCGGGTTCAACGTTGTCTTGGTTTTGAGCGTTTGATGTGCCTTCGTTATGAGGTATAATGGGTTCTGATTGTGGAGGTGAATTTGGAGTTGGTGCAGTAGCTTCAGGTGCAGTAGTTGCATTGGGTACAAGAGGAGTAAACGAAGTAATGGTAAGTGACGAGTCTTCCCCCCACGTCTTGTACTTCTTTCAATTCTTCGTAAGGATTGGTACTGCTCCCACTGACCTTGAAATCCTCCAGGAATGCAGCACACTTGGTTTCAATAATACGGGTGACGTGGGAAGGACAATAGAAACGATAACCCTTTGAGTGATCAGGATACCCGATAAAGAAACAGGTAACTGTTTTAGGGTTAAGTTTTCTTAGGAAGGGATTATAAAGTTTTGCTTCAGCAATGCAGCCCCATACTTTCATATATTTAAGACTCGGTTTCCTTCCTGTCCAAAGTTCATAAGGAGTTTTAGGGACAGAATTAGAAGGAACTCTATTGAGTAAATGAACAGCTGCTTTTAACGCTTCAGTCCAGAGGAATAATGGTAAATTAGTGTTGGCTAACATATTACGCACCATGTTCATAAGGGTACGATTTCTACGTTCAGTGACACCATTATGCTAAGGTGTACCAGGTATGGTGTATTGGTTCACAATCCCCTGGCCCTTAAAAAACTCATAAAATGGACCAGGAGCTTGACCTACATCAGTATGTCTTCCATAATATTCACCGCCTCTATCTGATCTCACAACTTTAATCTGACAATCTAATTGCTTCTCAACTTCAGCCTTACAATCTTTAAAAGTTGTAAGAGATTCAGACTTTTCCTTAATAAGATACAAGTACATGTAACGAGAATAATCATCAATAAAAGTGATAAATGAGGTATGTCCAGTAATGCCAGCAATTTGGTAAGGACAACTAATGTCAGTGTGAATGAGTTCTAATAAATTAGAGCTCCTAGTGGCACCTTTCTTATTCGCTAATGTCATTTTACCTTTAAGACATTTGACACATGTTCCAAAATCAGTGAAATCGAGAGGAGGTAAGACTTCATCCTTTACGAGACGATTTAATCGTTCTCTTGAGATGTGGCCTAAACGTTGATGCCACAACATGGATGAAGTCTCTAAGTCTCGTTTCTTTTCCATCTTTGTGAGTGATTCATTAATATTATATGACAACAAAGATTTGGAAAAATTATCATCTAGTTCTAATCTATAGAGACATTATCCAAAATACCGGTACCATAAACAACGGAATCATAGAGAATAGAGAGTTTGCGATGACCATGGGAAACAACAAAATCGTCCATGTCTAACTTTGGTCCTGATACAAGGTTCCGAGTTACCTTAGGAACATATAAGGTATCATAAAGTTTAATGCACAAACTAGTTTTAAAAAATAATTGTAATGTTCCTATGGCCTTCACTTCTAATTCCCAATCATCCCCAACTTTAAGTGTTCTTTGGTTTCATCTCAGCTTCCGGATTGTAAGGAATCCCTGAAGAGAATTGGTTACATGAACCATAGAACCAGAATCAAATCACCAAGAATTAGCATGAACATTTAAATTATATGACTCAAGTATCATGAAAAAATCGTTACCTTTCTTAGCCAGCCACTCCTTAAAGTCAGGGCATTCCTTTTGCTTATGTCATGTCTTCTTACAGAATTTGCAGTAGGACTTGCCTAAGGAGTTCTTAGAGCTGGAAGGTGCACTTGTATTAGGGTTGGGGTTTTGAACCTTAGAAGCATCCCTTCTTGGATAATTGTTCTTCCTTTTCTTAGAGTTGGAGATGGTGAAGTTTGCAACATCAGTAGTGCGATCCATCTTCATACGCTCTTCTTCCTGCACGCACATGGCGATCAGCTCACTCATCGTCCATTTGTCCTTCTGAGTGTTATAGTTGATCTTGAATGCTTCATAGGACGAAGGAAGCGAAGTAATGATGAAGTGAACAAGAAAACCATCACTGATTTCCATATCTAGCCCTTTCAGCTTATTGGCCATATCATTCATCATCAAGATGTGTTCGCGAATGCCGCTCCTCCCATTATACTTAGTTATCACCATCTTGAGGATTAGAGTACTAGCGTGTGCTTTAGACGTCCCTTTGAACTGCTCCTCCACATAAGCCAAGTAGGTTTTAGCATCTTCAGAATCAGGAATGGCTCCTCTAATCGCATTGCTAATGGACTGCTTCATAAACATGAGAGACATGAGGTTACACCTAGTCCACTTTTCATGAATCAACTGCTCAGCAACAGTACTTTGAGGAGTAAGGTCCTCTGGCTGATTCTCTCTTACTGCATACTCAAAATCCAGCAAGCCAAGCGTAAGCATGAGAGAGTCCTTCCATGCAGCAAAGTTGTCACCAGTCAAAAGTGGAATCCCGCAATTGGGTGCTGATAGTGGAAATAGGATGAGCAAGTTATGATACTAAGAAATAAGTATTAATATGATCTAAGGGCATGTTATACTAAGGCAGGCATAAATAATGAGCATTTAATTTATGAAGCTGTGATATTGTCTATCATTAACATCAAAATAATAGACTTAGTTAAAATTCTACTTAGACGAAGACAAATCAGCTTTGGCCAGAAATGAGACAATCACTTTAGTTATGCACTTGTTATGTATGCTATACATGAATGAATTAAATCAGCTTTGGCCAGATATTAAGACATTCATGTTTGTAATGCATACTTAACATGGCTTCTATAATACTTGAACAATAAATAGATGTATCAAATCAGCTTTGGCCAGAAGTGATACATCAGAAGCTCACCCAAGTTAAGCCATTTTGGTTTTGTAAAACCTTATCTGATTCTGATTAATTAACTAAGTATTTACAAAAACCAAATATTTAATAGAAAAGGCCAAATTTTAGTTCACATTAAACAACCTAATTAAGTAATGAGGTTCCGAGTGATAGAATTTCGAATAAATCTTGATATTTTATGAACACTCGTGATTTCGAATAAATTATGTCTTGGATTCATCCGAGATGAATGATTTCGAATCATCTCGGACTGTCCGAGATGGATGAGTTCGAATAATCTCGGATGTGTCCAAGACATGTAAGTCGAATGATCTTGGATTCATCCGAGAAGGTAATGTTTAGTTCGAGATGATCCAAGATAGTTAGTTCGAGATGATCCGAGATGATTAGGTAGTTATTCATCCGAGATGGATGAACAGATGTTCATCCGAGATGATCAGTTCAAGATGATCTCAGATTCATCCGAGACGTGTTCCTCAAGCTTTGAAATCCTTAATTTTGGCAATCAACAATTGATAAGATTGAAAATCTGAAATTTTAGGGATTACTGTAACAACCCGACTTTTCAGATCGTTACCTATTTGCTTTCGCTTTGATCTGTAACCTTTTTGTACTCTGAGATTCAATATAAAAAAATAGTTTTATAATACTAAATATATTTTCATCACACCGCACCACTACTTGTTTAAACGCTTTATACTCGCAACGCTTACGCAACACGAATTACATAGAATTATGCTATTTAAGTTACCGTGTTTGTTTGTTTGGTTACCATACGCCTCCGCATACACTTATCACGACTCTCACGCAAAATCGCAAACGCTGTTATTAGTAGTAGTAATGTTATGATGTGTGTTTTATATGCTTCATTTGTGTGTGTTTATTATGTGAATTGGTTACCTGAAAACGCTATCGCAACGCAAACTCAACGCTACTCGCACAACTCGATTTATCACACTTAAACGCAACGTGATGTGCGTAAGTGTGTATAGTTTTTGTTGGATCTGAGTTTGTTTCTGATTGTATTTTCGTTTGAAATTAAGATGGAAATGAAAGAGTTGTGCAGCGGAATTAAGTTGAAAACAAACTTTGCATACAATCAAACGAGAGTAATACTTTAATCAAACATCTTTACACAATGAATCGAAAGATTGAATTTGTTTCAACAACGATTACAATGATTAATGAATGAATGCAAACTCCCCCTCAGCCAGAGCTCAGTAGTTTGTTCGTGCAAAGAAGACGATGTGGTGAAAGAGCTAATAGAACAGTACGAAGTACTGAACTATTTATAGGCACTTGTAAACCACTGAGCATCTTAGCTGACGTCACCATGAAAGTGACATCTAACCTCCTAACAAACTCTAACCACTGATCTATACAAACTCTGATGTACTAACTACTGCTATTACATTTCTTTACATAAAAGACACTTAAACAGCTGCTGCATCCTTCCACTGCTGTGAAGCCAGCAGTGCCTGTCCGGATCAGCAGTACTTGACTCAAGGTAGTAGATTGAGTCAGCAGAGCTTTGATCTTCCATCAGTCTTTGACAATTGGTCAGTAGATGCAAAGCAGCAGTTGTAGGTCAGCACTTAATAAGATCAGCAGATAGGAGGTCAGCAGATATGAAACCACTTTCAAGGGGAGAGATTTGTATGAACTAACTGTATTCGTCTGCTTATTCTGGATCCACTGCTCTGATCCAGTTTTGGCTTTAATTATCTGTTCCTCTGATAGGGTTCAATCCCAACAATCTCCCCCTGGAACAGATAATGCCAAAACTCTTCATTATTTGTGGAAGACTTTATTGCCTCATTAACAGTTCCCTTATCTGACCTTTAAATTGTAATTCAAAGTCTAGGGCATCTGTATCTTCATCATCCCTGCTAAGTGGAAGATCAAGGAGATCCTGCAAATTTTCAAGACTCAGGCCAAGAGCTTGTTCCCTTGATATTTTCTCCACTTCTCCACCAGACCTGAGCAAAGTCAATACGCAGGTTTGTTTGTCAGTTTCCCACTTTTGTATTTTTGAGCCTGGTGGGTTTCTTGGGAAATGTTTATTTGCAGAAGTATTTGGTGAGGCTGGCCTATTCATGGCTGGCTGAGCAGCACTTGCAGATTGTTCCAATTCAAGATCTTCCTTTATCATTACTTTCGTGCCTGCTTTTACAATGGCATCTCCAGCTAAAAGATCTTGAATTGTTTCCATACTAAACTGGTTTTTGCTCCTTCTTTTGTAGATGGCAGCACCAGCTGGAGCAGTGGTTCTTTTGACTTGCAGCTTTGGTGGTCTTTTAGAAACCTCTGCTTTAGAATAGTCAGGCTTTTGAGGAACATTTGGGTCTTTCTTTCTTAGTTCCTCCAACCTTTTGTAGGTTGCCCTGACTCTATCTTCTCCCCACTTTGTCACAGAGTTCTTTGACCCATAATCAGCTACAATCAGCTCCTCTTTCATTCTCCTCAACTCTAGCATCTTCTCAGCTTCAAATTGTTTGAATTTTTCAGGAGGAGTCTTCTTGACCTTATTTTTGATCATGTCTTGAATCCTGGCTGCTTCTTTTTCAAGCTCAGGAATGGTCCAGTTCTTGTACATGTTTTTCTCCCCCGTGTATTTCTTGTAGGTCATGATGTTTTCAATGTAGTCTTTCCTTAAGGACTCATATGCCCTTTCTGAAATTTGCTGACATACATTTTTTGCAAAACGTTCCATAGCATTTACCTGTGAGAGTAAGAACTGATAGTTTTGTTGAAATTCTCTATCAGATTTCCATTTTCTGTTTTTGATTGCAATATCCTCTGCCTGTTTGGCCTTGAGTTTCAAATATTCTTCAATATTATTTGGCATGGGATATTCTGCAATTGATGGCAAACTCCTTTTGGCTGGGTCATCCTCATAATAAAAGGATTTTATATCTTCCCTTACTGCAATGAGTTCTAGAGGAAATGAGACACCAGCAGGAGGTAGTGGTTTTACAATTTGAGCTGAAGAGAGAGGTATGGGTTTTGGAATAGTGACAAGTGATAGGGATTTTGAAGATGTTGGTGGTGGTGGAGGTGAATCATCATCTGATATATAAATCCTTCTTCTTTTTGTTTTAGAGGAAGCAGATGATGTTTTGGGTGGATCAGTGGTAGTCGATTGTATGGCAGTGGTTTGTGATTGACTAACAGTTGTTGAAACAACTGGTGTTTCAACCACTGTTGTCTTCTGCTTTTTGTCAGCAGGTGAAAGTGGTGGTGAAATGGTTTTTGATGGTGACAGTGGTAATGGTAATGTAGTAATTGTGGTGTGTGTTGAAGTGGGAACAGCTGTTGAAACCACTGAAGTACCAGCAGTAGTTGATACAGCAGGAGTTACAACAGCTGTTTGAGTGGAGGTTTTATGCTGATGGCTTTTGGATGGTGGTTTTGGAGGCTTTGGAAATCTGGGTGGGATGGACTTAGGTTTTCTTTTTGTCTTCGGATTTTTAGAATCTTTAGAACCAGAACAACCCTGCTCATACAGCTCCATGAAAGCTCTTTTCTCCTCATTCCACCTTGAAACATCCTTTGCCATTCTATCTCTTTTTACACTTGCTACTCCTTCATCAAGTGCTTCTTGAGTAGCATCAACCTTTTTACTACCATCTGGCACAGGAATTTTTCTGGTCATAGCATCCTTTTCAGGTTCAATGTAGAGACCATCATCTATTCCTTTCTTCTTCCACTCCTGAATTTTCTCCCCCTTTTTGGCATTATCGTCTGGGAGTTGATCAATGAAAAGTACTGTTGGAGGAGCAGTGCCAGTGGTCTGCAGGATCTGAGTTTTGAGAGCCTTTAAATCAGCCTGAGTGTTTTTGAACCTTGACTCCATTGCATTTCTCAGCTGTTGGACATGTTTCTCATGTTCCTGATCTGCTAATTGTGCGTGTTGATGGAGAAAAGGTTGAAACAAGTTCCAGAGCTCATTTGTAGCAGGTGCCCTTTGTGGAGCAGGTGCTTGAGGTGGAATAACAGTTGATTGTACCTTTTGTACTTGTAACACCTGTTGTAGCATATCTTTGAGTTCTGCAACAGAGTTATCAAGTTTTTCAATGTGATCCGTCAATTTCTGGTACTTTAAATCATCACCCAATTTAATGGGATCATCTGATTTCCCACTAGCAGTGGTTTTATCAGTGGTAGATGTAGGGAGTATACTCCAAACATTAACCACTGATGCCCCTTTTTCTTGGTACTGGGGTCTTCTTCCTTCAACACTTGACAACCTTTTGATGTTGCCAGTAGGATAAATAAATCCACTGGTGGTTGGCAGAGGTGCTATAAAAGGAATTGCCTCCAAGGAAGTCTTATTAATGTAACCACTGTCCAAATGTAACCCACTGGGTGTAACAATTGTAGTGGCTGCTTCACTTGGATTACCACCAAGAGTTACTTGTAACTCAAGGGGTCTAACCTCCTCAGGTTGTGTTGGTGGGTTAGCAAAGATTGATACAGCAGACCCAGTCAGTGGTTGAGGCATATTCTCATTGATAGGTGATGTGCGATAAAGTGTTATATATATTAGGTGTATATTTTAAGCCCTTTTTAACACTTATTTTAGCCAAGTTTTAAATTTATAAAACACGATATTTCTCTAACACTAAACACACATATGGGCAAGTGCACCCATCGTTGAGTGTAGTATAGCGTTGGTTAGATACCGAGGTCGTCCAAGGACACAAGAGCTTTTAGTACCGGTTTATCCTCAACGTCTAATCAAAATAAAAGTTTAGAAAAATGTTTAAAACTAGGAAAAATAAAAACTAACTAAAATGCTGAAAATAAAAATAAAAGAAAAAACAGATAGACAAGATGAATCACTTGGTTCCGACTCGTATCTAGTATAACCTTTGATTATTTCCGCACTTTTACACATAATTAAGAGATTATCTTAGTTATTGTAGTAGGCCCCTCTTTTGAAGGTGACGTTACCCTCACCCCAGTAGTTTGAGTCAGCAAGGATACAATCCTAAAAGGGTGGATTATTGGAAGATAATGAATTAAGTTATTAATGCAGTATTGTGGTAGGCCCCGCTTTTGGCGGTGACGTTACCCTCGGCTAAGTAGTCTGAGTCAGCAGGGATACAGTCCTAAGTAGCCGGGTTATAGTATTAATAGTAGTTAACTTATGAGGGGATCAAAGAGTTTGGACCCCCGCCATCCAATACCGTGAAGCATTGAAGGAGGTCCTACTAAATTTGACCCAGGTCCATTGCAGGACCTCTAAACGCTGAACAATGGCAAGACCTTTACCAAACCGTTCCCTTAACCCCCGACCAGGTAGCCAAACTTCAATGTTAGAGTTCCGTCATTCATATCCACCAATGCTTGGGCGGTGGCTAGAAATGGCCTCCCGAGGATGAGAGGAACATCGGTGTCTTCTTCCATGTCTAGGATGACAAAGTCGGTTGGAAAGACGAATTTGTCAACCTTGACTAGCAGATTTTCGGCGACACCTTGTGGGAATTTGATGGACCTGTCGGCGAGTTGTATGCTCATCTTTGTAGGGCTTGTTGTTCCTAGGCCGAGTCGCTTGAACATTGATGTGGGCATGAGGTTGATGCTAGCCCCAAGATCGGCTAAAGCATTTCGGACGGG
This sequence comes from Helianthus tuberosus, assembly GCA_030545235.1. NCBI lineage: Eukaryota > Viridiplantae > Streptophyta > Magnoliopsida > Asterales > Asteraceae > Helianthus > Helianthus tuberosus. The sequence continues at coordinate 94,693,806 of CM060430.1, forward strand.
AGACTTCCCAATCGAACAAGGGATTGTGAAGCTCCCGGGGTCGATTTTCTTTTGTGGAAGTTTGTTGAGTACTAAAGCTGAGCATTCTTCGCCTAAGTTAACTAATTGCAATGATTCAATTTTCCTTTTGTGAGTGAGGAAATCCCTCATGAATTTTGCATATTTAGGCATTTGGGTTAGGACCTCAATAAAAGGAATATTAACATGCAATTGTTTTAGTAAACTTTCGAACTTTGCGAATTGCTCATCGGCCTTTTGACGATTTAACCTACCGGGGTACGGAATTGGAGGAGTCTTGGTGGCCTCTTGATTTGGTGTAGAAGCCTTTTCTGGCGCAGGAGGAGTCATAGGCTGGCTAGAATGGCTTCCTTCATTTGGCGGCAATGGAGCATCCTCGGGACCCACGGTTCGATTTCTTAATGTGATGAGATGTACTTGTGCCTTCGGGTTTGTTTCGGTATTACTAGGTAATGCGCCTTGTGGTCTCTCGGAGAAATTTTGAGCTAGTTGATTTAATTGTTTTTCAACGTTTTGAATGCTAGCTTGTTGATTTCTGAAATTCGATTCCAATTGTTGAAATCGATCCGAGTTTTTCTTTTCAGTGTCAGAGATGAGGCGAGATACAGTATCTTCAAGCCTTTCTCTTCCACCTTGTTGTTGAGAGAAATTTTGCGGTTGTTGAAAATTAGTTCGTTGGTTTTGTTGGTTACTACTATTGCCGGGATCTCTCCAACCAAGATTTGGGTGGTTGCGCCATCCTTGGTTGTAGGTACCCGTTGGAGGACCCGACGGCCTAGGTCTATTATCCATGTAGTTTACCGTTTCTGTTTGTTCATCTAATTCTTTCATACAACTCCAATTTTCATGTGACCCACCACACCCTTCACAAGCCATAACCGAGGCCACTTTTGTCATTTCTAGCTTTTTGATTTTTTAAGAGAGGGCCTCGATTTGGGCTTGTAAAGAGGTGCTTTCATCAACCTTATGGGCGCCCGGGGCAATAGATTTATTACCTCGGAGAGTGTGCCATTGAAAATTGGTTTGAGCAATTTCCTCAATTTGGTTATATATTTCATTTGGGCGACGATTACCTAAAAGTCCCCCGGAGCTTGAATCAAGTGTTTGTCTTGTGTGTGGCAACAACCCATTGTAGAAAGTGGATACTTGTTGCCACACCGATAGACCGTGATGAGGACACTTTCTTAGAAGCTCCTTGAACCTTTCCCAAGTTTCATATAAGGATTCCCCATCCTCTTGTGAGTATGTATTAATTTCAGTCATTAATTTAGCCGTTTTAGCAGGAGGGAAATACTTATATAGAAACTTTTGGGCAAGTTCATCCCAAGTGTTTACCGATCCAACTGGGAGGGTGTTAAGCCAAGCCTTAGCTCGGTCTTTAGTGAAAATGGAAACATTCGAAGGCGGATGGCGTCATTTGATGCTCCATTGATCCGAAAGGTATCACTTATTTCTAAGAAGTTAGTAATATGTAGATGGGGATCCTCGTCCGCAAGCCCGTGGAAGGTTGCGGAGTTTTGGAGCATTTGTATCAAATGCGGCCGAAGTTCGAAGTTATTGGCTTCGACATTCGGTGCATTGATAGCGGCGCCGAGATTGCCTACGGTGGGCCGTAGGTAATCCATGAGGGTACGTTGGTCCGCCATTGGAGGTGGGTCCCCCGAAACTTTCTCTTGATTTTTGGCTTTAAGTCTTTTTCTGAGAAAGCGTTCGGGTTCTTCTAGAGGTTCTTTTATGTCTCTACTAGAACTGGAGCTCATGCACTACGTAGGAGGTTCAGACGTGGCGCCTAGGTTCCAAGTCCTGCAATAAAAACAGAAAAGAACGTTGGTCAGAACATTCACCACGGCCCCGTGCTCAGTGAACACGGCCCGTGGTCAGAGGCACAGTAATTGATTTCTGGATCCCTGTTACTGGGAGTTGGACACGACCCCGTGTTGCACCGACACGGCCCCGTGTTCAGCTCTCTGTAACTCAGAAAATAAAAACTGCCAGTGATTATGCTGGGCACGGCCCGTGTCTGACCGGGCACGGCCCGTGCTGAGCGTTGCAGAAGCTGAAAAACTAAGAAAATCCTAAAAAAAATAAAAAGAAAAATAAAAATGATTAGGCCGTTGATTCCTAACTTTCTTAAAATCATTGTGTCCCCGGCAACGGCGCCAAAAACTTGATGTGCGATAAAGTGTTATATATATTAGGTGTATATTTTAAGCCCTTTTTAACACTTATTTTAGCCAAGTTTTAAATTTATAAAACACGATATTTCACTAACACTAAACACACATATGGGCAAGTGCACCCATCGTTGAGTGTAGTATAGCGTTGGTAAGATACCGAGGTCGTCCAAGGACACAAGAGCTTTTAGTACCGGTTTATCCTCAACGTCTAATCAAAATAAAAGTTTAGAAAAATGTTTAAAACTAGGAAAAATAAAAACTAACTAAAATGCTGAAAATAAAAATAAAAGAAAAAACAGATAGACAAGATGAATCACTTGGTTCCGACTCGTATCTAGTATAACCTTTGATTATTTCCGCACTTTTGCACATAATTAAGAGATTATCTTAGTTATTGTAGTAGGCCCCTCTTTTGAAGGTGACGTTACCCTCACCCCAGTAGTTTGAGTCAGCAAGGATACAATCCTAAAAGGGTGGATTATTGGAAGATAATGAATTAAGTTATTAATGCAGTATTGTGGTAGGCCCCGCTTTTGGCGGTGACGTTACCCTCGGCTAAGTAGTCTGAGTCAGCAGGGATACAGTCCTAAGTAGCCGGGTTATAGTATTAATAGTAGTTAACTTATGAGGGGATCAAAGAGTTTGGACCCCCGCCATCCAATACCGTGAAGCATTGAAGGAGGTCCTACTAAATTTGACCCAGGTCCATTGCAGGACCTCTAAACGCTGAACAATGGCAAGACCTTTACCAAACCGTTCCCTTAACCCCCGACCAGGTAGCCAACATACCTCCATATAGACCGTGGAGATATGAATGGTGAAAATCCTTTATTTTATATAGACAGTAAAATAATGTCAAGACACCACGGACAAACGATAAGGAAAGATCACCTTCAACATAAGTAACTAGTTATTAAAGTCATTAATACAAAACCAAATAAAAAGTGCAAAAGATTAGAAATAAAAAGTATTATACTAGACACTTTGTCTTCACCAAGTGATGTAAGAGACTTAGGCAAACATGGCCTTGATTGTCAAGAACTCTTACGATCAATCTTGGATCCCGAGACGACTCACACACTCTACGATGGACAATGGATGATGGTGGTGGATGATGGTGTTGTGATGGTGGTGGGTGGTGGATGAGGTGTGAGAGAGGTGGTGTGCCAAGGGATGAGATGAAATGAATCCAAGCACTCCTATTTATAGGCTGAACAGAGAGCTGGGCACGGCCCCGTGTCCGCTGGGCACGGCCCCGTGCCTGTCTGACACTCTCTCTCCTCATTAATTGTAATTCGCAATTACAATAAATGCTCCTGCTGTACTTTCGACACGCCCCCGTGTCCGCTGGGCACGGCCCGTGGTGGGCAATAGAAGCTTCTATAGATTTGTCTTTTCTGCTGCTTCTTGGGCACGGCCCCGTGCTGGCTGAGCACGGGGCGTGTTCAGTCTTCTGACTTCTCTAATTTGCTTTGGAAGGTGCCGTTGAGGGGTCGGGCAGTCCACTAATGTTCCTTTCCTTGTATTTATGTTGGATTTAGCTGTCTTTTTGCTTCTTTTGTGTTTTTTAGCTCATTTAATCCTGAAAATACAAAAGGAAGACAAAAACACTCTTTTTCCAATATTAGTACTTAAAAAGGGTTAGTTTTATGCCTTGTTTGATGTAATTTATATGTTGCATTTTGTACACATCAATAGGTGATTGAGAAGGACTGGTTAATGCCTGGTTCAAATCAATGGCATCCAACAACAGTTTAGTTGGTGGGGGAATTGTGGATGTGAAGGGTGGTGTAGAAAGTGGATTTGCCCCGGGTATTGAGCTGTGGATGATAGAAACGAGTGTTTCCAGAGCATCATGATGTGGAGACCCTATTTGTACAACCTGTTCTTTTTGTGAAGAAGCAGGAGGAGTTTCGGTTATGGGTTGAGATATTTGTACCAACTGCTGTGAGGAAGTAGCAGCAGTGGTTTCTTGTGACTTTTGTGTTGTCACTGGCAGGAGCTCTGGTATCTCATCCTCCAGAGATGCCTTTTTGATGGTTTTGGGGGGTTTTTTTGTTTTTCTTTTTGTTGGCTTTTTGGTAATTTTAGGTGTGGGTTTCAAAACAGTTGTGCTGCTGCTTTGATCACCTTGAGCAGTGGGCTCAGCAGCAGATACCTGAGGAGCAGTTGTAACTGCTAAAATCTGCCCAGGCACCTCTGCTTGTGTTTTGCAAGGTGCTAACATTCTTGAAAAAGTTTCAGTTGTTAAACTGTTTATTTGAGTAGAATCACCTTGGTTTATTACAGCTAAATCATCCTTACTGAATTTCTTTGAAAAATAGTAACTTAAAAACCTTGGAAACAGTAAGAATGATTTTGTTTCAACATTATTAACCAAATCTTTAAAAATTTCCCGAGAATAGTTAAAATTTTCTCCTTGAAGAATAGCATATCCCAGATTTTGAATCTTTAAAGGGATTTCATTAAAAATTTCCCGAGAATAGTTAAAATTTTCTCCTTGTTTTTCAAGGGTTGCATTCTTCCAGAACTCCCTTTGGGTCGCCAAATAGATTGGTGCATCGGCGGTGAACAAAGTTTTGTACTTTGATTTTGCCATGATATCAATGATGGAATTGAAAACATTTGTGGTTCCTGGTTTTGTGAGAAGACCCAAGAGATTGTGAGATGGTTTATGTGGAATTTCAGTGGAGATTGCCTTTTGAGAGGCTGGTTTCGAAGATGATTTAGAGGAGGGTTTTGACGATGACTTCGATTTTGTCATTTTGAAGATGAATGATCGAAGAAATTTGTGAGAGATGAGAAGAAAAACTGCTTTGAGAAGAGAATTTTTAAGAATTCAATTCGACAGTAAAACCCTGTTTTGGTGGTGAGTGGGGGATTTTATAGGGAAGAAAGTGAATGCTGAGGTGGCAGCCGTTACAAAAAGTCTGACCAATATGTACTGCCCACGTGACAACCCCTGGTGAAAGTGAAGGACAGCACTTTTGTGAAAGTGACTGATGAAGGCAGTGGGATGAAAGCAGTGGATGATTTTCACTATCAGTGGATAAGACACTGCTTTTAAACAACAGAGTTTATCAAAGGAATGAGAGAGCAGGGGTTGACTTTCAGCAGTGGACAGACTTTTGAATTAGAGCAGACTTTTGAACAATCAGTGGTTAATGGCAGACTTTTAAGGATTTTAATGAAAAATATCGTTTTTAGCTATTTTTAAGGATGGAGTTTTGATTTTCTGAAAACATTTTGTTGCTTTTATTCATAGAAAAACAAGATGTTGCTTGTTATTCCATGTTCAGCATCCCAATTCTAGAGACCAAGCTTTCAAAAGTGGCTGTATCAAGTGCTTTTGTGAGCACATCTGCCAGCTGATCTTTAGTTGGGACATGATGCAGAGAAATCAAACCTTTTTCATAGTAATCCCTAACAAAGTGATGTCTGATGTCGATGTGTTTGGTGGTTGAATGAGAAACTGGATTTTTGATGATATTTTCTGCTGCCTGGCTATCCAACATGAGTGGTGTCTTTAAGGCAGTGATACCAAAATCCAGTAACTGATTTTGAAGCCACAAGAGTTGGGCTGTACAGCTTGCAGAAGCAATGTATTCAGCTTCAGCAGTGGATGTTGAAACAGCTGCTTGCTTTTTGCTTTGCCATGAAACTAAGCAATCACCTAGAAACTGGCACCCTCCTGATGTGGACTTCCTTGTGGTGTGACATCCAGCAAAGTCACTGTCTGAGAAACCTGAAAGCTTGATGTTCCCATTAGCTGGATACCAGATACCAAGTGTGGGACCACCTTTTATGTATCTGAAGATCCTTTTTACAGCAATGAGATTTGATTTTCTGGGAGCTGATTGACTTCTTGCACAGACACGTGTTGCAAACATGATGTCTGGTCTAGATGCAGTTAGGTACAATAAAGACCCAATCATGCTTCTATAAAGTGTTTGGTCAATCAGCTCATCCTTTTCATCAGACATGACCAGCTTATTTGTTGCCATGGGTGTGCTGCATGGTTTACAATCATTCATATCAAATTTGGTTAAAAGTTCTTTAGCATATTTGCTTTGATGAATGAAAGTTCCATTTTGTAATTGCTAGACTTGGAGACCAAGAAAGCATTGCAGCTCACCCATTGCACTCATTTCAAACTCTGCTGTCATGAGTTCTCTAAACTCTTCACACATTGAGTTACATGTGCTTCCAAAAATAATGTCATCCACATAAATCTGGACAATCATTAAATCCTTCCCTCTCCATTTTAAAAACAATGTTTTATCAATGGTACCTCTTTTGAAACCATTTGAGAGTAGGAAGTTGGAAAGAGTTTCATACCAGGCCCTTGGTGCTTGTTTCAGGCCATACAAGGCTTTGTTAAGCCTGTAGACATGATCTGGATAAAATGGATCCTCAAAACCTGGAGGTTGACAAACATATACCTCTTCTTGAATTGTACCATAGAGGAAAGCACTTTTGATATCCATTTGAAACACCTTCATATTGTGGTTGACAGCAAAGGCCAGGAACAGTCTAATGGCTTCCAATCTTGCAACAGGGGCAAATGTTTCATCATAATCAATCCCCTATTCCTGTCTGTAACCTTGAACCACAAGCCTGGCTTTATTCTTGACAACAATACCCCTTTCATCAGTTTTGTTCTTGAAGACCCACTTTGTGCCAATGGGACTAACCTCTTCTGGCAGTGGTACAAGCTCCCATACTTGTTGTCTTTTAAACTGTTGGAGCTCCTCTTGCATGGCTTCTACCCAGCTGTTGTCTTTCAGTGCCTATTGGTACTTGACTGGCTGATGGAATGATAGAAAACCAGCAAAAAGACAAATGTTTTGGGTTTGGCTTCTTGTGAGCACCCCTTCATTTATGTTGCCAATAATTTGATCAGGTGGATGAGATCGCAAGAAGATTAAATCTCCTTGGTATGGTATGATGGCATTGGTTTGTGAAGGCTGCAAATGTGTATCATCTGAGCTAACCACTGCTGGGGACTTTGATGATCCAGCAGTGGCTTCAAAAGGTGGTGGAATAGGAGGTAATGACGTGGACAACTGCTGACTTTTATCCACTGTTTGAGGACTTTTGTCAGCAGTGTTTGAGGATGTGGAAGCTGTGGTTGATGGGCTACTTTGGTCAACAACGGTTGAGGTAGCAGTGGTTGAGCTTTGACAGCTGTTTTGAACAGCCGGTGCTTTTCCCTTTGTGGCAGACCTTTGAGGGATGATGATTTCATACCCATAGTCTGGTGTTGTATCCTCTGATGGACCTGCACTGTTAGTCTTGACAGCAGTATTTTCAAAAGTAAATTTTTCAAGATCAAACAGATCTGCAGGGTTTGCTGGGATTTTCATTGATGAAAGTTCATTGAACTTAACATTCAAAGTCTCCTCCACTGCCTTGGTCCGTGTATTGAACACTTTGTAGGCCTTGGCAGTGGTTGAGTATCCCAGATGATAACCACAATCAATTTTGGCTGCAAATTTTGAAATGGAATCTTTTAAGTTCAAAATAAAGCATGGGCAGCCAAACACCTTGAAGTATGAAATCAGTGGTTTGATTTTATACAGAATTTCATAAGCAGTCTTTTTGTGCCTAGGGTTTATTAGAACTCTGTTCTGGACATAGCAAGCAGTGTTTACTGCCTCTGCCCAGAAGGTCAGTGGCAAACCTGAATCTGCAAGCATGGTTCTGGCAGCCTCAATCAGAGTTCTGTTCTTCCTTTCCACTACCCCATTCTGCTCTGGTGTTCTAGGGATGCTGTACTGCCTTACAATCCCTTTCTTCACACAGAAGGCATCCAACTCCCTATTTTTGAATTCTGTGCCATTGTCACTCCTGAAGCTTTTCACTGGAAGGTCAAATTGCTTTTCAACCTGTGTTACAAAGTCTTGCAAAATGCCTGCAGTCTCATCTTTTGAGTGTAAAAAGAAAGTCCATGTAAACCTAGAAAAGTCATCAACAATAACCAAACAATATCTTTTCTTTTTGAGGCTCATGACTTGAACTGGGCCAAACAAATCCATGTGTAGCATTTGCAAACACTGGGTTGTTTTGGACTCTTCAATGGACTTGAAAGAACTTTTATGCTGTTTTCCTTTTAAACAGGAAATGCAATGTTCAGGGCATGAAAACAATTTTTGTGGTAGGCCTCTCACCAAACCATTTTTTGAAATTTCTGTGATTGTCTTAAGATTTGTGTGCCCCAGCCTTCTGTGCCAAAGTTCTGTCTCTTTGTTAGAGGCAGCTGAGAACAGACAGGCATCAGCTCTGGGACACTCTTTTGACATGTCAACAACATAAACATTGCCACTTCTTTGAGCAACACGTTTAGTTTGACCAGTTTTGATTATTGCTTCAATCTTTTTGACCATTTCTGGTCCAACAATCCTACAACAGTCTTTTGTGAATAATGACCCAAAACCCTTGTCACTCATTTGGGACACACTCAGAAGGTTGAATTTTAGATTGTCTATTAGATTGACATTTTCAAATTTTACATTTCCAGATTGCACTGTTCCAGACCCCAGAACTTTCCCTTTACTATTATTCCCAAAGGATATATCACCCCCTCCATGGATTTTAAAGTCTTTGAGGAGGGCTTTACATCCTGTCATGTGCCTGGAGCCTCCACTATCTACATACCAAAGACTATCAAAGCATGCAGAAGCTCCCTGCACATGAAGTAAACGGATTAGTTCATTAAGGTCTCCAAAGCCAACAAGGCTTTGGATGGGGTCTCAACAGTGTCTGGGATGGATGCAGAATGGTGGACAGTGGTTAGGTCAGGAGTTTGAACTGTTTTAGGACAGTGTTTCTCTAACCACTGTTGTGGGTCCTGACCAATCATCTGCTGGTAACCAAAAGGATGCCTGTTCACTTTGGGTTTAGAGGGCCTTTTGTAAGCCTCATAAACGTGAGGAATCCTTTGGTAAGACTGTTTTTCTCTGCCTTTTCTGAACTGATTGGCAGGGGGTGCATCAGTAACCTGAACATCTCTTTTGACAGATGTTTGGTTCAGCTATTTTGTAACAGCTGTTTGAAGTGGCACAAACAGTGGTTGTTTCTTGGTGAATTTGACAGATGTTGATGATGATGATGGACTCAAGGATGTTTTAGCAATGTACTCATTCTTTTTCACATCAAAGTTTTTGAGATACACACATGCTTGAGTTTTGTGGTTTGTTTTACCACAGACAATGCAACCTTCAGCTGAAACAATGACACTTGTTCTGTTTAAATCATAAGCTTTTAAGTGGAAACAATCTTTTGTTAGATGATTCCTTTTCTCACAGAATTCACAAAACAAATTATCAATTTTTTCTTTCTTCTTTCTCTTTTCAGACTCCTTTGCAGCAGAGGTTTTAACCACTGCTGGGATGTCCTTGAGAGGTATGACTTTAGCTTTTGGAGCCTTGACACCATCAGTTGATGTAAAGTCCATTGGCTTGAAATTTTCAAGAATGTCACACTCATCAGACCATTTTGGTTTAAACTGGTATTCTTCAAGCTCCTCAAAAGTAGAGGATTCCATTGGTCTGTCAAGTGTGATTTTGTTACCAAGTTTGTCAGTGATTTTCACTTCTTGGCCATTCTTGTTTGTGGGGATGAACTCAGTGGTTACATCAGTGGTTTGAACAGATTTTTCAAAAGCAGTGTTTTCATCATCATGTTTTCTATAGCCAACCCCAAATTTCACATTGCTTTTTCTCTGTTTTTCAAGCATAACCTCATATCCTCTGCAGGATTCCACCCATCTTTCACAAGTAATCCGGGTGGATTCCAACTCCTTTTTGCAAACTTGGTATTTTTCTACCATAGTTTGAAGTTGGGTTTTGGTTATGCTTTGCTCTTCTTTTAAACAACTGATCTCTTTTTCCTTTTCGGTCAATTTGTTTTTAAGTTCTTTTAAAGACTTTTCAAATTTAACCTCATCAGTCAAGATTTTATCCCGAAGGTTTTCATTCACCTCTTTAATGTTAGCAAAAGCAATTATGCAATTGTCAGAACACAGTTTTTCAAGAACTTGAGGAGATACCTTGGCAGCTGCCATCATTGCACAATCACATTGATGATCTTCTTCATCATCAGCTTTCACCTTCTTTTCACCAGCCTTTTCTTCTTTCTCTTCTTCTTTGTCCTCTACGGACCATGGATCTGTCATTGGTTCAATCAGGGTACCTGAACTTTCTCCCAACAGTAGTTCACCAGCCACAGCAGTAACCACTGCTTCAGTCACCTCTTCCACTGTTTCAAAGCACTGCTGTTCCTCCTCAGTTTCAACCCCCTCCTGTATTGACTCTAATGCCATCAAACAAAACTCATCATGTGAAGAATCATTAGAAGCATAGAGTGCAAAATTTTCATCCCTAAGATCATCAGGCATACGGCTCCAGTCAACAAACCCTTGAGTGAAAAAACTTTGTTGATCTGGTTGTGCTGCTGCTGGAGCAGTGGTTTGAGGTGCAACAGTTTGCACTTGTACCTGGGGAGCAGGGGTTTGAACATATTGGATTTGTGGAACAGTAGTTTGGACATAGTGTACTGGCACAGGGGCAGCAGCATAGTGAGCAGTGTTCACTTGAGCTGCTGGGGTATACTGGGCATAGTGCACAGTGCTTTGGTTTTGAGGTCTAGGATTTGAGCTAGGATGAGTAATTATGGGACCAGTAGTTTGACTCCTACATTCCCTAGCGAAATGTCCCAACCTATTACACTTGTAGCACTTGATTTTCGATTTATCCAACCCAACCCTTAGATTCCCATGCAAACCTGGGAATTTTCGCCCTGTTCTCTTGTAAAATTTGCTAGTTCTAACACTTAGCAAAGCCAGTTGGTGCAGGATGTCCATTTCCTCTAAGTCAGTGGGATCGAAATGTTGTAAATCATTTAGTTCAAAGCTTAGATTATCTGACATCTGGTTTTCGTTTGCAGTGAATGCATAACTTGCAGAGTGAGGATCAGGGTTGTTAAAATTTGCACCAGCAGTTATGTCAATGAAGTGATCATAACCCTGATCCTTACCACTGCTCCCAGATTCTTCTTGACCCAGAAGAGCAGTATTACCGAAAGTGTAATCCTCAGTAGCTTTTCCTGACTCTTGTAACCTCCTTTTCTGGTTCAACTCCCTTTCGTAAGTCAGGAGTCGACCGTGGAGTTGGGTCAAGGTCAGATCCTTGAACTCAGATGAGTTTCGGGTGACAAAAGCTATTGTGTCCCATTTTTCTGGCAGTGACCTGAGGAACCTGCTATTTTGAGTTGAGTTTGTAAAAGTGGTGTTAACAAGCCTCAGTTCACTGATGAGACAACTGAAACGCTCAAATTGTTGCGTTAGTGATTCACCTTTAACGTAGCAAAATGTTTCATACTGTTGGTTCAGGATTTCCCTGTTGTTTTCTATGACTTCTTCAGTCCCCCCAAACTGTTCCTTAAGTGCGTCCCATAACTCTTTGGCACTGTTACAGTGTAACAATCCAGCATATATCTCATTGGGCAGCGCTGATGCTATGATGCTAAAAGCCTTAGCATCTAGTTCGATCTTTTGAAAGTCGGTTTCGGTATAATTTTCAACTGGTTTTGGAATGAACTTTTTAGCATCTTCAGCGCTTGGCACTGAAGGAACATGGGGACCATAAATGACAGACCTCCAACAACCTGTGCTTTGTTGAGCGAGGATGTGACCCATCCTCCTCTGCCAGATGTTGTACTCATTTCTTTTTAGCATAGGTGGTTTAAAAAGCGAGCCGATGTTGTTTTTATCATCCTGAGATTGTGACGTCATTCTTGTTGTTTTACAGACACTGAGAAATCAACTTTAATGGTGATTAATCCTTGCTATGTTTTTCAACGGACGAACAAACGATCAGTATCAACTGTTATGAGCTGAACTATGTACGTCAAAATGATTGTTAGATCAAATTTGACTGTCCAAGCTCTGATACCAATTGTTGGATCTGAGTTTGTTTCTGATTGTATTTTCGTTTGAAATTAAGATGGAAATGAAAGAGTTGTGCAGCGGAATTAAGTTGAAAACAAACTTTGCATACAATCAAACGAGAGTAATACTTTAATCAAACATCTTTACACAATGAATCGAAAGATTGAATTTGTTTCAACAACGATTACAATGATTGATGAATGAATGCAAACTCCCCCTCAGCCAGAGCTCAGTAGTTTGTTCGTGCAAAGAAGACGATGTGGTGAAAGAGCTAATAGAACAGTACGAAGTACTGAACTATTTATAGGCACTTGCAAACCACTGAGCATCTTAGCTGACGTCACCATGAAAGTGACATCTAACCTCCTAACAAACTCTAACCACTGATCTATACAAACTCTGATGTACTAACTACTGCTATTACATTTCTTTACATAAAAGACACTTAAACAGCTGTTGCATCCTTCCACTGCTGTGAACCCAGCAGTGCCTGTCCGGATCAGCAGTACTTGACTCAAGGCAGTAGATTGAGTCAGCAGAGCTTTGATCTTCCATCAGTCTTTGACAATTAGTCAGTAGATGCAAAGCAGCAGTTGTAGGTCAGCACTTAATAAGATCAGCAGATAGGAGGTCAGCAGATATGAAACCACTTTCAAGGGGAGAGATTTGCATGAACTAACTGTATTCGTCTGCTTATTCTGGATCCACTGCTCTGATCCAGTTTTGGCTTTAATTATCTGTTCCTCTGATAGGGTTCAATCCCAACAATCTCCCCCTGGAACAGATAATGCCGAAACTCTTCATTATTTGTGGAAGACTTTATTGCCTCATTAACAGTTCCCTTATCTGACCTTTAAATTGTAATTCAAAGTCTAGGGCATCTGTATCTTCATCATCCCTGCTAAGTGGAAGATCAAGGAGATCCTGCAAATCTTCAAGACTCAGGCCAAGAGATTGTTCCCTTGATATTTTCTCTACTTCTCCACCAGACATGAGCAAAGTCAATACGCAGGTCTGTTTGTCAGTTTCCCACTTTTGTATTTTTGAGCCTGGTGGGTTTCTTGGGAGATGTTTATTTGCAGAAGTATTTGGTGAGGCTGGCCTATTCATGGCTGGCTGAGCAGCACTTGCAGATTGTTCCAATTCAAGATCTTCCTTTATCATTAGTTTCATGCCTGCTTTTACAATGGCATCTCCAGCTAAAAGATCTTGAATTGTTTCCATACTAAACTGGTTTTTGCTCCTTCTTTTGTAGATGGCAGCACCAGCTGGAGCAGTGGTTCTTTTGACTTGCAGCTTTGGTGGTCTTTTAGAAACCTCTGCTATAGAATAGTCAGGCTTTTGAGGAACATTTGGGTCTTTCTTTCTTAGTTCCTCCAACCTTTTGTAGGTTGCCCTGACTCTATCTTCTCCCCACTTTGTCACAGAGTTCTTTGACCCATAATCAGCTACAATCAGCTCCTCTTTCATTCTCCTCAACTCTAGCATCTTCTCAGCTTCAAATTGTTTGAATTTTTCAGGAGGAGTCTGCTTGACCTTATTTTTGATCATGTCTTGAATCCTGACTGCTTCTTTTTCAAGCTCATGAATGGTCCAGTTCTTGTACATGTTTTTCTCCCCCTTGTATTTCTTGTAGGTCATGATGTTTTCAATGTAGTCTTTTCTAAAGGACTCATCTGCCCTTTCTGAAATTTGCTGACATACATTTTTTGCAAAACGTTCCATAGCATTGACCTGTGAGAGTAAGAACTGATAGTTTTGTTGAAATTCTCTATCAGATTTCCATTTTCTGATTTTGATTGCAATATCCTCTGCCTGTTTGGCCTTGAGTTTCAAATATTCTTCAATATTATTTGGCCTGGGATATTCTGCAATTGATGGCAAACTCCTTTTGGCTGGGTCATCCTCATAATAAAAGGATTTTATTTCTTCCCTTACTGCAATGAGTTCTAGAGGAAATGAGACACCAGCAGGAGGTAGTGGTTTTACAATTTGAGCTGAAGAGAGAGGTATGGGTTTTGGAATAGTGACAAGTGATAGGGATTTTGAAGATGTTGGTGGTGGTGGAGGTGAATCATCATCTGATATATAAATCCTTCTTCTTTTTGTTTTAGAGGAAGCAGATGATGTTTTGGGTGGATCAGTGGTAGTCGATTGTATGGCAGTGGTTTGTGATTGACTAACAGTTGTTGAAACAACTGGTGTTTCAACCACTGTTGTCATTACAACAGATGTTATAACATCTGTTGTCTTCTGCTTTTTGTCAGCAGGTGAAAGTGGTGGTGAAATGGTTTTTGATGGTGACAGTGGTAATGGTAATGTAGTAATTGTGGTGTGTGTTGAAGTAGTGTGTGTTGAAGTGGGAACAGCTGTTGAAACCACTGAAGTACTAGCAGTAGTTGATACAGCAGGAGTTACAACAGCTGTTTGAGTGGAGGTTTTATGCTGATGGCTTTTGGATGGTGGTTTTGGAGGCTTTGGAAATCTGGATGGGATGGACTTAGGTTTTCTTTTTGTCTTCGGATTTTTAGAATCTTTAGAACCAGAACAACCCTGCTCATACAGCTCCATGAAAGCTCTGTTCTCCTCATTCCACCTTGAAACATCCTTTGCCATTCTATCTCTTTTTACACTTGCTACTCCTTCATCAAGTGCTTCTTGAGTAGCATCAACCTTTTTACTACCATCTGGCACAGGAATTTTTCTGGTCATAGCATCCTTTTCAGGTTCAATGTAGAGACCATCATCTATTCCTTTCTTCTTCCACTCCTGAATTTTCTCCCCCTTTTTGGCATTATCGTCTGGGAGTTGATCAATGAAAAGTACTGTTGGAGGAGCAGTGCCAGTGGTCTGCAGGATCTGAGTTTTGAGAGCCTTTAAATCAGCCTGAGTGTTTTTGAACCTTGACTCCATTGCATTTCTCAGCTGTTGGACATGTTTCTCATGTTGCTGATCTGCTAATTGTGCGTGTTGATGGAGAAAAGGTTGAAACAAGTTCCAGAGCTCATTTGTAGCAGGTGCCCTTTGTGGAGCAGGTGCTTGAGGTGGAATAGCAGTTGATTGTACCTTTTGTACTTGTAACACCTGTTGTAGCATATCTTTGAGTTCTGAAACAGAGTTATCAAGTTTTCCAATGTGATCCGTCAATTTCTGGTACTTTAAATCATCACCCAATTTAATGGGATCATCTGATTTCCCACTAGCAGTGGTTTTATCAGTGGTAGATGTAGGGAGTATACTCCAAACATTAACCACTGATGCCCCTTTTTCTTGGTACTAGGGTCTTCTTCCTTCAACACTTGACAACCTTTTGATGTTGCCAGTAGGATAAATAAATCCACTGGTGGTTGGCAGAGGTGCTATAAAAGGAATTGCCTCCAAGGAAGTCTTATTAATGTAACCACTGTCCAAATGTAACCCAGTGGGTGTAACAATTGTAGTGGTTGCTTCACTTGGATTACCACCAAGAGTTACTTGTAACTCAAGGGGTCTAACCTCCTCAGGTTGTGTTGGTGGGTTAGCAAAGATTGATACAGCAGACCCAGTCAGTGGTTGAGGCATATTCTCATTGATAGGTGATTGAGAAGGACTGGTTAATGCCTGGTTCAAATCAATGGCATCCAACAACAGTTTAGTTGGTGGGGGAATTGTGGATGTGAAGAGTGGTGTAGAAAGTGGATTTGCCCCGGGTATTGAGCTGTGGATGATAGAAACGAGTGTTTCCAGAGCATCATGATGTGGAGACCCTATTTGTACAACCTGTTCTTTTTGTGAAGAAGCAGGAGGAGTTTCGGTTATGGGTTGAGATATTTGTACCAACTGCTGTGAGGAAGTAGCAGCAGTGGTTTCTTGTGACTTTTGTGTTGTCACTGGCAGGAGCTCTGGTATCTCATCCTCCAGAGATGCCTTTTTGATGGTTTTGGGGGGTTTTTTTGTTTTTCTTTTTGTTGGTTTTTTGGTAATTTTAGGTGTGGGTTTCAAAACAGTTGTGCTGCTGCTTTGATCACCTTGAGCAGTGGGCTCAGCAGCAGATACCTGAGGAGCAGTTGTAACTGCTAAAATCTGCCCAGGCACCTCTGCTTGTGTTTTGCAAGGTGCTAACATTCTTGAAAAAGCTTCAGTTGTTAAACTGTTTATTTGAGTAGAATCACCTTGGTTTATTACAGCTAAATCATCCTTACTGAATTTCTTTGAAAAATAGTAACTTAAAAACCTTGGAAACAGTAAGAATGATTTTGTTTCAACATTATTAACCAAATCTTTAAAAATTTCCCGAGAATAGTTAAAATTTTCTCCTTGAAGAATAGCATATCCCAGATTTTGAATCTTTAAAGGGATTTCATTAAAAATTTCCCGAGAATAGTTAAAATTTTCTCCTTGTTTTTCAAGGGTTGCATTCTTCCAGAACTCCCTTTGGGTCACCAAATAGATTGGTGCATCGGCGGTGAACAAAGTTTTGTACTTTGATTTTGCCATGATATCAATGATGGAATTGAAAACATTTGTGGTTCCTGGTTTTGTGAGAAGACCCAAGAGATTGTGAGATGGTTTATGTGGAATTTCAGTGGAGATTGCCTTTTGAGAGGCTGGTTTTGAAGATGATTTAGAGGAGGGTTTTGACGATGACTTCGATTTTGTCATTTTGAAGATGAATGATCGAAGAAATTTGTGAGAGATGAGAAGAAAAACTGCTTTGAGAAGAGAATTTTTAAGAATTCAATTCGACAGTAAAACCCTGTTTTGGTGGTGAGTGGGGGATTTTATAGGGAAGAAAGTGAATGCTGAGGTGGCAGCCGTTACAAAAAGTCTGACCAATATGTACTGCCCACGTGATAACCCCTGGTGAAAGTGAAGGACAGTACTTTTGTGAAAGTAACTGATGAAGGCAGTGGGATGAAAGCAGTGGATGATTTTCACTATCAGTGGATAGCATATCAGTGGATAAGACACTGCTTTTGAACAACAGAGTTTATCAAAGGAATGAGAGAGCAGGGGTTGACTTTCAGCGGTGGACAGACTTTTGAATTAGAGCAGACTTTTGAACAATCAGTGGTTAATGGCAGACTTTTAAGGATTTTAATGAAAAATATCATTTTTAGCTATTTTTAAGGATGGAGTTTTGATTTTCTGAAAACATTTTGTTGCTTTTATTCATAGAAAAACAAGATGTTGCTTGTTATTCCATGTTCAGCATCCCAATTCTAGAGACCAAGCTTTCAAAAGTGGCTGTATCAAGTGCTTTTGTGAGCACATCTACCAGCTGATCTTTAGTTGGGACATGATGCAGAGAAATCAAACCTTTTTCATAGCAATCCCTCACAAAGTGATGTCTGATGTCGATGTGTTTGGTGGTTGAATGAGAAACTGGATTTTTGATGATATTTTCTGCTGCCTGGCTATCCAACATGAGTGGTGTCTTTAAGGCAGTGATACCAAAATCCAGTAACTGATTTTGAAGCCACAAGAGTTGGGCTGTACAGCTTGCAGCAGCAATGTATTCAGCTTCAGCAGTGGATGTTGAAACAGCTGCTTGCTTTTTGCTTTGCCATGAAACTAAGCAATCACCTAGAAACTGGCACCCTCCTGATGTGGACTTCCTTGTGGTGTGACATCCAGCAAAGTCACTGTCTGAGAAACCTGAAAGCTTGATGTTCCCATTAGCTGGATACCAGATACCAAGTGTGGGAGCACCTTTTATGTATCTGAAGATCCTTTTTACAGCAATGAGATTTGATTTTCTGGGAGCTGATTAACTTCTTGCACAGACACATGTTGCAAACATGATGTCTGGTCTAGATGCAGTTAGGTACAATAAAGACCCAATCATGCTTCTATAAAGTGTTTGGTCAATCAGCTCATCCTTTTCATCAGACATGACCAGCTTATTTGTTGCCATGGGTGTGCTGCATGGTTTACTATCATTCATATCAAATTTGGTTAAAAGTTCTTTAGCATATTTGCTTTGATGAATGAAAGTTCCATTTTGTAATTGCTGGACTTGGAGACCAAGAAAGCATTGCAGCTCACCCATTGCACTCATTTCAAACTCTGCTGTCATGAGTTCTCTAAACTCTTCACACATTGAGTTACATGTGCTTCCAAAAATAATGTCATCCACATAAATCTGGACAATCATTAAATCCTTCCCTCTCCATTTTAAAAACAATGTTTTATCAATGGTACCTCTTTTGAAACCATTTGAGAGTAGGAAGTTGGAAAGAGTTTCATACCAGGCCCTTGGTGCTTGTTTCAGGCCATACAAGGCTTTGTTAAGCCTGTAGACATGATCTGGATAAAATGGATCCTCAAAACCTGGAGGTTGACAAACATATACCTCTTCTTGAATTGTACCATAGAGGAAAGCACTTTTGATATCCATTTGAAACACCTTCATATTGTGGTTGACAGCAAAGGCCAGGAACAGTCTAATGGCTTCCAATCTTGCAACAGGGGCAAATGTTTCATCATAATCAATCCCCTATTCCTGTCTGTAACCTTGAACCACAAGCCTGGCTTTATTCTTGACAACAATACCCCTTTCATCAGTTTTGTTCTTGAAGACCCACTTTGTGCCAATGGGACTAACCTCTTCTGGCAGTGGTACAAGCTCCCATACTTGTTGTCTTTTAAACTGTTGGAGCTCCTCTTGCATGGCTTCTACCCAGCTGTTGTCTTTCAGTGCCTATTGGTACTTGACTGGCTGATGGAGTGATAGAAAACCAGCAAAAAGACAAATGTTTTGGGTTTGGCTTCTTGTGAGCACCCCTTCATTTATGTTGCCAATAATTTGATCAGGTGGATGAGATCGCAAGAAGATTAAATCTCCTTGGTATGGTATGATGGCATTGGTTTGTGAAGGCTGCAAATGTGTATCATCTGAGCTAACCACTGCTGGGGACTTTGATGATCCAGCAGTGGCTTCAAAAGGTGGTGGAATAGGAGGTAATGACGTGGACAACTGCTGACTTTTATCCACTGTTTGAGGACTTTTGTCAGCAGTGTTTGAGGATGTGGAAGCTGTGGTTGATGGGCTACTTTGGTCAACAACGGTTGAGGTAGCAGTGGTTGAGCTTTGACAGCTGTTTTGAACAGCCGGTGCTTTTCCCTTTGTGGCAGACCTTTGAGGGATGATGATTTCATACCCATAGTCTGGTGTTGTATCCTCTGATGGACCTGCACTGTTAGTCTTGACAACAGTATTTTCAAAAGTAAATTTTTCAAGATCAAACAGATCTGCAGGGTTTGCTGGGATTTTCATTGATGAAAGTTCATTGAACTTAACATTCAAAGTCTCCTCCACTGCCTTGGTCCGTGTATTGAACACTTTGTAGGCCTTGGCAGTGGTTGAGTATCCCAGATGATAACCACAATCAATTTTGGCTGCAAATTTTGAAATGGAATCTTTTAAGTTCAAAATAAAGCATGGGCAGCCAAACACCTTGAAGTATGAAATCAGTGGTTTGATTTTATACAGAATTTCATAAGCAGTCTTTTTGTGCCTAGGGTTTATTAGAACTCTGTTCTGGACATAGCAAGCAGTGTTTACTGCCTCTGCCCAGAAGGTCAGTGGCAAACCTGAATCTGCAAGCATGGTTCTGGCAGCCTCAATCAGAGTTCTGTTCTTCCTTTCCACTACCCCATTCTGCTCTGGTGTTCTAGGGATGCTGTACTGCCTTACAATCCCTTTCTTCACACAGAAGGCATCCAACTCCCTATTTTTGAATTCTGTGCCATTGTCACTCCTGAAGCTTTTCACTGGAAGGTCAAATTGCTTTTCAACCTGTGTTACAAAGTCTTGCAAAATGCCTGCAGTCTCATCTTTTGAGTGTAAAAAGAAAGTCCATGTAAACCTAGAAAAGTCATCAACAATAACCAAACAATATCTTTTCTTTTTGAGGCTCATGACTTGAACTGGGCCAAACAAATCCATGTGTAGCATTTGCAAACACTGGGTTGTTTTGGACTCTTCAATGGACTTGAAAGAACTTTTATGTTGTTTTCCTTTTAAACAGGAAATGCAATGTTCAGGGCATGAAAACAATTTTTGTGGTAGGCCTCTCACCAAACCATTTTTTGAAATTTCTGTGATTGTCTTAAGATTTGTGTGCCCCAGCCTTCTGTGCCAAAGTTCTGTCTCTTTGTTAGAGGCAGCTGAGAACAGACAGGCATCAGCTCTGGGACACTCTTTTGACATGTCAACAACATAAACATTGCCACTTCTTTGAGCAACACGTTTAGTTTGACCAGTTTTGATTATTGCTTCAATCTTTTTGACCATTTCTGGTCCAACAATCCTACAACAGTCTTTTGTGAATAATGACCCAAAACCCTTGTCACTCATTTGGGACACACTCAGAAGGTTGAATTTTAGATTGTCTATTAGATTGACATTTTCAAATTTTACATTTCCAGATTGCACTGTTCCAGACCCCAGAACTTTCCCTTTACTATTATTCCCAAAGGATATATCACCCCCTCCATGGATTTTAAAGTCTTTGAGGAGGGCTTTACATCCTGTCATGTGCCTGGAGCCTCCACTATCTACATACCAAAGACTATCAAAGCATGCAGAAGCTCCCTGCACATGAAGTAAACGGATTAGTTCATTAAGGTCTCCAAAGCCAACAAGGCTTTGGATGGGGTCTCAACAGTGTCTGGGATGGATGCAGAATGGTGGACAGTGGTTAGGTCAGGAGTTTGAACTGTTTTAGGACAGTGTTTCTCTAACCACTGTTGTGGGTCCTGACCAATCATCTGCTGGTAACCAAAAGGATGCCTGTTCACTTTGGGTTTAGAGGGCCTTTTGTAAGCCTCATAAACGTGAGGAATCCTTTGGTAAGACTGTTTTTCTCTGCCTTTTCTGAACTGATTGGCAGGGGGTGCATCAGTAACCTGAACATCTCTTTTGACAGATGTTTGGTTCAGCTGTTTTGTAACAGCTGTTTGAAGTGGCACAAACAGTGGTTGTTTCTTGGTGAATTTGACAGATGTTGATGATGATGATGGACTCAAGGATGTTTTAGCAATGTACTCATTCTTTTTCACATCAAAGTTTTTGAGATACACACATGCTTGAGTTTTGTGGTTTGTTTTACCACAGACAATGCAACCTTCAGCTGAAACAATGACACTTGTTCTGTTTAAATCATAAGCTTTTAAGTGGAAACAATCTTTTGTTAGATGATTCCTTTTCTCACAGAATTCACAAAACAAGTTATCAATTTTTTCTTTCTTCTTTCTCTTTTCAGACTCCTTTGCAGCAGAGGTTTTAACCACTGCTGGGATGTCCTTGAGAGGTATGACTTTAGCTTTTGGAGCCTTGACACCATCAGTTGATGTAAAGTCCATTGGCTTGAAATTTTCAAGAATGTCACACTCATCAGACCATTTTGGTTTAAACTGGTATTCTTCAAGCTCCTCAAAAGTAGAGGATTCCATTGGTCTGTCAAGTGTGATTTTGTTACCAAGTTTGTCAGTGATTTTCACTTCTTGGCCATTCTTGTTTGTGGGGATGAACTCAGTGGTTACATCAGTGGTTTGAACAGATTTTTCAAAAGCAGTGTTTTCATCATCATGTTTTCTATAGCCAACCCCAAATTTCACATTGCTTTTTCTCTGTTTTTCAAGCATAACCTCATATCCTCTGCAGGATTCCACCCATCTTTCACAAGTAATCCGGGTGGATTCCAACTCCTTTTTGCAAACTTGGTATTTTTCTACCATAGTTTGAAGTTGGGTTTTGGTTATGCTTTGCTCTTCTTTTAAACAACTGATCTCTTTTTCCTTTTCGGTCAATTTGTTTTTAAGTTCTTTTAAAGACTTTTCAAATTTAACCTCATCAGTCAAGATTTTATCCCGAAGGTTTTCATTCACCTCTTTAATGTTAGCAAAAGCAATTATGCAATTGTCAGAACACAGTTTTTCAAGAACTTGAGGAGATACCTTGGCAGCTGCCATCATTGCACAATCACATTAATGATCTTCTTCATCATCAGCTTTCACCTTCTTTTCACCAGCCTTTTCTTCTTTCTCTTCTTCTTTGTCCTCTACGGACCATGGATCTGTCATTGGTTCAATCAGGGTACCTGAACTTTCTCCCAACAGTAGTTCACCAGCCACAGCAGTAACCACTGCTTCAGTCACCTCTTCCACTGTTTCAAAGCACTACTGTTCCTCCTCAGTTTCAACCCCCTCCTGTATTGACTCTAATACCATCAAACAAAACTCATCATGTGAAGAATCATTAGAAGCATAGAGTGCAAAATTTTCATCACTAAGATCATCAGGCATACTGCTCCAGTCAACAAACCCTTGAGTGAAAAAACTTTGTTGATCTGGTTGTGCTGCTGCTGGAGCAGTGGTTTGAGGTGCAACAGTTTGCACTTGTACCTGGGGAGCAGGGGTTTGAACATATTGGATTTGTGGAACAGTAGTTTGGACATAGTGTACTGGCACAGGGGCAGCAGCATAGTGAGCAGTGTTCACTTGAGCTGCTGGGGTATACTGGGCATAGTGCACAGTGCTTTGGTTTTGAGGTCTAGGATTTGAGCTAGGATGAGTAATTATGGGACCAGTAGTTTGACTCCTACATTCCCTAGCGAAATTTCCCAACCTATTACACTTGTAGCACTTGATTTTCGATTTATCCAACCCAACCCTTAGATTCCCATGCAAACCTGGGAATTTTCGCCCTGTTCTCTTGTAAAATTTGCTAGTTCTAACACTTAGCAAAGCCAGTTGGTACAGGATGTCCATTTCCTCTAAGTCAGTGGGATCGAAATGTTGTAAATCATTTAGTTCAAAGCTTAGATTATCTGACATCTGGTTTTCGTTTGCAGTGAATGCATAACTTGCAGAGTGAGGATCAGGGTTGTTAAAATTTGCACCAGCAGTTATGTCAATGAAGTGATCATAACCCTGATCCTTACCACTGCTCCCAGATTCTTCTTGACCCAGAAGAGCAGTATTACCGAAAGTGTAATCCTCAGTAGCTTTTCCTGACTCTTATAACCTCCTTTTCTGGTTCAACTCCCTTTCGTAAGTCAGGAGTCGACCGTGGAGTTGGGTCAAGGTCAGATCCTTGAACTCAGATGAGTTTCGGGTGACAAAAGCTATTGTGTCCCATTTTTCTGGCAGTGACCTGAGGAACCTGCTATTTTGAGTTGAGTTTGTAAAAGTGGTGTTAACAAGCCTCAGTTCACTGATGAGACAACTGAAACGCTCAAATTGTTGCGTTAGTGATTCACCTTTAACGTAGCAAAATGTTTCATACTGTTGGTTCAGGATTTCCCTGTTGTTTTCTATGACTTCTTCAGTCCCCCCAAACTGTTCCTTAAGTGCGTCCCATAACTCTTTGGCACTGTTACAGTGTAACAATCCAGCATATATCTCATTGGGCAGCGCTGATGCTATGATGCTAAAAGCCTTAGCATCTAGTTCGATCTTTTGAAAGTCGGTTTCGGTATAATTTTCAACTGGTTTTGGAACGAACTTTTTAGCATCTTCAGCGCTTGGCACCGAAGGAACATGGGGACCATAAATGACAGACCTCCCACAACCTGTGCTTTGTTGAGCGAGGATGTGACCCATCCTCCTCTGCCAGATGTTGTACTCATTTCTTTTTAGCATAGGTGGTTTAAAAAGCGAGCCGATGTTGTTTTTATCATCCTGAGATTGTGACGTCATTCTTGTTGTTTTACAGACACTGAGAAATCAACTTTAATGGTGATTAATCCTTGCTCTGTTTTTCAACGGACGAACAAACGATCAGTATCAACTATTATGAGCTGAACTATTTACGTCAAAATGATTGTTAGATCAAATTTGACTGTCCAAGCTCTGATACCAATTGTTGGATCTGAGTTTGTTTCTGATTGTATTTTCGTTTGAAATTAAGATGGAAATGAAAGAGTTGTGCAGCGGAATTAAGTTGAAAACAAACTTTGCATACAATCAAACGAGAGTAATACTTTAATCAAACATCTTTACACAATGAATCGAAAGATTGAATTTGTTTCAACAACGATTACAATGATTGATGAATGAATGCAAACTCCCCCTCAGCCAGAGCTCAGTAGTTTGTTCGTGCAAAGAAGACGATGTGGTGAAAGAGCTAATAGAACAGTACGAAGTACTGAACTATTTATAGGCACTTGCAAACCACTGAGCATCTTAGCTGACGTCACCATGAAAGTGACATCTAACCTCCTAACAAACTCTAACCACTGATCTATACAAACTCTGATGTACTAACTACTGCTATTACATTTCTTTACATAAAAGACACTTAAACAGCTGCTGCATCCTTCCACTGCTGTGAACCCAGCAGTGCCTGTCCGGATCAGCAGTACTTGACTCAAGGCAGTAGATTGAGTCAGCAGAGCTTTGATCTTCCATCAGTCTTTGACAATTGGTCAGTAGATGCAAAGCAGCAGTTGTAGGTTAGCACTTAATAAGATCAGCAGATAGGAGGTCAGCAGATATGAAACCACTTTCAAGGGGAGAGATTTGCATGAACTAACTGTATTCGTCTGCTTATTCTGGATCCACTGCTCTGATCCAGTTTTGGCTTTAATTATCTGTTCCTCTAATAGGGTTCAATCCCAACAGTTTTTAATGTATATTTTTAGCCCTTTTTAACACTTTTAGCCAAGTTTTAAATTTATAAAACACGATATTTATTAACACTAAACACACATATGGGCAAGTGCACCCATCGTGAGCGTAGTATAGTGTTGATAAAATACCGAGGTCGTCCAAGGACACAAGAGCTTTTAATACCGGTTTATCCTCAACGTCTAATCAAATCAAAAGTTTAGAAAAAAGATTTTTAAACAAGAAAATAAAAACTAACTAAGATGCTGAAAATAAAAATAAAATAAAAACAGATAGACAAGATGAATCACTTGGATCCGACTCATATTTAGTGTAACCTTTGATTATTTCCGCACTTTTGCACTTTTTAAGAGATTATCTTAGTTATTGTATTAGGCCCCTCTTTTGAAGGTGACGTTACCCTCAACCCAGTAGTTTGAGTCAGCAAGGATACAATCCTAAAGGGTTGTATTATTGAAAGATAATTAATTAAGTTATTAATGCGTAATGTGGTAGGCCCCTCTTTTGAAGGTAACGCTACCCTCGGCTAAGTAGTCTGAGTCAGCAGGGATACAGTCCAAAGTAGCCGGGTTAAATTTTTAATAGTAGTTTACATATTAGGGGATCAAGGAGTTCGGACCCTCGCCATCCAATACCAGTGGGTATTGAAGGAGGTCCTACTAAAGTTGACCCTGGTCCTTGCAGGATCTATACACTGAACAAGGCAAAACTCTTACCAAACCGTTCCCTTAACCCCCGACCAGGTAGCCAACATATCTCCATAAAGACCGTGGAGATATGAATGGTGAAAATCTTTTATTTTATATAGACAGTAAAATAATGCCAAGACACCACGGACAAACGATAAGGAAGACTCACCTTCAATATAAGAAACTAGTTATTAAAGTCATTAATACATAACCAAATAAAAAGTGCGAAAAGATTAAAAATAAAAAGTATTACACTAAACACTTGTCTTCACCAAGTGATTTAAGAGACTTAGGCAAACATGGCCTTTGGTTGTCAAGAACTCTTACGATCAATCTTGGATCCCGAGACTACTCACACACTCTATGATGGATGATGGTGGTGGATGTGGGTTGTGATGGTGGTGGTGAGTGGGTGAAGTGTGAGAGAGGTGGTTTTCCAATGGATGGTTTGCAAATGAGCCAAGCACCCCTATTTATAGTCTGCACAGAAGCCAGGACAAGGCCCCGTGTCCATTGGGCACGGCCCCATGTCCACCCATCTTCTCTTTCTTCATTAAATGCACTTTATCTGCAATAGTTGACTACGCCCCCGTGTCCGCTGGGCATGACCCCGTGTGCAGAAGCGTATCTGTACTATCAAGATTTTCCTAGATTCTGCGAATCTTAGAGTTGACCATGGCCCCGTGTCCGCTGGACACGCCCCCGTGGTGGGTGATAGAAGCTTCTACAACTTTGACTTTTCTGTAGACACTTGGGCACGCCCCCGTGCTCAGTGAGCACAGGGCGTGTTCAGCCTTCTGTTCTCTTGTTTTTTCTTGGGGAGATGCTGTCGAGGGGTCGGGCATGCCACGTTTATTCCTTTTCTTGTATTATTGCTGGATTTGGCTGCATTTTTGCTTCTTTTGTTCATTTAAGCTCATTTAACCCTGAAAATACAAAAGGAAGATAAAATCACACTTTTTCCAACATTAGTACTAAAAAAAGGTTAGTTTTATGCCTCATTTGATGTAATTTATATGTTGCATTTTGCACAAATCAAATACCCTCACACTTGAATCTTTGCTTGTCCTCAAGCAAAACTCTTTAAAATGTGGCTTACACTCCCAAATGGAATGGGTAGAAGAGAAGGTTTTTGGGCTTGTCTTGAGTGTCGGGAATCCAAGATCTTTATTGGGTTTTATTTTTATATTATTTACAATCCTATTTGTTTTGATTTATTTAGAACGTTTCATAAGAGAAATTACTTATTTGGGCATAGCATGCCTTTTTAAAATTCCATTTATATACAAGTTCACATACCTCACGGGAGATCACTCAACACTCGGCCGAAGATGTATTTTTGTGAAACACTCGAGACCGGCGTGGAACTTACTTTTACCATATGCTTGCCAAGCAATCAATCCTCCTCCTTTTTAACTATAAACATTTGTAAATATCAACAGGACTTTTGGGGAAGGGTTAGGCTTGGGTTAAAGGTAGGTGGTTGGGTTAGTGGTTAGTAGAAAAGGGCGAAAGGCGTAAAAAGAATCGGTTTTCGTAAGACTTTTATTTTTATGACTTTTTATCTTAATGAAGCATTTCTTTAAACAAAGTTCTTTTTGATGAACTTGTTTGTTTATTTATTTTGGCTTCATCATCAATTTTTTTTGGATAAGAAGTCATAAGAAAACCGAGCTTTGTTACTAAAATAAAGGGTTTAAAATGAAAAAGGGTTTTGGTGGGTAAAATGGTGTTTGTTTTGGGTTAAGAAATGAAAAGGTTTAGGCTCAAAGGGGTTAACTAGGGGGATTTTGGGTAGGTGGTAAAAAAAAATAATGGTGTTGAAAATAAAAAGGGTTAGTCCTAATGCCTCCATCATTTACTTACTTGGGTTTAAGTTGGTATGGACCGGGAATGTATCGTCGTGGCAAGTTCTAGAGTCGTAAGAACCAAGCGGCTATTCACACAAGAAACGAAAAATGAGCATTTAGTTTAAGGATGTATATTTGTATGCTCAATAAAGGCTCAAAACTCAATTTTTGTGGGAATGGGTTTTTATGTGATCAAGTATATATAATCAAATTTTAACTAGATTTGTCATGTCGTTTCATAATTTTCTTATGTTGGTTCTTTTTATCACGACGCTACCGGTTGTAAATTTGTAAAAATATCACCTTTTAGAACTTGTTATTCCCAAATTAAATCAAGACAAGTAAAAAAAATGAAAAGTTTTTGAAAAAAATTGGGGTGATTAGCGGTTCCAATAGAGTTTTGTGTAAGGCTTGTTTTTAGGACTTGCAACACTCATGGTTTTAGCATCCCCCCACACTTAAATTACACATTGTACTCAATGTGTCCCAAAAATAAGTTTTTCGGTTGATTAAAATGTGTAAAAGTGGGTTAAAAACAAGATTTTATGTTACTGGGTAGCTGAACACGGGGGTGTGTTGGCTGAGCACGGCCCCGTGGTCAGACTGCCAGTATCAAATTTAAACAGAAGGCTGGGCACGGGGGCGTGTTCAGTGAGCATGGCCCCGTGTCCAGTTACCTGAACTGGGCATTTTCTGCAGAACCTCAGGCACGGGGCGTGTCGGGGTGAGCACGGCCCCGTGCTGAACTTGCTGTAATGAAGAAAAATTGTCGAGAGGCTCTATTTTTGTGCATGGGGTGTGGGTTCAAGTTTCCCTTAGTAACCTCCACCATTTCGAGTGTGCTTTATTCCTGAAAATTAAAACTAAACTAGAAAACATAAAAGTTAAACTAATCTAAAACTAAGGATAGTTCCACGGAATGCCTCCGTGGTGCGCCACGTTTATAAGGGTCCTTGGCTAGACGCACCTTATCGGGTGGTTCTGGCTCATCTTTAATTAGGGGGTCGTCATTGCCGATTGGATATTTCATTGATCGTTCAAGATCGACACATCTTTTGAATGCCCCTAATTGAATGGGTAGATTATTATACTTCCGATTTTTCAAAGCTTCATGGGTCTTTACAAAAGGTCGTCCCAACACTAGTGGAGCGTCATCAAGGATGACGAAGTCGGTTGAGATTACCATTTGATTTTTTTGAACAAAGACATCCTCAACTACACCGATTGATTTTATTACTTTCCGATTGGATAGAAAAATGGGTATTTGAAGTGGAGAAAAATCACCAATACTTAATTTTTCGAAAATGTAGTTTGGCATTATGTTAACACAAAGATCTTTATAATTGTGATATTACTAATAAATGAATTTTGAAAAAACATGGAACCGGTGTAATGTTAATTTCAAATGGATCTTCTTTTATTAGCGAAGTTTGATCATTAGTTAACTTAATGCTTACCGTTTCGTCAATTTTAGTGTTAGTGTTTAACTCTTTTAAAAACTTAGCATGAGTGGGAACTAAACAATGATTTTTGAAAGAATGTGACAAGAGATTAATTTCTTCAAAATTAGACTCTTCTTAAATTTTAACGTTATCGGACTCACCTTTTTCGTTGTTTAACTCATGTGTCGGTTTTTCACTTACTTGTTCTTCCATTTTTACATTTTCAACTATCTCTTTTTTATTTAATTCTTCTCTTGCGCGGGACTCCTCTTCCCTTGCGTGAGATTCTTTTATGCAATGTTCGATAGTTTTAATGTGTTCTATTATCCTATCGGCTATGTCGGTGATAGAGTAAGGATCGGGATCCTCAAAGCTCGAATCCGGTTGTTTGATCCTTTGTTCCTCATAATACTCATAGGAAGTAGATGGTTCACACCATTGTTCTTCGTTGTAAGTATATGATGGATAAGGGTCGTAACTTTGCTCTTCATAATACTCATACGAGGTGGGTTGTTCACGCCATGGTTCCTCATAATAAGCATATGAAGGTGGAGGCTCATATTGTGGTTCCCCAAAGTATGAGTATGAAGGCTCATACCGTGGTTCTTCAAAATATGAGTATGAGGGAGGAGGTTCATACCTTGGGTCTTCATAGGGTGTGTATGAAGTTGATGGCTCGTACCTGGGATCCTCATAGTAGGTGTATGAAGTGGATGGTTGAAATAAGTCACAATATTGAACCGAGTGCGGGTCACCACAAATGGTGCAATAGTCTTCCCTATAATCATACTCCTTATAGGTGTAGTTGTAACCTCCTGAGTATTGATCCATAAGAATCACTCAGCAGATCACAACAGAGTCTCGAGACCAGAAAACAAAAATAAAAACGGAAACAGAGGCTGGACTCGGCCCCGTGTTCAGTGAGCACGGCCAGTGTTCAGATTCTGTATCTGGGCGTTTGAATTAAAGTTACTGATTTCGTTGAGCACGGGGCGTGTTCAGTGAGCACGGCCCCGCGTTCAGGCTACTGTAAATGCAAAATCTAACTAAAATGCAGAAAAATGCGCGCGTTTTAAAAAGGTTTTGAAAAACTGATTAGGCCGCCGATTTTAAGCTTTCTTAAAATCTTTGTGTCCCCGGCAGCGGCGCCAAAAACTTTATGTGCGTAAGTGTGTATAGTTTTTAATGTATATTTTAAGCCATTTTTAACACTTTTAGCCAAGTTTTAAATTTATAAAACACGATATTTACAATCACTAAACACACGTATGGGCAAGTGCACCCATCGTGAGCGTAGTATAGTGTTGGTAAGATACCGAGGTCGTCCAAGGACACAAGAGCTTTTAATACCGGTTTATCATCAACGTCTAATCAAATCAAAAGTTTAGAAAAAGATTTTTAAACAAGAAAATAAAAACTAACTAAGATGCTGAAAATAAAAATAAAAATAAAAATAGATAGACAAGATGAATCACTTGGATCCGACTCGTATTTAGTGTAACCTTTGATTATTTCCGCACTTTTGCACTTTTTAAGAGATTATCTAAGTTATTGTAGTAGGCCCCTCTTTTGAAGGTGACATTACCCTCAACCCAGTAGTTTGAGTCAGCAAGGATACAATCCCAAAGGGTTGGATTATTGAAAGATAATTAATTAAGTTATTAATGCGTAATGTGGTAGGCCCCTCTTTTAAAGGTGACGTTACCCTCTGCTAAGTAGTCTGAGTCAGCAGGGATACAGTCCTAAGCAGCCGGGTTAAAGTTTTAATAGTAGTTTACATATGAGGGGATCAAGGAGTTCGGACCCCCGCCATCCAATACCAGTGGGTATTGAAGGAGTTCCTACTAAAGTTGACCCAGGTCCTTGCAGGATCTATACACTGAACAAGGCAAGACTCTTACCAAACCGTTCGCTTAACCCCCGACCAGGTAGCCAACATATCTCCATAAAGACCGTGGAAATATGAATGGTGAAAATCTTTTATTTTATATAGACAGTAAAATAATGCCAAGACACCACAGACAAACGATAAGGAAGACTCACCTTCAACATAAGAAACTAGTTATTAAAGTCATTAATACATAACCAAATAAAAAGTGCGAAAAGATTAAAAATAAAAAGTATTACACTAAACACTTGTCTTCACCAAGTGATGTAAGAGACTTAGGCAAACATGGCCTTTGGCTGTCAAGAACTCTTACGATCAATCTTGGATCCCGAGACTACTCACTCACTCTATGATGGATGATGGATGATGGTGGTGGATGTGGGTTGTGATGGTGGTGGTGGGTGGGTGAAGTGTGAGAGAGGTGGTTTGCCAAGGGATGGTTTGCAAATGAGCCAAGCACCCCTATTTATAGCCTGCACAGAAGCCCGGACACGACCCCGGGTCCATTGGGCACAGCCCCGTGTCCACCCATCTTCTCTTTCTTCATTAAATGCAGTTTGTCTGCATTAGTTGACCACGCCCCCGTGTCCACTGGGCACGACCCCGTCGTGTCCGCTGGACACGCCCTCGTGGTGGGTGATAGAATCTTCTAGAACTTTGTCTTTTCTGCAGACACTTGGGCACGCCCCCGTGCTCAGTGAGCACGAGGCGTGTTCAGCCTTCTGTTCTGTTGTTTTTGCTTGGGGAGATGTTGTCGAGGGGTCGGGCATGCGACGTTTATTCCTTTTCTTGTATTATTGCTGGATTTGGCTGCATTTTTGCTTCTTTTGTTCATTTAAGCTCATTTAACCCTGAAAGTACAAAAGGAAGACAAAAGCACACTTTTTCCAACATTAGTACTAAAAAGGGTTAGTTTTATGCCTCATTTGATGTAATTTATATGTTGCATTTTGCACACATCACAACGCGACCCATAACTCAGTGTTACGCTAAAATACTTAAAGTACCAATACTAACTAACGCAACAAAACACATTAAACGAGCATCCTGCACGCGAAACGAGGACTTCATTGCACAAAACAGCACCTTTGTTCGAAGCCGGGCAGCTTCTTACAAAGGCACTGCCTTCATACGAAGGCAGCCTGTTCGAATCAAGCTCCCTGTGCGAACCCACCATCTCTATAAATACCCAAGCGTTCCTCATTCATTCTCACTTGCTGATTTTCATACCGAACCTCTGTCGAATCGCATTCCAACCATTTTCAAGTAAGATTTAACAATTTTCTTCAATTATACAACGTTTTCCACTTTGATTTTCACAAGAATCACTTCGATTGCATCTGAATTCTCATGTTTTTACTTAAAAACGTATAACTTTTCACTTAACTTCTTCTTTTCTTGATAAATTCTGCTTTTCACAGAAACTCTTCCTCTTTTTCATTAAAACTTCTGCTTCCATCACTGATTTACACTTAACTGAGTGTATTGGGACTAACTTCGGTTTCCCAAGTTAGAAATCAGTTGATTTCGCACTCACTAAGTGTTAGATCTGGGTGAAAACACTTTAAAACCTTTTAAGCTTGATTTTTACACCAAACCGGACCAAAAACGACCTGTATTTCATTAACTGAATAGTTGAACGAGGTAATGTCCAAACCGTCTCGAATTGGACTCGAAAACACATCCGATTCAGGAGAAAACACAGCACCGAATGCCAAAAACAGCCACGTTTGTGAACTGGACTGTTCTGTGCGAAGCCAGCTTCGTACGAAAGCCCTGCTTTTACACAGCCCAACCCAATTTCCATTCGTGACACAATCAAAGACCTCTCCGACTCTAAGCTCAATCAATAGCTTAAGGTGGGAGGGATGAACACTCGATTTTTCGAAGACGAAGCGAAGACACTCGATTTTGGACAACGGAAGTAGCACATGTGCGAAGATCCACCTTCGTACGCAGGCATCAGCTTCGTACGAAGCTTCTGTTCTCCCACCGACAATCCGATCTTCAACCGTTTCAGCACTTTGGAGGACTTATGCTTCTGTTCCCATACGCATGCTGACCCGACGCTCCCTTCAATCCACTGAGGATCGTGTTTCTTGATTAGTACACGTTCTGTGAGTATACTCAAACCCATTTTCATTTAACGCACTTTTGGGTGTTACATACGTTCTATATCAAAACACAACACACAACGTAAACACTTTATAAACGCTAACCGCTCCTGCATGCTATACGTTATTTGTTGAAAGCTTGTTACTATGCTTATACAGTGTTACACTAGACCACCTCTAGCAACGATAGTACTATAGTTTGGACTCAGCACCTGTGTGACAGGGGTTGCTAGGGATCACATTACTTTACTTCGAGTCGTATAGAATTGGCCTAGTCTATAGTCTAAGTACCAACAGAACAGCTTCGTACGAACCCATTAGGGGCTTCGTACGAACCCACATATGGCATTACTCTCGTTCAAACCTATAATACTGTACCTTCGTACGAAGGTAGCTTCGTACGAAGGGGAACCTTTCCTAAGGTTCCAACACTATATGCCTTTCCTAAGGCTGACACAATACACACGTTTTGAAAACGCTCGCATAACACAACCGCGTGATTGTGTCGAGATTAGGTGTGAAAACCAAGAACTCTCGATAAGATCACTCACCCCGCGTATTATTACTCTCAGCACGAGAATCCCTGTTGAGTTAGGAGTGACATCCATATCTCGACGAGAATCTCCATCTCCATCTCGTGGTTGTCTAACCACACTCAGGGATGAAGTTGTTAAGTTAGGGGTGAAACCCGCATCTTAATGGCACGTTCCACTCCCTACTTCGATTTTACAAATCTCGTCAAAGTCTCGACTGTTCCGACGACACGAGCTACGTAGTAACTGGAAGAATGAGTGTCGTTCGCCGAGATTCGGTGAGAGCACAGTCTATTAGGCCAAAGCATGTGCTCGAGCTCGTTGAAAAAAATCAAATCACTTTGGATAGTCGATGTCTAACACCCATGGCACTCCATTTCGATTTCCAGCCTGCAATCGCCGATTTTTACGGGTCATCGATTTTATGTGATTATGTGTTTCAATTTTGGAGACCCTGCGCTTTCCGCTCCCCGCTTTACAAAACGCGCACAACTTTCGTAATCTAAAACGCCAACTAATCATGAACAAACCAATGAATCTCGTACTCAACGCTCATGCTACCCGCTATCTCTCACGAACCTCGAACGCGTTACGCGCACTAGAAAGATAGGTGAATACATGCAAAATATGTAGGTGAATACGTGCAAAATATGTGTTTACATGAAATATGTGCTTATGTGAACTATGTGTATACGTGCTTTTGAGAAAAAGGTGCATACGTGATTATGTGCCTACGTGTTCCTGAGCTTTACATGGGTAATAATAATAATAATAATAAGGTGTTAAAACGCTGAACTTTTCAAAACATAACCTAATATAATCGAATCTCGTCTAATCCCTCGGGATAATATCTGCTGCAAAACTCACACTCGACAATGTCTTCTCTCGGTTCTCACACTTACCGAAATGTCTAGAGGAACAAAGCTGACAAGCGAATCGCTTCACTTGTGGCAAAGGAAATGGCCAAGGTCATACCTCAAACTGTCAGTGAAATCAACGAGGTTAGCAGCAAATCTTCTGTTGATTCAAAGAATGAAGCGTCGAAAACTCCGTTCAGCTTCAAACAATTCAAGGCCTGTGGTCCCGCGAACTTCACTGGCGAATATGGACCCAGTGCAATGTTTCAGTGGTTTGACTCGATCGAGGTCACCATCAGGCAAAATGGATGCCCAAAAAATCTCTACACTGTGAATGCTACTGGAGTCTTCCAGTCCAGGGCGGTGGATTGGTGGACCGCGGAGCGCAACAGGCGCGGTAACGATGCAGCTTATGGCCTCTCATGAGAGGAGCTCAGGGAGCTCATAATGAAGGAGTTTTGTCCTCCTCACGAAGTCCAGAAGCTTGAGAACGAATTCTGGCACATCAAGCAAGAAGGAGGTGACAATGCTGGTCTCACCACTCGTTTCAAACAGTTGAGCATTATCTGTCCCAGTCAGGTGGACACGCCTGATAAGACCATCAAGAAGTATATTCGCGCTCTTCCTGACTATGTAGCTGATTTTGTCCAGGCAGCTAGACCCACTACTATCGAGGAAACCTATCAACTCGTAGCCGAGATCAACGAAAAACGAGTCTTGGCTGGAGCTTTCAAAACCTCGACCAAGAGTCTCAATCAAGCTACTGGCACTCCTAGTACCGACAATGCAGCATCTCAAGGTTCAAAGTCTTCACGCCAAAGCCGCAAGAGAAAGAACAACAACAAGAAGAACTATGTGACTACCGCAGCACCTCTCAACGCAGTTCCCGCACCGCCCAACAGTCAGAACCGCCAAGCCGCTGTTACCAACGCACCGCCTGCCAAGCATGCGTACACTGGTACCCACCCTCTGTGTCCTACTTGTACCTATCATCACCCAGCAGGGGGTAAACTGTCGTTTCTGTGCCAATTGCAACATCTATGGGCACTTTACTGCACACTGGCGCTCAGGCCCCCGCCAGCAAGCTCTTCAAACTCTTCCTGCACCGCCTGCTCAACACCCTACTCCTCTGGTCAACCAAGAAGATCCGGCAACCACTGTTCATGCACGAGCTTGCTACTCTTGTGGTGACCCAAATCATTTTGCCAATTTATGCCCACTGCGTGTGGTGAAACAAGAACCGCAGCACCCACCACCACAGCAGCAACAACAACGCAGCCTCAGCAGCAACAGCAACAACAGCAGCCCTAGCAAGCAGCCCATGGAAGGACCTTCAATATCAATGTCCGCCAGGCTCAGACAAACAACGATGTTTTCAATGGTACGTTCCTTGTTAACGGTATTTATGCTTCTTGCTTATTTGATACTGGAGCCGATAACTGTTTTATGTCGTTTGAATTCGAAAAACTTTTAAAACATAAACGCACTAATCTCCCAACGACCTTCGACGTAGAAGTTGCCACCAGAAGAATCGTCACCGTCAGCTCCGTTCTCTGTGATTGTACTCTCGAACTCAACAATCACGTCTTCCCGATCGATCTCATTCCCATGCAACTTGGTAGTTTCGATGTAATAGTAGGCATGGACTTTCTTCGTGAAAATCATGCCGAAGTTGTTTGTTTCAAAAAGATGATTCGTTTCTCTATCTCAAACAATAATCAATTATGTGTTTATGGTGAAGTATCTTCGAAGGAATTGAAACTGATGTCGTGTATTCAGGCAAGCAAGTATCTTTGCAAGGAATACTTGGCTTTCTTAGCCCACATTGTAGTAGCGGAGGAGGAAAAGAAGCTGATGGAAAAGGAACTTCTGGTTCGTGATTTTCCTAATGTCTTTCCTGACGACTTACCTGGTCTACCCCCTAGCCGCAGCATCGACTTTCGTATCACCTTATCCCTGGTGCTAACCCTATCGCTAAAGCCCCATATTGCCTCGCACCATCTGAAATGTGTGAACTTTCTAGCCAACTCCAAGTTATACTTGATAAAGGCTTCATATGCCCCAGCACATCTCCTTGGGGTGCACCGGTCCTTTTCGTGAGAAAGAAGGATGGATCGTTCCGAATGTGCATCGATTATAGGGAACTCAACAAGCTTACCACCAAGAATCGCTACCCTCTAACCCGAATCGACGACCTATTTAACCAACTACAAGGCGCTACGTGTTTCTCTAAAATCGACCTACATTCTGGTTATCACCAGTTGCGTATTCAGGAGCAAGACATTCCGAAAACCGCTTTTCGTACCCGTTATGGCCATTACGAATTCGTGGTCATGCCTTTTGGTCTCACAAACGCACCCACGGTCTTCATGGATTTGATGAACCGTGTGTGTAAACCTTTCCTTTATCGTTTCGTTATTGTGTTTATCAATGATATCCTTATCTACTCGAAGTCGAGGGCCGAACATACGCAACATCTTCGTTTAGTTCTCGAGCTTCTCCAAGGGAATCGCCTCTACTCCAAGTTCTCCAAGTGTGAATTTTGGCTTGAGGAGGTTCAATTCCTCGGTCAAATCGTCAACAGCCAAGGGATTCACGTCGACCCCGCGAAAATAGAAGCGGTAAGAAGCTGGATTACGCAAAACAACCCTTCCGAAATCCATTCTTTTCTCGGATTGGCGGGTTATTACCGTCGATTCATCGCTGACTTTCTAGAATCGTCATACCGCTTACCGCTCTAACCCAGAAGGACAAACCTTTTGTTTGGGGTCCCAAACAGGAGGAAGCCTTTCAACCCTCAAGTGTATGCTTTGCAACGCTCCCGTCCTCACTCTACCCGATCTTAACGACGATTTCGTTGTTTATTGCAATGCCTCTAACCTAGGTCTTGGTTGTGTCCTTATGCAACGAGACAAGGTTATCGCGTATGCGTCTCGACAACTCAAGGTCCACGAGAAGAACTACACCACCCACGATCTCGAACTCGGAGCAGTTGTTTTCGCGTTGAAGATTTGGCGACACTACCTTTTATGGCACCAAGTGTACGGCCTTCACCGACCATAAGAGCCTACAACACATCTTGAACCAGAAAGAACTAAACATGCGCCAACGCAGATGGGTCGATCTTCTCAACGACTACGATTGTGAGATACACTACCACCCAGGTAAAGCAAACATTGTGGTTGATGCCCTCAATCGACGAAGCTATGTGTATAGCGTTCGTGACATCCATGCCTAAAACGATGTCAAAGCTCTCATTCGTGACGCGCAACACGCCTGCTTCATTGAGAATACCTTGAAAGAGGAAATGAGGAAGTGTGGTGCCGAAAACTAGTTGGTAAGCAAATCGAATGGTATTTATTACTATCGCGATCGCATTTGGATTCCTAGTCGCAATAGCCTTCGGGAGATATTGCTGACTGAAGCCCATAAATCCCGATATTACATTCACCCCAGTGCCGACAAGATGTACCAAGACCTCCGTTCCAGGTATTGGTGGTCGGGAATGAAAAAGGATATCGCTCTCTATGTTTCGAAATGCCTAACTTGTTCAAACGTTAAGGCCGAGCACCAACGACCCTCTGGCTTACTCGAACAACCCGAAATCCCGGTGTGGAAATGGGAGAGTATCGCCATAGATTTCATTACGAAACTCCCGCACTCCTTCATGTCACGATAGCATTTGGGTTATAGTCAATCATCTTACAAACCCATTTCTTACCGATATGAGAAGACTTCAAGGTATAACAATTAGCACAAATCTATACCGACGAAGTTATTTTCCGACACGGGACGCCTCGTGACATCATCTCTGACCGCGATGGTCGATTTACCTCACGTCTCTAGGAGCTTTTCAGTCCGCTCTCAATACAACTCTTAATCTCAGTACCGCATTCCATCCCCAGACCGACGGTCAGACTGAGCGCACGATCCGCACCCTTGAAGATATGCTTTGTTCGTGCGTTATAGATTTTGGTGGTAATTGGGGTTCGCATTTACCTTTAGTATAATTCTCGTACAATAACAGTTATCACGCTAGTATTCAAATGGCACCCTTTGAGTCATTATGTGGTAGAAAATGTCGATCGCCTATTGTATGGCACGAGATCGGAGACGCACAGATCAACGGTCCTGAGTTGATACAAGAAACAACAGACAAGATCCACCAAATAAGAGACAATCTCTTGAAAGCTCAGAGTCGTCAAAAGAGCTACGCCGATAAACGCCGCAAGCCCCTTGAGTTTGAAGTTGGTGATCACGTACTCCTAAAGGTTTCATCTTGGAAGGGGGTGATCCGATTCGGCAAGAAAGGAAAGCTAGCGCCATGATATGTGGGTCCCTTTAAGATTCTGGAAAGAATTGGGAAGGTAGCCTACCGACTCGAATTGCCGGTTAAACTCGGAAACGTACACCCGACTTTCCACGTCTCAAACCTTAATAAGTGCTTAGCTGAAGAGAATCTCCACGTACCTCTCGAGGACTTACAAGTAAACGAGACCCTACACTTTGTGGAAAAACCGGTAGAAATCATGGATCGAGATACCAAGAAACTTCGACGCTCACGCATCCCCATAGTGAAGGTTCACTGAGAAGGCAAATGCGGCGCCGAGTTCAATTGGGAACTCGAAAGTGATATGAAAGCTAAATATCCGCAGCTCTTTGTTATGCCTGCTCCTTAATTTCAGGATGAAATTCCCTAAAGTAGGGGAGGCTGTAACAACACGACTTTTCAGATCGTTACCTATTTGCTTTCGCTTTGATCTGTAACCTTTTTGTACTCTGAGATTCGATATAAATAAAGGGTTATATTATACTAAATATATTTTCATCACACCGCACCACTACACGTTTAAACGCTTTATACTCGCAACGCTTACACAACACGAATTACACATAATTATGCTATTTAAATTATCGTGTTTGTTTGTTTGGTTACCATACGCCTCCGCATACGCTTATCACGACTCTCACGCTAAATCGCAAACACTGTTATTAGCAGTAGTAATGTTATGATGTGTGTTTTATATGCTTCATTTTTGTATGTTTATTATGTGAATTGGTTACTCGAAAACGCTATCGCAATGCAAACTCGACGCTACTCGCACAACTTGATTTATCACACTTAAATGCAACGTAACCCATAACTCAGTGTTATCCTAAAATACTTAAAGTACCAATACTAACTAACACAACAAAACACATTAAACAAGCATCCTGCACGTGAAACGAGGAGTTCATTGC
The DNA here is from genome assembly GCA_030545235.1 of Helianthus tuberosus. Classification (NCBI taxonomy): domain Eukaryota; kingdom Viridiplantae; phylum Streptophyta; class Magnoliopsida; order Asterales; family Asteraceae; genus Helianthus; species Helianthus tuberosus. Next base: position 94,733,179 of record CM060430.1, read on the forward strand.
ACAAAACAACACCTCTGTTCGAAGCTGGGCAGCTTCGTACGAAGGCAGCCTGTTCGAACCAAGGTCCCTGTGCGAACCCACCATCTCTATAGATACCCAAGCCTTCCTTATTCATTCTCACTTGTTGATTTTCATACCGAACCTCTGCCGAATCGCAGTCCGACCATTTTCAAGTAAGATTTAATAGTTTTCTTCAATTATACAATGTTTTACTTCGATTTTCACAAGAATCACTTCGTTTTCATCTGAATTCTCATGTTTTTACTTAAAAACATATAACTTTTCACTTAACTTCTTCTTTTCTTTATAAATTCCTGCTTTTCACAGAAAATCTTCCTCTTTTTCATCAAAACTTCTGCTTCCATCACTGATTTACACTTAACCGAGTGTATTGGGACTAACTTCGGTTTCCCAAGTTAGAAATCAGTTGATTTCGCACTCACAAAGTGTTGGATCTGGGTGAAAACACTTTAAAACCTTTTAAGCTTGATTTTTACACCAAACCGGACCAAAAACGACCTGTATTTCCTTCACTGAATAGTGGAACGAGGTAATGTCGAAACCGTCTCGAATTGGACTCGGAAACACATCTGATTCAGGCGAAAACATAGCACCGAATGCCAAAAACAACCACGTATGTGAACTGGACTGTTCTGTGCGAAGCCAGCTTCGTACAAAGGCACTGCCTTCGTACGAAGGCCCTGGTTTTACACAGCATATCCCAATTTCTATTCGTGATACAATCAAAGACCTCTCCGACTCTAAGCTCAATCAATAGCTTAAGGTGGGAGGGATGAACACTTGATTTTCCGAAGACGACACGAAGACACTCGATTTTGGGCAACGGAAGCAGCACATGTGCGAAGACCCACCTTCGTACGAAGGCACACCTTCGTACGAAGGCATCAACTTCGTACGAGCTTCTGTTCTCCCACCGACACTCCGATCTTCAACCGTTTTAACACTTTGGAGGACTTATGCTTCTGTTCATGTACGCAGGCTGACCCGGCGCTCCCTTCGATCCACTAAGGATCGTGTTTCTTGATTAGTACACGTTCTGTGAGTATACTCGAACCCATTTTCATTTAACGTACTTTTGGGTGTTACATACGTTCTATATCAAAACACAACACATAACGTAAACACTTTGTAAACGCTAACCGCTCCCGCATGCTATACGTGATTTGTTGAAAGCTTGTTACTATGCTTATACAGTGTTACACTAGACCGCCTCTAGAAACGATAGTACTATACTTTGGACTCAGCACCCGTGTGACAAGGGTTGCTAGGGATCACATTACTTTACTTCATGTGTTCGTTTCGGTGAACATGTGTCACGCATACTCTACATCGCAGTCTCGTGGTTAGTTGTATCATTGTTGGTAGTTACATGCTTCGCCCGTTATGTGTTACATGCTGGTTATGCGTAAACGTTTTTCTACTATATCTATGAAAACCTGTGTATTCACCTTTACTTTATGCATTAACCTTTATTTTAACGTATGTGACAGGTTGATTGGATGTTATGCTGCAACCAAGTTAGGAGGTCTAGAAACTCACCAAATAAAATCTGAGTTGTTGGAATGGATTTGTTTTCGAGACTGAATGTCTGTAATGACTGTTTTTGCTTTATTTGTTTAATAGTATGGGATATTAAACCTTATAAATATTGTCACTTAACAGTTGTAATGGATTCTCTTAAACAATCTGTTTCGCTCAGTGCCACGCCCCGATGATTCCACCATTGGTTGGGGTGTGACAATTATGGGATTAAGTTTCCTGTTTAAATCTTAATTATATTTATCTGATTATTTCGAAAATTATATCCTTTAATAAAAACAGATTTAAAAAAAATAAGTAGATAAAATAGATCAAACAGGAACAAACACCCAATAATCTTAATTCATTCCAAAATTAAGGGAATTTTCGAATTTCTTATGAACATGTGATGAACCCTAAAATTATGAACTTAATCATTGTATTCGAAATCTAGAAATCATTACATATTTGAGTAGATTTCTAAACAATAGTTTGACATGGGATTTCGGAACAGTAATAATGGATAAATATATGATCCGAGACGTGTCTCGGATGGAATTACTTGAAAAAATTCATTTGAGGTGCATCCGAGATGCATGATTCAGATCCGAGATGGTATCTCGGATGGTAATAACGAATTTTATTACGGTTTTTCAAATTCTGTTTTCCAGATTTATTCCAGATTTATGGATACATAACAGAACTGATTTATCAACATATGCTCTGATACCACATGTTGATCAGTTCTGTTTATACATGATGGAAAACATGAATAAGATATTTGTTACAGCAGACAGGCCAACAGAGAATCCAGTCAGAGAAGCAGCCATTGATGTTGACATGATTGTCAGCTTGATCTGGTTCCTCCTTAGGGTGTATGATTATGATGGTGATGATCAAACTCTAGGGTTTGAGTTTGAATATGGAGAGAGAGAGAGAGAGATGGGGGGGGCGATTTCTATGATGATGTTATTATGATTAGTGTCTAACCCTTTAGCTCTCTAATTATCTCCTTATATATACATCCAAGAGAAAACATTAATTAGTTAGTAAGAGTAATATGGTATATCAACAATTACCAACTAATTATATAATAGGTTTTAATATATTTTGATCTAGATAATATAAATAATTATATGGCTAGAAGATTAAATAATAAGGGTGGAGATACAATAGGAAGTTTATTTGGCTAGGAAGGCTAGGAAGTGATCTTGACCATCCATTTAATTAATCAAGGGCTAAGATTAAATGAATGAAATTGAAGCAAAAAAAAAGAGGCGCGTGAGTTTTTTAGGGGCATTCTAGTCAATCCAGCACAATAGTTCCTCCCTCCTCCAATTCCCCCCATTTTTTAAACGTTAATAACTTTTTCATACGACATTATTTTTTTATAAAAATTGCACCAAAAAAAACCAGCGTTTTTTATCTTTAAAACGAGTATACTATTGCTATATTTTCGAAATTTTTTTTTGAAAACCCAGTTGCGTAAAACGCAATGGAGAAAACCCAGTTGCGTAAAACGCAATGAAAAAAAACGTAAAAAAATGACTTTTTTCTAAAACGCAACGCACAAAAAACACAAAGAAATGTCTTATTTCTAAAACACAATGACCAGAAAACACAAATAAATGTCTTATTTCTAAAACGCAATAGCCTAAAAACACAAAAGAAAGTGTACTTTATAAAACGCAATGGACAGAAAACACTTAAAAATGTCTTATTTCTAAAACGCAATGCCTAGAAAACACATAAAAATGTCTTATTTCTAAAACGCAATGGCCTAAAAACACAAAAGAAACTGTTCTCTCTAAAACGCAATGAACTGAATAGACATAAAAATGTGTTAACCTAAAACGCAATGAGTAAAAACACTTCAAAAATGTTTTATTTCTAAAACGCAATGACCAGAAACTGTTTTTCACAGAACCAGAAACTGTCTAAAACGCAATGACCAGAAACTGTTGTTCATAGAACCAGAAACTGTCTAAAACGCAATGACCAGAACCTGTTGTTTACAGAACCAGAAACACTGTCAACCCCAGCCAGGGGCTCTGCCCCTTTGACCCCGCCAGGGGCTGCCGCCTGGGACCCCGCTACAAGGGGCGCTGCCCCCGGACCCCCGCCAAGATCGTAAAACGCAATGACTAAATCAAAAACCCAGATCGTAAAAATGAAATTAAAGAATTTCTTACATGGATCGAAATGATTTCTTCAACAATTGACGAAGATTGAATGATTGAAACACTTATCAGCGCTCGAATCGAACGAATCGAGTGATTATCTCCAAAATCACCAGAAAAACGAGATTTTTTATGAAATTAAACTGTATTTTCTTCAAAAAAGCTGAAGAACACGTTGATCGGGTGTTTGAATCATTGATTTGTGATGAAAATCGCACTATAATGTAGTGATTATTGAGATAGAAAGTGAAGAAATGGTTGAAGATGGTGGGTTTTGAAAATGATGGGTTTTGAAGTTACTGGGTTTTGAAAAGGAAGAAGAAAGGGTTGGATTGACTAAAATACCCTTTTTCTTTATTTTAAATGTTGTCACATGTCCTAATCCTATTGCTTCCTACACTTCCTAGCCAAAATAAACTTCCTATTTTATCTTTTCCCTAAATAATAAAACAATAATATATTTAATCTTACATGATTTGGTCGATATCATTTCGATTTGGTTGATATCATTTCGATTCTTTACGTGAAAACAATTTGATGAGTATCATTATGGATCATACGGATGCTTATAACCCTGACATTCGATACAACACCAATAAAGATAAGAGAGAAAAGAAATGAAGGTAAAAAGTGGAAAAAAAAAGGAAAAACGAAAGGAAAATAAAGTTAAAAAAGGAAAACAAATATATAAAAAGTAAAAAAAGAAAAAAAAACTGATCATAATATTACACCATAACATTATTAAAACCTTCTTTGGTATGATTGTTCCATTCAAACCCTATTGTCTTTTTTTTTTCACTGAGGTACCACTCAAATATCGTAAACCCTATTATTTTTATTATAACCTTATTAAAAAGCAACTAACTTATGCATATGATACTTGTACAATTGGCTTTGGGAGTTTTTCAAAAAGAAATTGGAATTTTCCTTTTTAACCTTAAAGTTTTAAGCTTTGACAATTTTAGTTTAAAGTTTTAATCTTTGTTTCATTTTTAACCTTAAAGTTTTAATCTTTGACAATTTAAGTTTATAGTTTTAATCTTTGTTAATTTAACCCCTTTGATTAATTTGATTTTTCACTTCTAATTCAAAAGTTTTCATCTTATACAATTTAACCCCTTTGATTAATTTGATTTTTCACTTCTAATTCAAAAGTTTCCATCTTTTGCGATTTAACCACTTTGATTTTTTTACTTATGTGTTATAATCTTCGCTTTGAGATTTTTTCAAAGAAAAAATGGTTATGCATATGGTTGTTGTAACCTTGGCTTTGAGGGTTTTTAAAAAAAATTTGATTTTTTTACTTTTCACTCAAATGTGTTTCATAAATTACCTTTAACGCAAAACTATTTGTTTTTTACTTTTAACATAAAACTTTTTATCTTTTGCAATCTATCCTCATAACTTTTTTTACTTTCAACTTTGGTCCTTTATAATTTTCAGTTTCCGCAAATTTTTCGCTTTATGCTTCGTTCTAAATTTTGTGACTAAACACATCGAAACGTGCGTCGTTGGTTTAACGTTTTTACGTTTCGTTCTAAATTTTGCGAGTTAACACGACGCAACGTACGTGTGTGGGTGAACGTTTTTACATCGTCTATTTTTTCCCGTTTGAAAGGTTCAACATAACCTGCGCGTCCTAAATCGACTTAGTTATAACTAAAGAATCCCCGCCGCATTGCGGCGGGTCGTAATTCTAGTTATATATAATAAAGCAACGGTTTTTATATCTTTAAAGGAAATACAAACTTTTTCAATCAACTTTATTTGCCACAGTGGTGTTTATGATGGTGTACGGGAAGGACCTCCATACAAGGCCGAGATTTCGAATGGGACGCGATTTTAATAAAAAAAAATCCGATATATATATACATATATATAGGGTGGGATTCTAGAGTGAACATTAGTGTATTTGTAAACTGATTGAACAAATCTTGGCCATTGATTTACACACATGGATGACTAGGATTTTATCATCAGATCATAAAATACACTAGTGTATTTCATCATCAAATACTGGCCATTGATCTACACACATGTATGGCTAGGATTAGTTCGCTCAGTTCGCAAACTACACTATTGTTAACTCTTAAACCTAATCTTATATATATATATATATATAGTAAACACGTACATTCCAATATAGGCCCATTTACAAATCATTTTTTATGGTTTAGAATCACTTAGTATTAGGTAAATTGAGCCCAATACTAAATTGTTTTTTTTAATATTAATAAAATATTACGGATGGGCAAATTTTTTTTGGAGTTCAAATAGAATACGTGAAACGTCTTTGTTAATATTGAAATATAGAAAACCAAAACTGAAACTATGAAGCTCTTTTGATATCTGAACATCCTTAAGAGTAACTTTTTGAATATTTGAGTTGCATACATAGATTGTTAACAAAAAACAGTAACAAAACATACACATTTCCATGCTATAAATTTTCAACAATTGTATGGATAGAGCGGGTACACCCAATGCTTAGAGGGATTTTCAGGAAAAAAAACTTGATTTTTCAATTTTAATCCAAATCTATTTGATTTTTTTACTTTTAACCTAAAAGTTTTCATTTTTCGCAATTTAACCTCACAATTTTTACTTTCAACTTTGGTCCCTTATATTTTCCATCTTACGCAAATTTTTCGTTTTACGTTCCGTTTTAAATTCTGCGAGTTAACACGGCGGCCAGCGCAATGTGTGTGCGATTCAACATTTTTACGTTGTCTATTTTTTCCAGTTTGATTAGTTCGTTGCAACACACGAGTCCTAGGTCAACTTAGTTATTCTTTTCTATGTTTTACGTTTCGGTCTAAGTTATTCGTATTAACACGCCGCAAGTTCAGTGTTAATGGCCCCGCCGCAACGCGGGGGTGCTTAATACTAGTTTTATAGAACCATTAACTTAATCTAGTATATGAATCCAAGTGCATGAATCTAGATCTAGAAAGAACACACTTTTTTCAATCACAATGAATTTGTGGTACCATTTTTGACAGAATTGACAACAAAAATTTACATTTTATTAACTGCCGATTGCAAATAGTGTACCTTCTGTTTTTGACCATTCAATGTAGCACATGGTCTTTAAGATGTCATAATAAGAGAGATGACAACGAAAACATAATTGAGCCGTCAATGCGAGTTTTTTCCTTAAAAAATTTATGTTATTAGAGGAGGCGGGGTGGTGCGTGATGCACCTACTATCAAGCGTGGGACATACAAAAAGTCCACCGCCACACAATAGTTCAACGAGTGATGGTTTGAACGTGATGGATTTCCGTGATATTCTTCACGCGTGAAAAATGGATGGATGTGAGAGGGTGTGGGGGTTTATCGTTAGATGTTGTGAGTGATGACCATTGCCACTAAAAAAGGTTGTGAGTGATGGAAAAATGGTTGATGACATTGCGGAACTTGATTAGGTGTTTGTGAGTGATAGAATTTTTGCAAGTGATACCACCCTCACTCCCCTTAGGCTATGTGGTATGGTGATGGTCCATCCTTGGAGGATGATCCGCCACGTAGATCGGGTGTGAGGATTGGGCAAAGAGGATGGAGGTGAGGAAACGGGGGTTGAGCCTAAAATGTATGTATATGTTGTATGTATATATGTGTGTGAGGGGGTTTTGTCTTCTAGTGGGACGTCTTCAACGTCCGGTTGTAGCCGTTTGGGACACCGCGGGTGGGGGGGGGGGGGGAATGGGGAGAGGAGCGGCGCCGGTCCTCGACTATCCCAGGCCAAAGCCCACACTGGGCAGCCTTAAGAGGACGTAGACGGAACATGGATGAAGTAATGATGATAAATATCACGGTATGCGCACAAAATGATGGGGGAAAACTAATTCATTAGCTAAAAATTAATAAAGCAAAAAGATTAAATAAATGAGAAAACTAACGTAGAAAATAAAATGAGAAATCAATCGTCCCAAACTCGAGTCTCATATGCTATAATTACTCTTTGGTACGTTTGGTTCTTAAACCATCAAGTTGATTACATCGTCCTCCAAATAACATAAGTGTTCATATACAAATCAAACATAAATATAACGGGATGTTAGGCTCTAAGTATGGTAATCTTCAGATCCATTTGTTACATGCCCTTCTACCATCTGGCAGACCTAAGTTTAACTTGACGTGCATACTAAAAGTCAGCTATGTTGAGTGAGTTCTACTTACGTAACATCGATAATCTAACACAAATCATAATATAAGTCTAATAAGACTTAGTGTAACATAACATAGATGACATAACATGATATCATTCCGTACAGTTAGTCGTCACTAAAATCTTGTCACACCCCGACCCGCAGCGGAATAGGTGATCTGTAACAACCCGCTTTTTGGAAAGTCAAAGTACAAGTCAAAGTCAAAGTCAAAGGAAGAAAAGATTGCTAATTGCGATCTGTCACTCCTTGCTTAACTACTGGTTGTGTCTCTTGACTTGTAATCGAATTCTATTATTTATTTGCTTTAGTTGTATTATGTGGAGTATCTAATTAATAATCGAGGTTCAATCACATGATTAATCTCATGTCTTATCGCTAATCGCATCGCTATCGCATTCGCAACTCGAATTATGTGTTCTGGATATTGTTTTACGTGTGTGTGCTATTATGTGTTACTTGTGCATGTTATGTTTATGTTGAGGTGTTTAATCGCAATCGCAATTCTATCGCAACGCAATCCAAATCGCAAACGCTAAACACAAGTTATTTAGAGTGATTGTATGTTAGATATAGTAGTTAGGTTATTTGTGTAACAAATGGGTAATACTATCGCATCGCTCACTCGAATCGCATCGCAACGCTCAAAGACAAAACGAAACGTCGAAACGTAACCCGTCGAAGCCACTCGATCGAATGACCATTCGATCGGATGGCCATCCGATCGGTGAGCTATCCGACACTTACACCCCACTTTCCCTTTTTGGCAACCTATAAATACCCCCTTGTGATGTGACAGCTCTCTCTCACTCGACCAGCACGCTCAAGGCCTTCTTTCGCTCGATTTCTCGCAATTCTTGTAAGTTTTCAACTCAAATCTTGTACTTCTATAATCTACACGTACATCTTCATCATTTTCAACTTTGAATCTTAACTTTTAACCGTGAAATCAACGGATTTGAGGTGTTCTAGGGTGATGTCATCATGGAGTTCTTATGAACTTCAAAGTTTTGGCCTCATTCCACCAAGAACAACTCAGATCTGAAGGATTTCCACAAGATTTAACACTATTTTCATCCAGATCTAAGCGTTTTCAAAGTTAAAAGGATTGAAGGATGGTTTCTAATGTTCGTTCAGCTCATTCTCTAGTGAAGTGTCGGTCTCAGATCTGATTCCTATCAACGAGACAAGCGACTTCGGGTTAAACATGAACAACAGCCAAAGAACAGTTGACGGATCGGATTTGGGTGATTCCTGTTCGATCGGATGACTTGGGACTTGACGAGGTTCTGTTGTTTAGTACGTTGTCATACCGTCTCAAGCAAACCGCAAAACTTTCAAAATCATCAATGTCACACCCCAACCGATGACGGAAACATCGGGGCATGGCACTGAGCGAAACAGATTGTCAAGAGAAATTCCATAACAACTAAATTACCGGATAATTAATATTATGTCCCATACCATACCATAACCCATCAAGTATCTAATTATTACAGACATAGATATATCAAGACAAATAAAGGTTGTTCCGACAACTCATAAATAAATATATTGTTTGTTTGTTTCTAGACTCCATCCTAGCTCGACTCCAGCAGATAACAAGAAAACATCCTAAGCATTCAAACACCTATCACATACGTTAAAATAGAGGTCAATACACATAGTGTAAAGGTGAGCATACAAGTTTGATAGTATAATAGAGTTCGAAAGCGTTTACGCATAACCAGCATGTACAACGTATAATGTGAAGCATGTAAGTTATCGACATAGATCCTATCAATACCAATGATTGCGATTTGACTGCGAGTAGCGAGTGCGCATCACATGTTCACCACTGCGAACACGTGAAGTATTGTCCTTAACAACCCCTGAGCGAACAGGTGCTGAGTCCAAACTATAGTACTATCGTTGCTAAGGCAGATAGACAGCAATCAATGTGTAAACATAACAAACAGGCGTTCATCGAGTCACGTATAACATGCAATTGAAGGGAGCGCTAGATTGATCAGCCTGAACAGTTAACGATATCATAAGCGAAGAGAGGTGCGTAAAACGGTGAAAGTAACCGAGTGTCGAACGGTAATCCGATCGGATGGCAATCGCGAGAAATTGAGAGAAATGAGAGCTTGAGTGCGGCTGGTCGAACAAGGAGCTGTCACATCACAAATGATGTAACAGAGGGGTATTTATAGGGTTTCCCAAAAAGGAAAGGGGCATAAGTGTCGGATGGGACACCGATCGGATGGTTGTCCGATCGGATGGCAATCCGATCGGATGACAATCTGATCGGATGGCCACTCGATCGGGTGGCCACTTGATCCGGGTGTCCGGCGCGTTGAGTTTTGTCATTTCGATTCGCGTGTTGAGCGTTGTGATGCGATTCGAGTGAGCGATGCGATAGTATTACCCATTAGTCACACAAATAATTTAACTACTATATCTAACATACAATCACTATAAATAACTTGCGTTTAGCGTTTGCGATTAGATTGCGAGGCGATAGAATGGCTATTGCGATTGTGATTACCACCTCAACATAAACATAACATGCACAAGTAACACATAATAGGCACACACACGTAAAACAATATCCAGAACGCGTAATTCGAGTTGCGATTGCGATAGCGATAAGTCGATTAGCGATTAATTATGCGATTAAACCTCGATTATTAACAAGTACTCCACATAATACAACTACAGCGATTAAAATAAAGATTCGGTTACAAGTCAAAGAAGTCATATCAATAATTAAGCAAGGAGTGACAGATCCCAATTAGCAATCTTTTCTTCCTTTGACTTCAATCTTGACTTTGACTTTGACTTCCCAAAAGTGGGTTGTTACAGCCTCCTCTACTTTAGGAAATTTCGTCCCGAAATTTAAGAAGTAGGCGTAACGAACAGTTTCGGGTACTTCGCCTTCATGTCACTTTCGAGTTCCCAGGGGAACTCGGTGCCGCGTTTGCCTTCCCAGCGAACCTTCACAATGGGAATGCGTGAGCGTCTGAGTACCATGGTTTCTAGTCCCATTATCTTGATAGGCTTTTCCACGAAGTGTAATGTTTCGTCCACTTGTAAATCCTCGAGAGGGACATGTAATTCCTGGTCGGCTAGACACTTCCTGAGGTTCAAAACGTGGAAAGTTGGGTGGACATTACTCAGTTCCTCCGGTAGTTTGAGTTTGTAGGCCACTTTGCCAATTCTTTCTAGAATCTTAAAGGTTCCAACATATCGAGGCACGAGCTTTCCTTTCTTGCCGAATCTGATCACCCCCTTCCAAGGTGCAACCTTTAGGAGTACGTGATCGCCAACGTCAAATTCAAGGGGCTTGCGGCGTCTATCGGCGTAACTTTTCTGTCGGCTCCAAGCTTTCAGCAGATTGTCTCGAATTTGGAGGATTCTGTCAGTCGTTTCTTGCAACAGCTCGGGACCGGTAATTTGCGCGTCTCCAATCTCGTGCCATACAATAGGCGATCGACATTTTCTTCCGTATAATGCCTCAAATGGTGCCATTTGGATGCTAGAGTGATAACTGTTATTGTACGAAAATTCGACTAAAGGTAAGTGCGTGTCCCAATTACCACCGAAATCTATGACACACGAGCGAAGCATGTCTTCAAGAGTACGAATCGTTCTTTCAGTCTAACCATCGGTTTGGGGATGGAACGCGGTACTTAGATTTAGAGTAGTACCGAGAGCGGATTGAAACTTTTCCCATAGGCGTGAGTGAACCGACCATCGCGGTCAGAGATGATGTCACGAGGCGTCCCGTGTCGACAAATGACTTCGTTGGTGTAGATTCGGGCTAATCGTTCTACCTTATAGTCTTCCCGTATCGGTAAAAAGTGAGCAGATTTGGTCAGACGGTCAACGACAACCCAAATGATACGTGACCTGATGGCTTGCGCGGAAGTTTTGTTATGAAGTCCATAGCTATGCTCTCCCATTTCCACACAGGGATCTCGGGTTGTACGAGCAAACCAGAGGGTCTTTGCTGTTCGGCCTTGACCTTGGAATAAGTCAGGCACTTCGAAACGTAGAGAGCGATATCCTTCTTCATTCCCGGCCACAAGTACTTGTAGCGCATGTCCTGGTACATCTTGTCGGTACCGGGATGAATAGAATATCGAGATTTGTGAGCTTCGTCCATCAGAAGTTATCGCAAATTGGTACGCTTGGGAATCCAAATTCGGTCTAAGAAATAGAAGATACCATTCGATTTATTCTCCAATTGAGCGCCATCGTTTAGAATTCTTTCCTTCTGCAAAGTTCGTTCGGTAAAACAAGCATGTTGGGCGTCGCGTATCAGGGTTTCGAGGTTATGCTGGGCTTGGATGTTATGAACGCTATGCAGATAGCTTCGTCGACTGAGAGCATCAGCGACGACGTTTGCTTCGCCTGGATGGTAACGGATCTCACAGTCATAATCGTTGAGGAGTTCTACCCACCGGCGTTGAAGCATATTCAGTTCCTTCTGGTCAAAGATGGTTTGTAGGCTCCTATGATCGGTGAAGTTCGTACACTTAGTACCGTAAAGGTAGTGTCGCCAAATCTTTAACGCAAAAACAACTGCGCCAAGCTCAAGGTCGTGTGTGGTATAGTTCTTCTCGTGGAACTTGAGCTGTCAAGAGGCGTACGCGATAACCTTGTCTCGTTGCATGAGAACACAACCAAGACCGAGGTTAGAGGCATTGCAGTAGACTAGGAAATCGTCGTTTCCGTTGGGAAGTGAGAGCACGGGAGCATTGCAAAGTATAGCCTTAAGGGTTTGAAAAGACTCCTCTTGTATAGTTCCCCAAACAAAAGGGTTGTCCTTGTGCGTAAGAGAGGTAAGCGGTACAACGATTGTAGAGAAACCTTCGATAAATTGGCGGTAATAGCCCGCCAGTCCGAGAAAAGAACGGACATCAGACGGATTCTTGGGTGTAACCCAGCTCTTAACTACTTCAATCTTCGCAGGATCGACGTGAATACCTTGACTATTGACAATGTAGCCCAAGAATTGGACCTCCTCTAGCCAGAATTCGCACTTGGAGAACTTGGCGTAGAGACGGTTTCCTTGGAGCAACTCAAGAACCAAACGTAGATGTTGCGAGTGTTCGGTTTTTTATTTGGAATAGATCAGGATATCATCGATGAACACGATGATGAATCGGTCGAGGAAGGGTTTGCACACTCGATTCATTAGATCCATGAAACTTGCGGGAGCGTTGGTCAAACCAAAAGTCATGACAAGAACTCGATATGACCATAGTGGGTTCGAAAGGCGGTTTTTGGTATATCTTCTACCTGGATTCGTAGTTGGTGATAGCCTGAGCGTTGATCGATTTTCAAGAAACACTTAGCACCTTGTAGTTGGTCAAATAAATCATCGATTCGAGGCAAGGGATATCGGTTCTTGATAGTAAGCTTGTTCAACTCCCTATAGTCGATGCACATCCGGAACGATCCATCCTTCTTTTTGATGAAAAGGACAGGCGCACCCCAAGGAGAGGTGCTAGGGCGAATAAAGCCTTTATCAAGTAGTTCCTGGAGCTGACTCGAGAGCGAGCCTTTATAAGGCAGAGTACTATCGTTGCTAAGGCAGGTAGACAACAATCAACGTGTAAACATAACAAACAGGCGTTCATCGAGTCACGTATAACATGCAATAATGGTCAGCGTATAAATAGTGTTTGCGTTGTGTGTCGATGTGATTTAGAATAAGTAACGTATGTAACACCCAAAATTGCTTAAAGCAAAAAGGGATCGAGTATACTCACAGCGATGGAAATTAATGGATTGAAGGGAGCGCTAGATTGATCAGCCTGAACAGTTAACGATAGCATAAGCGAAGAGCGGTGCGTAAAACGGTGAAAGTGACCAAGTGTCGAACGGTAATCAGATCGGATGGCAATCCGATCGGATGGCCATTCGATTGGATTAACATTCGTTTGGTAAGAATGTGTTTGTGTAAGATGGCTTTGAAGTTTCGTTGTAGCATTTTGAAAACAAAGAAGTATCTCTGCCTTTCAGGTCGGTCGATCGGACAGCGGTTCAATCGGGTGGCGATCCGATTGGCGAGGCTTCTCAGTTGAGAACAAGTTCACAGCAGGACGGTCACTCGATCGGATAGCAATCCGATCGGATGGCAATCCGATACATTGAACATGTTGAAAATTGTTTAAGAGTTGAACCACTAGTGCAGTCCGATCGGATGGCCGGTCGATCGGATGGCAATCCGATCGGACGGCAATCCATCCCGACACATCTAATTGTTTTGAACTTGGTTATTTTGATTATTCGAGATGGTTTGACAACGTGCTAAGCAACAGAACCCCCATCTTGACCCAAGTGATCCGATCACACAGGAATCACCCAAGTCCGATCAGTTAACTGTTCAAGACGGTGGTTCATGCTTAACCCGAAATCAGTTGTCTCTTTGATAGAAGCCAGATCTTGAACCAACACATCACTAAGAAAGAGTAGAAGATCAGGAAGAGCTCTGATTCTATTGGTTTTGAGTGCATTTAGTGTAAAAGAGTTGAAAGAAAGTTAGAAAACCATCTTTCAATCCTTTTAATCATGAATATGTGTAGATCTATGTGAAAACTTTGTTAAAACATGTGGAAATCCTTCAGATCTAAGTTGTTCTTGGTGGAATGAAGCCAAACCTTGAAGTTCATGAGAACTCCATGATGACATCACCCTAGAACACCTCAAATCCAGTGATTTCACGGTTAAAAGTTAAGATTCAAAGGTGAAAAAGATGAAGGAGTGCGTGTAGATCATAGAAGTACAAGATTTAGGTTAAAAACTTACAAGAATCGAGAGAAATCGAGAGAAATGAGAGCTTGAGTGCGGCTGGTCGAACAAGGAGCTGTCACATCACAAATGATGTGACAGAGGGCTATTTATAGGGTTTCCCAAAAAGGAAAGGGGCATAAGTGTCGGATGGGACACCGATCGGATGGCCACTCGATCGGGTGGCCACTCGATCCGGGTGTCCGGCGTGTGGAGTTTTGTCATTTTGATTCACGTGTTGAGCGTTGTGATGCGATTCGAGTGAGCGATGCGATAGTATTACCCATTAGTCACACAAATAATTTAACTGTTATATCTAACATACAATCACTATAAATAACTTGTGTTTAGCGTTTGCGATTAGATTGCGATGCGATAGAATGGCGATTGCGATTGTGATTCACACCTCAACATAAACATAACATGCACAAGTAACACATAATAGGCACACACACGTAAAACAATATCCAGAACGCGTAATTCGAGTTGCGATAGCGATAAGTCGATTAGTGATTAATTATGCGATTAAACCTCGATTATTAACAAGTACTCCACATAATACAACTAAAGCGATTAAAATAAAGATTCAGTTACAAGTCAAAAAAGTCAAATCAATAATTAAGCAAGGAGTGACAGATCGCAATTAGCAATCTTTTCTTCCTTTGACTTCAATCTTGACTTTGACTTTGACTTTCCAAACTTGGGTTGTTACAGCCTCCCCCACTTTAGGACTTCAACACTTAATCATTTCATAATTTTCAAAGATCATCAGTTCTAACGGATTGCCATCCGATCGGATTGCTATCCGATCGAATGACCATCCTGCTGTGAACTTGTTCTCACTAAGTGTCCTGCCAATCGGATCGCTATCCGATCGAACGACCATTCGATCGAACAACCTGAAAGGTAGAGATACTTCTATGTTTTCATAATGCTACAACGAAAACTTCAAAGCCATCATACACAAACACATCCTTCCCAAACGAATGTCAATCCGACCGAATGACCATCAGTTCTAACGGATTGCCATCCGATCGGATTACCATTCGACACTTGGTTCACTTGCATCGTTTTACGCACCGCTCTTCGCTTATGCTATCGTTAACTGTTCAGGCTAATCACTCTAGCGCTCCATTCAATCCATTAACTTCCATCGTTGTGAGTATACTCGATCCCTTTTTGCTTTATGCACTTTTGGATGTTACATACGTTACTTATTCTAAATCACATCGACACACAACGCAAACACTATTTATACGTTGACCGTTATTGCATGTTACTTGTTACTCCTTGAATGCTTGTATGTTATGTTAACACAGTGATTGTTGCCTGACGCCTTAGCAGCGATAGTACTATAGTTTGGACTCAGCACCTGT
The DNA here is from genome assembly GCA_030545235.1 of Helianthus tuberosus. Taxonomy (NCBI): domain Eukaryota; kingdom Viridiplantae; phylum Streptophyta; class Magnoliopsida; order Asterales; family Asteraceae; genus Helianthus; species Helianthus tuberosus. The sequence continues at coordinate 94,749,226 of CM060430.1, forward strand.
CGTGGACAGGGGTTATTAAGGTTACCTCTTCACGTGTCACAGTGGTGATATGTGTTGCGCATTCTACAACTCGCAGTCTTGTCTGTGCATATTTCATTGTCGATAACCTACTAGCTTCACATTATACATGTTACATGCTGGTTATGCGTAAACGCTTTCGAACTCTACTATTACTATTAAACTTGTATGCTCACCTTTACACTATGTGTATTGACCTCTATTTTAACGTATGTAACAGGTGCTTAGGATGTTTGCTTGTTATCTGCTGGAATCAAGCTAGGATGGAGTCTAGAAACAAATTAAATAAAATCTGAGTTGTCGGAACATTTGATCTGTCTTTGAGAAAACAATGTCTGTAATAACTGTTTTTATTTGATATATTATGGTATGGGACATAATGATAAATATCCGTTAATTTTAGTTGTTATGGATTTCTCCTGGACAATCTATTTCGCTCAGTGCCGCGCCCCGATGTTTCCGTCATCAGTTAGGGTGTGACAGATTGGTATCAGAGCCATAATTATAGGGAATTAGGCAAGACTCGACCTAGTCCGGGTCAATGTCTTAAAAACGACCTAGTCTATAGTCTAAGTACCAACAGACCGACTTGTGCATACCCTGTATGGGTTTTGTACAAACTTACTTGCTATTCCTTTCTTGAACTCGCCTTACACTATGCACTTGCGCGAACATCGCGTAATACCGCTTCGCGCAAGGTCAGCCTTTCCTAAGGCTGGCAACTTGCACTATTTTCAAATTTCTCGCGCAAGCAGGTGATTGGGTCGAGACTAGGTATGAAAGCCGCAAACTCTCGATCGGATCACTCACCAGCGCGTCCTTTTTTTTACTACAAACACGAGAATTTGCGTTGAATCAGGAGTGAAATCCATACTTCGATGTAAATTTTCCCTCTACATCATCAAAACAGGAAATATAGTCATTAAGATAGGGGTGAAACCCGAATCTTGATGACTTATTCAGCTCTTTATTGTGACTATACAAAACTCTCACCAAAGTCTCGATGGACTCCAACGACTTGGAGTCATACTTCAACTGGAAGGATGAGTGCCGATTGCCCGGATTGAGGCAAGAGCACAGCCCAGAAGGCCTTAGTGTGCACTTACGAGTCCTTGTGAATAGTCGAATCACTTTGGCTCGTCAATGTCTAACCGCCGCAGACAATCTATCCTCGATTTTATGTGTTTTGATTCTGGATTTCGCCACCGCTAACTCTGAGAATTTATCGTTTTTATGTAAAGTTATGTGTCTTATATGCTATTTATTAGCGTTTTGAGATAATCAGTACAAAGGTACTGGTGATTTCGATTCCATGTTCTCCACGCCAAAACACACACAACACACACCACGCCAACAAAACGCTTGTGTTACCCGCAGTCGCTGCTTGCTAATCGCAATCGCTATACGCTGCTTTGAAGGATAGGTGAATACATGCAAAATATGTGCTTAGGTTAGCTTATGTGCTTGTGTGCTCAGGTGCTTATATGATTACGTGCTTATGTGATTCTGTAGTTACGTGCTTACGTGAATTTTGTGAATGACTGTGTTCCTAAGCTTTATGGTGAATCGCTAGACTGTACTAGGATTAATTGAAATTGAGTTTGAGTCCTGCGACGATGTCTGTTGCAGACAATGTCGTCATTTGGATCGCAACACTCCCGCACTGTTAGACGTAATCACGCTGACAAGCGAATCGCCTCTCTCATCGCTAAGCTAATGGCGAAAGTCATCCCACAGATTGTCAGTGAACAGAACGAGAATGCTAGCAAGTCCTCGGACGAGTCCAGGACCGATACTCCTAGAGCCGCTTTTAGCTTCAAGCAGTTCAAAGCCTGCGGACCAAAAGAGTTTACCGGAGAAGATGGTCCTACGGCCATGTTTCAATGGTTTTATTCTATCGAAGTCACCCTGCGCCAGAGTGGCTGTCTAGAAAACCTACGCACTGTTAATGCTACCGGCGTCTTCCAATCCCGCGCTCTTGATTGGTGGACAGCTGAGAGGAACAAACGAGGAAATGATGCAGCTTTCGGATTGTCTTGGGATGAGTTGAAGAACATAATGATGCAAGAGTTTTGTCCTCCCCATGAACTCTAAAAGCTTGAGGATGAATTCTGGCACATAAAGCAGGATGGTGGAGATAATGCTGGTTTAACTGCTCGCTTCAAACAGTTGAGTATCATCTGCCCTGGTCAAGTTACAACCCCAGATATCACAATCAAGAAGTATATCCGTGCTCTTCCCGATTGCGTCGCAGATTTTGTTTAGGCTGCAAAAATGACAACGATCGAGGAAACCTACCTGCTCGCTGCCGAGATCAATGATGCGAGTCAGGGCTGGTTATTTCGACAAAGCCTCCAAGAATCTGCATCAAGTCACCGCCATTTCTACCGCTGAAACCACCGCCGCATCGCAATCTTCAAAGCTCTCATGCTGCAAAAGGAAGAACAACAGCTCCAGCAAAAGAACTGTGCAGTTACTGCTGCTCCGCTCCAAACAGTACCCGCTCAACCGCAGCCTCAACACCGCCAAGTAGCGGCGCATGTGGTCAATGCACCGCCTACCAAGCGTGCATACACTGGACCACACCCGCTTTGCCCTACTTGTACCTATCATCACCCGGTTGGTATCGCATGCCGGTTCTGTGTTCATTGCAACATGTACGGCCACTTCACCGTAAACTGCCGTACAGGTCCTCGATAAGCTCCAGCTTCAGCTCAATGTCAAGCTCCTGCACCACAAGCTCTCATTCATGTTCCCCAGGGCCAGCAAGCAGCTCCTGCACCCGCTGCTCACGCTAGAGCTTGCTTCGCATGTGGTGATCCCAACCACTTCGCAAACATGTGCCCTAACAGAGTTGTGAAACAAGAGCCACAGCAGCAGCCGCAACAACATCAACAACAGCAGCCTCAGCAACAGCAGCAGCCAGCAGCCTGCGGACGTGCCTTCAATATCAACGCCTGCCAGGCTCAAGCAGACAACAATGTGGTTAATGTTACGTTCCTTGTGAATGGTATATATGATTCGTGTTTATTTGATACTGTAGCCGATAACTGTTTTGTGTCATTTGAATTCGAAAAGCTCCTTAATCGTAAGCGCACCCATCTACCCTCGACGTTCAATGTTGAAGTTGCCACTGGAAGAACCGTCGCTGTCAATTCTGTTCTACGTGATTGTACCCTCGAACTCAACAATCATGTCTTCCCTGTCGACCTTATTCCAATGCAGCTCGGTAGTTTTGACATCATAGTAGGCATGGATTTTCTTCGCGAAAATCGTGCTGAAGTTGTTTGCTTCGATAAGATGATTTGTTTCTCGCTCGCTAATGGTGATCAACTTTGTGTGTTTGGTGAAACCCCTTCGAAAGGTCTTAAACTCATGTCATGTGTTCCAGCGAGCAAGTATCTCCGCAAGGAATACAGAGCTTTCTTGGCTAACATTGTAGTAACGGAGAAGGAAAAGAAAGGAAACACAGGAGTGGAAGAGGTTTCCGTTGTTCATGAATTCCCTAACGTATTTCCTGATGTTTTACCTGGTTTACCTCCTACTCGAGATATCGATTTTCGAATCAACCTCATTCCTGGAGCAAGTCATGTTGCTAAAGTGCCTTATCGTCTCGCTCCTTCTGAAATGCGCGAACTCTCGAGTCAGCTCCAGGAACTACTTGAAAAGGCTTCATTCGCCCAAGCACCTCTCCTTGGGGCGCGCCTGTCCTTTTCGTCAAAAAGAAGGATGGATCGTTCCAGATGTGCATCGGCTATAGGGAGTTGAAAAAGCTCACTATCAAGAACCGATATCCCTTGCCTCGAATCGATGATTTGTTTGATCAACTACAAGGTGATACGTGTTTCTCAAAGATCGATCTACGCTCAGGCTATCACCAACTACGAATCCAGGAAGAAGATATACCCAAAACCGCTTTTCGAACCCGTTACGGCCATTTCGAGTTTGTTGTCATGCCTTTTGGTCTGACTAACACCCCCGCAGTCTTTATGGATCTAATGAATCGCGTGTGCAAACCCTTCCTCGACCGCTTCGTCATCGTGTTCATCGATGATATCCTGATCTATTCCAAGTCAAAAACTGAACACTCGCAGCATCTACGTTTGGTTCTTAAGTTACTCCAAGGAAACCGTCTCTATGCCAAGTTCTCCAAGTGCGAATTCTGGCTTTAGGAGGTTCAATTCCTGGGTCACATTGTCAATAGTCAAGGTATTCACGTCGACCCCGCGAAGATCAAAGCTGTTAAGAGTTGGGTTACACCCAAGAACCCGTCCGAAGTCCGTTCTTTTCTCGGACTAGCAGGCTATTATCGCCGATTTATCGAAGGTTTCTCTAAAATTGATGCGCCGCTTACCTTGCTTACGCATAAGGACAAACCTTTTTTTTGGGGGAACTAAACAAGAGGAGTCCTTTCAAACTCTCAAAGCTATGCTTTGCCATGCTCCCGTGCTCTCACCTCCTGACGGAAACGACGATTTCGTAGTCTACTGCGATGCCTCTAACCTCGGTCTTGGTTGTGTCCTCATGCAACGAGACAAGGTTATCGCGTACGCCTCTCGACGGCTCAATATTCACCAGAAGAACTATACCACACACGACCTCGAGCTTGGCGCAGTTGTTTTTGCGTTAAAGATTTGGCGACACTATCTTTACGGTACCAAGTGTACGGTCTTCACCGACCATAGGAGCCTACAACACATCTTTCACCAGAAAGAACTGAATACGCGTCAACGCCGGTGGGTAGAACTCCTCAACGATTACGACTGTGAGATCTGTTACCATCCAGGCAAAGCAAACGTCGTTGACGATGCTCTCAGTCGACGAGGCTATTTGCATAGCGTTCGTAATGTTCAAGCCCAGCATAATCTCGAAGCTCTTATCCGTGACGCGCAGCATGCTTATTGTACCGAACGTACTTTGAAGAAGGAAAGAATTCTGAATGATGGCGCCCAACTCGAGAATAAATCGAATGGTATCTTTCATTATTTGGACCGAATTTGGATTCCCAAGCGTACGAATTTGCGACAGATTCTGATGGACGAAGCCCACAAATCTCGATACTCTATTCATCCCGGTTCTAACAAGATGTACCAGGAAATGCGCTACAAGTACTGGTGGCCGGGCATGATATAACAACCCTCCAAAATATTCCGACATCCCTAATATATTTTAAAGTATACTCATATGTCCTAAAATATACCCCGTATGCGAAAACGGACCCTAAATACCTTTATTTTATAAAAATAAATTAAAAACAAAATTCTGGTGTCGCTCGCGGGGCGCGTAGCCTTTGGCTACTACTTACGCGGGGCGAGACAGCCTTGCAACGAGGCGCAACCCTGAGCCGACACGTGTCACGATCATGCCGAAGCTAGTTGTGATGACCAATCAGCGCTAGGGTCTACACCCCTACTACGCGGGCCGCGTAAGCCTTAGCCTAATCTTACGGGGGTCGCGAAGGACTTGAATTCAGGCCCTATATAAAGGGGGCATCGGCAGTTCAGTCGACTCGCTCATTTCCTTTCTTTTTCATGAATTTCTGAAGAAGTAAACATAATCTCGGGTATAATATCCCCCTAATTAATGAAGTTCTGCTCCGTTGTAAGTATCATAATCCCCGGTTACGTATTAGATACGCTGCCCGATTGATCCAGGGTTCCGTAACGGCTGTCGTGGTCCTGCCCGACGTAGTCGTTGGAATACCATCTCGGGGAGGGTATTACTAATGTAAACATAAAGGGTTATTATACTAACGCGTGTAATTATAGATAATCACCAGGAAACCTTAGAAGAAATCTAAGACAGCAATGTGAGTAATCTCCTTTTTGTAAACTGTTTTTACAAAACCTTAAATGTTTTACAATGGAATTAAGCAGTGATTGAGTCTTTGTAATTCTTCAATTGTTGCCGGTATTATGGGGTTTTGTATACAATACTTGATCATCTTCATAATTGGACAACAGGTTAGCCAATGTGTGATATGACCATAGCCACAGATACGGTCGAGTGGTAAGTACTGAATGAGTAATTGTGTAGATGTAAACATTGTAATCGCTCTCAATAGTGTGTTAATTGATAAAACTCTTCTTGATTAAACTGGGATTCACTCACCAGTATTTCCCACTGACAAAATGTTTTTAAACGCGTTTCAGGTAACAAAATGTGAGAGCCAACTAGAAGCCAGCTGGACAGCACCGAAGGCTTGGAAAAATGGCTATAAAAGTTACCTAAACAAAAGAAGATGTTTTATTAAATAAAATAGAGTTTATCCCTCTAAATCAGTTTGTAATGAAAACTTGGGTTTTATCCCAATATGTTTAATATTCTAAAAGCGTGGTATTTACTCTGATAAAATATTTCCTAACTACGGTCCTGATGTAATTTCCGCTGCCAAAATGATAAACATCGATACCACCAAACTGGTCTCGCGGCCGCCCGTTCCCGGGACAGATAAGGGGACGGGGGTTGCGACAGAAGGTGGTATCAGAGCTAAGTCACTGATTCAGCCACAGAAGTGTTCTGCTGACAGCAAGATATTATTTAAATTGTTAAGAAAATTATTACAGAAATACGTGCATATCTGTATTTTATTGTTATGTGTTATTTGACTATTTGTTAGTTTACAATATGAGTGATCAAGGACCATCCGACGTCTATCGTTAGTTGTCTAGCTCACATAGAAGCGAAGGCACCTCTTCACAGCCTACCCTCTCAGGGTATTCTGCTGATAATGAAAAAGGGATATTCGTATTTAAGGCTCAGTCTGAAGAGTCATTCCCTCAGAAAAGGAGAGGATGGTTCAGTAAGGGAGCACATAAGCGTAGGAAAAGAATGAAGAAGTCACAAGAGCAACGAGTGCTAGCACCCGCTAAAAGAAAAACTGATGCCCACACCCAAGACATGCTTAATAGGAGTTTAGCAAACTTCCATATTTTAGCAACTACAATTGCCGACCCAAACCTGGAACAACTAGTAGCCCCTCAACCATTACCACTATTTCCCACTCAGCCAATGGAAATAGAAAACAACCCAGAAAATCAAGTCGAAATGCATGATTTCAATCCAGAGGAGATACCTAGGGTACCCGCACCCAATCCCTTAGACCCAGACTACGATCCGTGGTTTGATGATCATAGGGATTACGTGCAACGCTACCATCTAACAGACCTACCCATGCCAAACCTAGCAGCTTACCCAGGTCTGGACCGTCTAGATCCCTACTATGATAATGATGAATACATTAGGGAAATCTTAGAGAATCCGTATCCTTAGGAAGAACCCATGCCACAGTACACAGATCCAGTACCAGCACCTGCACCCCCAATGAGTGCAGAAAATGTGCAAGAACTCCGAACTTTCGGAGAAGAAATTTTAGAAAGTAGTGAAAGAATGAGGCAGGTAGGAGAACGACTCGTCTGGAAGTACGACAAGCGTTATATGGATTTCTGGATGAATCCATATCCGTGATGGTGATGGTGGAGGTAGTAATATATATATATATATATATAGGGGAAGGTTCATTGGGGAACACTAAAAAAGTGGGGAACAGCGGGGAACCGACTCAAACGAACTCCGATTGGACTCATTTCAGCGGCGTTGGAACCGGATCGTCAAACCCTAACTAAGATCTCTTAACCCTAAACCTTAAATCCTAGCTCCTAAACTCTAAACCCTAAAGCTAAAAAATAAGGCTAAAACCTAAGCTAAACCGTAAAATCTAAACTATAAACCCTAAAAGTTAAGCCCCAAAGGCTAAAACTAAAGCAAAACTCTAAAGCTAAACCCTAAACCCTAAAGCTAAAGCTAAACCATAAACCCTAAAGCTAAACCCTAAAGCTAAACCCTAAGGCTAAACCCTAAAGCTAAACCTTAAAAGCCAAACCCTAATATATTTAGGGTTTAGGGGTTATGATTTAGGGTTTAGGGTTAAAAGATCCTAGTTAGGGTTCTACGAGCCGGTTCCAACGCCGCTGGAATGAGTCCAATCGAAGTTCGTTTGAGTCGGTTCCCCACTGTTCCCCACTTTTTTAGTGTTCCCTAATGAACCTCACAGTATATATATATATATGTATATATATATATATAATGTGAGTATGAAAAAAAATATTTATAATAATAAATCTATCGTAGTATAGACCACTTCGTGGTTAGTGACGCATAATAGTATTATAATTTTAATTTCCAATTCCAGTTTGTATTAGATGCATACTATGAAAAGTAAGTCGCAATGTTCGACGTTTTTTATCAAAATGCGTGTCATGTGATTAATCGTATTAAGATATTATCTTGTGATATTAATATGTGGTAAATGTTTAAAATTCAGATGGTCGACCAAGTGAATCAAGAGAATCCGGATAATAATTCGGAAAACCAGAATAACGATAACCAGAGTAACCATAATCCGGGTAACGAAAACCCAAACAACAACAATAATGGGAACCAAGTGGACAACAGTGCCATCCAACACATAGTGGCACAAGGAATAATAGATGTGATGCCATATATTATTCAAACGATTAGGGAAGCTGATAATAAAAGTAACCGTGATAGTAAACGACCCTCCGAACCAGCAAACAACGTAAACAATGGACCAATACTTCAAGCGCCCATTCCCAAAAGAACCATGCCTTATGGTTGTTCTTCTAAAGAATTCTGGTCTAGTAAACCAATGGAATTCTCGGGCAATGAAGGGGCCGTTGCATCTTTACGCTGGATAGAAAAGACTGAGGCTGTCTTAAAAATAAGCAAGTGTGCTGAAGAGGATAAAATAATGTTTGCCTCTAATCTATTTAAGAATTCATCCTTAGAGTGGTGGAACACTATCCTCCAGTCTAGAGGAAGTGGCAGGATTTACAATATGGAATGGGAGGAATTTAAAAACATGGTAGAAAGGAAATTATGCCCTCCTAATGAAAAGGAACAAATAGCAAATAAATTCCTAAATCTTAGGATGACTGGGGTAGATAGTAAGGGTTATACTACATTATTCTTTGAATATGCTCGAATAGTACCAACCCTTGCATCACCTGAACCAGTATTAATCTTCCGTTACATGGGGATTAATTGGAGAGATAAGACATGTAGTCAAGGCAGCTAGACCTCAAACTATAGAAAAAGTTGTAGAACTAGCAAACACCTTGACTGATGAGTTAGTCCGTACACGAGAAGAGGAACAGAGGAGGAACCTAACCCAGAAGCTTACCCAGGAATTTCGTTCTGGAAATTCTAACCGTGGGAAAAATGTAGGTTCTACCTCTGCACCCTATTGCAAGTATTGCAAAAGGAAGCATTCTGGAATATGCTCCATATACTGCAACTTCTGCAAAATATCTGGACATAAGGAAGAAGACTGCAGGAAGAAAAGCAACAGGATATGCTACAACTGCGGAGAACAAGGCCATATCAAGCCAAACTGTCCGAAATTAGCTCCAGCTACGAACAACAAGAACACTAAAAATGCTAGAGCATTTGTTCTAACTGCAGAAGAAGCAAAGATGATCCCGGATGTGATCACCGGTACGTTTTTAGTTAATGATGTTTTTGCTAAAGTATTATTTGACTCTGGTGCAAACCAAAGTTTTATTAATACTTCATTTTGCAAACTTCTCAATCAATCATTAACTAAACTCCACAAGAATATTTAGTAGAGACAGCAAATGGGGAAACTATTAAGATTTCTGATATCTTGCAGGGAGCAAGAATAGAATTTCTAATTCAGAAATTTACTGCAAACCTTTACCCAATGAACCTGGTAGGATTTGATGTAGTATTGGGAATGGATTGGTTAATAGCTAATAAAGCCAATATTTTATTTGATCAAAAGTCAATCCAAGTAAATTCACCAAAGGGTGAAAAGATCACAATTAAAGGAAATAAGCCCTCTAGATCCACAAAATTCATCTCTGTGATGAAAACAGAAAGTTATATACGAAAAGGATCTCTAGTGTATTTGATTTCCATAATCACTAACACTAAAGGAAAAGAATTAAAGGATATTCCAGTACTGTCCCAGTTTTCAGATGTATTTCCAGAAAAAATACCAGGACAACCTCCAGACAAAGAAGTTGAATTCAGAATTCATCTGTTACCAGGGACTGCACCAATTGCCAAAGCACCTTACCATTTGGCACCCACAGAAATGCAGGAACTGAAGAAACAGTTAGATGAATTATTGGAGAAAGAATTCATACAGCCAAGTTCATCACCAAGGGGAGCGCCAATCCTATTCGTCAAAAAGAAGGACGGGTCAAAGCGTATGTGCATTGATTACCGTGAATTGAACAAGGTCACAATTAAGAATCGGTATCCATTACCAAGAATCGATGATCTGTTCGATCAATTGCAAGGAGCTCGATTTTTCTCTAAAATCGATTTGCGATAAGGATATCATCAATTAAAGGTACAGGAAGAGGACATTCCTAAGACCGATTTTAGAACAAGGTATGGCCATTATGAATTTACTGTCATGCCATTTGGTTTAACCAATGCCCCAGCTTCATTTTTGGACATGATGAACCGAATATGTAAGCCATATTTGGATAAATTCATAATTGTCTTCATAGATGATATTCTCATTTACTCTAAAAGTAAAGAGGGAACATGCAGAATGTTTGCACGCACTTCTAAGTTTATTGAGGAAAGAAAAGCTTTATGCTAAATTTTCTAAGTGTGAATTTTGGTTAGAACAGGTACAATTTCTTGGACATCTGGTTAATCATGAAGGAATTCATGTAGATCCCACCAAAATTGAAGCAATTACCAAATGGAAAACCCCTGAATCACCAACTGAGGTTAGAAGTTTCTTAGGACTGGCCGGTAATTATAGAAGATTTATTCGAGATTTAAATGAACAAATTAAAAAGGCACATGAATCAATAATCAAGGATGATACTGAAAAATTAAAAGGAATGATTAAGGAATTAGAACAATGAACAGATGGAATTTGGAGATTCCATAAGAAAAGGATGTGGATACCTAAATTAGGAAACCTACGCCACCGTATATTAGAAGAAGCCCATAAGTCTAAGTGTACAATGCATCCTGGAAGGGATAAGATGTATCAAGATTTAAGAAAGAATTTTTGGTGGATAGGAATAAAAAAGGATATAGTAGCATATGTTGCAAAGTGTTTAACTTGTTCACAAGTCAAAGCTGAACATCAGAAACTCTCAGGTTTATTGCAACAGTTGGAAATGCCGATGTGGAAATGGGAATTAATAACAATGGATTTTGTTACTAAATTACCCAAAACAAGAAAAGGTAATGATACAATCTGGGTGATTGTAGACAGGCTAACTAAGTCAGCTCATTTCCTACCAATGAAAGAAATTTCAGTATGGAACAATTAGCTAAATTATATGTAAATGAAATAGTTTCTTTACATGGAATTCCTCTATCAATTGTTTCTGACAGAGATAGTCGTTTTACTTCTTATTTTTGGACAAGTTTCCAAAAAGCAATGGGAACCAAGTTAAATCTAAGCACAGCCTATCATCCTCAAATGGACGGACAAAGCGAAAGCACAATTCAGACAATGGAGGACATGCTTAGAGCTTGTGTAATTGATTTCGGAGGTAATTGGGACGAACATTTACCATTGATAGAATTTTCTTATAATAATAGTTATCACACAAGTATAAATGCTGCACCATTCGAAGCACTTTATGGACGAAAGTGCCGAACACCAGTCTGTTGGGCATAAATTGGAGAAAAGAAACTATCTGGACCTGAGATAGTACAAGAAACAACAGACAAGATCATTCAAGTCAAGGAACGACTGAAAGCAGCACGTGATCGACAAAAGAGTTATGCTGATAACAGACGAAAACCGTTGGAATTTCAGGTAGGAGATAAAGTGTTATTGAAAGTCTCTCCTTGGAAAGGAGTGGTAAGATTCATCAAAAGGGGAAAGCTAAGCCCAAGGTACGTTGGACCTTTTGAGATTATTAGAAGAATTGGACCTGTAGCTTATCGGCTAAAACTGCCAGATGAAATGGCAGGAATACATGTTGTATTTCATGTATCTAATCTCAAGAAATGCTTAGCTGATGAATCATTAATAGTACCTCTTAAGGATATAGAGGTAAATGAGCAGTTAAAATTTGTAGAGAGACCTCTACAGATTGAAAACAGGAAACTCAAGAACCTCAAGCACAAGAGATTAGTTCTGGTCAAAGTGAAGTGGGACTCCAAAAGATGACCAGAATACACTTGGGAGCTTGAATCAGAAATGCAGAGGAAATACCCGCACCTATTCTAGTAAGATCTCGAGGACGAGCTCTAAAACAAGGTGGGGAGGATATAACAACCCTCCAAAATATTCCGACATCCCTAATATATTTTAAAGTATACTCACATGTCCTAAAATATACCACGTATGCGAAAACGGACCCTAAATACCTTTATTTTATAAAAAAAAATTAAAAACAAAATTCTGGTGTCGCTCACGGGGCCCGTAGCCTTTGGCTACTGCTTACGCGGGGCGCGACAGCCCTGCAACGAGGCGCAGCCCTGAGCCGACACGTGTCACAATCGTGCCGAAGCTAGTGGTGATGACCAATCAGAGCTAGGGTCTACACCCCACTACGCTGGCCGCGTAAGCCTTAGCCTAATCTTACGCGGGCCGCGAAGGACTTGAATTCAGGCCCTATATAAAGGGGGTATCGGCAGTTCAGTCGACTCGCTCATTTCCTTTCTTTTTCACGAATTTCTGAAGAAGTAAACATAATCTCGGGTATAATATCCCCCTAATTAACGAAGTTCTGCTCCGTTGTAAGTATCATAACCCCCGGTTACGTATTAGATACGTTGCCCGATTGATCCAGGGTTCCGTAACAGCTGTCGTGGTCCTGCCCGACGTAGTCGTTGGAATGCCGTATCGGGGAAGGTATTACTAATGTAAACATAAAGGGTTATTATACTAACGCATGTGCATTGTGTAAATTATAGATAATCACCAGGAAACCTTAGAAGAAATCTAAGACATCAAAGTGAGTAATCTCCTTTTTGTAAACTGTTTTTACAAAACCTTAAATATTTTACAATGCAATTAAGCAGTGATTAAGTCTTTGTAATTCTTCAATTATTGCCGGTATTATGGGGTTTTGTATACATTACTTGATAATCTTCACAATTGGACAACGGGTTAGCCAATGTGTGATATGACCATAGCCACAGATACGGTCCAGTGGCAAGTACTGAATGAGTAATTGTGTAGATGTAAACATTGTAATCGCTCTCAGTACTATGTTAATTGATAAAACTCTTCTTGATTAAACTGGGATTCACTCAACAGTATTTCCCACTGACAAAATGTTTTTAAGCGCGTTTCAGGTAATAAAATGTGAGAACCAACTAGAAGCCGGCTGGACAGCACTGAAGGCTTGGAAAAGTGGTTATAAAAGTTACGTAAATAAAAGAAGATGTTTTATTATATAAAATAGAGTTTATCTCTCTAAATCAGTTTGTAATGAAAACTTGGGTTTTATCCCAATATGTTTAATATTTATAAAAGCGTGGTATTTACTCTGATAAAATATTTCCTAACTACGGTCCTGGTGTAATTTCCGCTGCCAAAATGATAAACATCGATACCACCAAACTGGTCTCGCGGCCGCCCGTTCCCGGGACAGATAAGGGGACGGGGGTTGCGACACATGAAAAAGGATATCGCTCTCTATGTTTTGAAGTGCCTGACTTGTTCCAAAGTCAAGGCTGAGCATCAACACCCCTCTGGCTTACTCGTACAACCCGAGATCCTGATGTTGAAATGGGAGAGTATAGCTATGGACTTTATAACGAAAATTCCGCGCACGCCATCAGGTCACGACAGCGTTTTGGTTGTTGTTGACCGTTTGACTAAATCAGCTCATTTTCTACCGATACGAGAAGACTTTAAGGTAGAGAAATTCGCCCGAATCTACACTGATGAGATCATTTGTCGACACGGGACGCCTCGTGACATCATTTCTGACCGCGATGGTCGGTTTACCTCGCGTCTTTGGGAAACGTTTCAATCTGCTCTCATTACTACTCTTAATCTAAGTACCGCTTTCCTTCCCCAAACCGACGGTCAGACTGAAAGAACGATTCGCACCCTTGAAGACATGCTTCGCTCGTGTGTCATAGATTTCGGTGGTAATTGGGACGCACACTTACCTTTAGTCGAATTCTCGTACAATAACAGTTATCATTCTAGCATCCAAATGGCACCCTTTGAGGCATTATACGGAAGCAAATGTCGATCGCCTATTGTATGGCAAGAGATCGAAGACGCGCAAATTACCGGTCCTGAGCTGTTGCAAGAAACGACTGACAAAATCCTCGAAATTCAAGACAATCTGCTGAAAGCTAGGAGCCGTCAGAAAATTTACGTCGATAGACGCCGCAAGCCCCTTGAATTTGACGTTGGCGATCACGTACTCCTAAAGGTTGCACCTTGGAAGGGGGTGATCAAATTCGGCAAGAAAGGAAAGCTCGCACCTCGATATGTTGGACCCTTTAAAATTCTAGAAAGAATTGGCAAGGTGGCCTACAGACTCGAACTACCGGAGGAACTAAGTAACGTCCACCTGACTTTCCACGTTTCGAACCTCAGAAAGTGCTTAGCCGACCAGGAATTACATGTCCCTCTTGAGGATTTACAAGTGGACGAAACATTACACTTCGTAGAAAAGTCTGTCGAGATCATGGGATGAGAAACCAAGGTGCTCAGACGCTCACGCATTCCTATTGTGAAGGTTCGCTGGGAAGGTAAACGCGGTGCCGAGTTTACCTAGGAACTCGAAAGTGACATGAAGGCGAAGTATCCGCAACTGTTTGGTACGCCTACTTCTTAAATTTCGGGACAAAATTTCCTAAAGTAGGGGAGGCTGTAACAACCAGCTTTTTGGAAAGTCAAAGTACAAGTCAAAGTTAAAGTCAAAGGAAGAAAAGATTGCTAATTGCGATCTGTCACTCCTTGCTTAACTACTGGTTGTGTCTCTTGACTTGTAATCGAATTCTATTATTTATTTGCTTTAGTTGTATTATGTGGAGTATCTAATTAATAATCGAGGTTCAATCGCATGATTAATCGCATGTCTTATCGCTAATCGTATCGCTATCGCATTCATAACTCGAATTATGTGTTCTGGATATTGTTTTACGTGTGTGTGCTATTATGTGTTACGTGTGCATGTTATGTTTATGTTGAGGTGTTTAATCGCAATCGCAATTCTATCGCAACGCAATCCAAATCGCAAATGCTAAACGCAAGTTATTTATTGTGATTGTATGTTAGATATAGTAGTTAGGTTATTTGTGTAACAAATGGGTAATACTATCGCACCGCTCACTCGAATCGCATCGCAACGCTCAAACTCAAAATGAAACGTCGAAACGCAACCCGTCGGAGCCACTCGATCGAATGACCATTCGATCGAATGGCCATCCGATCGAAGTGTCATACGATCGGTGAGCTATCCGACACTTGCACCCCACTTTTCCTTTTTGGCAACCTATAAATACCCTCTGTCACCTCACTTGTGATGTGATAGCTCTCTCTCACTCGACCAGCACGCTCAAGGCCTTCTTTCGCTCGATTTCTCGCAATTCTTGTAAGTTTTCAACTCAAATCTTATACCTCTATAATCTACACATAGTTCTTCATCATTTTCACCTTTGAATCTTAACTTTTAACCGTGAAATCAACGGATTTTAGGTGTTCTAGGGTGATGTCATCATGGAGTTCTTATGAACTTCAAAGTTTTGGCCTCATTCCACCAAGAACAACTCAGATCTAGAGGATTTTCACAAGATTTAACACTATTTTCATCCAGATCTAAGCGTTTTCAAAGTTAAAAGTGAAGGATGGTTTCTAACTTTCTTTCAACTCTTTTACACTCAATGCACTCAAAACTGATAGAATCGGAACTAGTTCTGGCCTTTTACTCGTTCTCTAGTGAAGTGTCGGTCTCAGATCTGATTCCTATCAACGAGATAACCGACTTCGGGTTAAACATGAACAACCGCCAAAGAACAGTTGACGGATCGGATTTGGGTGATTCCTGTTCGATCGGATGACTTGGGACTTGACGAGGTTCTGTTGTTTAGTACGTTGTCATACCGTCTCAAGCAAACCGCAAAACTTTCAAAATCATCAAGTTCAAAATGATCAAGTCGTCGGGACGGATTGCCATCCGAACGAACGAACGACAATCCGATCGGATTGCACTTGGACTTCAACACTTAATCATTTCATAATTTTCAAAGATCATCAGTTCTAACGGATTGCCATCCGATCGGATTGCTATCCGATCGAATGACCATCTTGCTGTGAACTTGTTCTCACTAAGTGTCCTGCCAATCGGATCGCTATCCGATCGAACGACCGTTCGATCAAACAACCTGAAAGGTAGAGATACTTCTATGTTTTCATAATGCTACAATGAAAACTTCAAAGCCATAATACACAAACACATCCTTCCCAAACGAATGTCAATCCGACCGAATGGCCATCCGAACGAACGGCCATCCGATCGGATGACCATCCGAACGGATTGACATCCGATCGAATGAGCATCCGATCGAATTGCCATCCGATCGGATTTCGACACTTGGTTCACTTGCACCGTTTTACCCGCCGCTCGTCGCTTATGCTATCGTTAACTGTTCAGGCTAAGCACTCTAGCGTTCCCTTCAATCTATTAACTTCCATCGCTGTGAGTATACTCGATCCCTTTTTGCTTTATGCACTTTTGGGTGTTACATACGTTACTTATTCTAAATCACATCGACACACAACGCAAACACTATTTATACGCTGACCGTTATTGCATGTTACTTGTTACTCCTTGAATGCTTGTATGTTATGCTAACACAGTGATTGTTGCCTGACGCCTTAGCAACGATAGTACTATAGTTTGGACTCAGCACCTGTCGTGGACATGGGTTGTTAAGGTTACCTCTTCACGTGTCACAGGGGTGATATGTGTTGCGCATTCTATAACTCGCAGTCTTGTCTGTGCATATTTTATTGTCGATAACCTACTAGCTTCACATTATACATGTTACATGCTGGTTATGCGTAAACGCTTTCGAACTCTACTATTACTATTAAACTTGTATGCTCACCTTTACACTATGTGTATTGACCTCGATTTTAACGTATGTGACAGGTGCTTAGGATGTTTGCTTGTTATCTGCTGGAATCAAGCTAGGATGGAGTCTAGAAACAAATTAAATAAAATCTGAGTTGTCGGAACATTTGATATGTCTTTGAGAAAACAGTGTCTGTAATACCTGTTTTTATTTTATATATTATGGTATGGGACATAATGATAAATATCCGGTAATTTTAGTTGTTATGGATTTCTCCTGGACAATCTATTTCGCTCAGTGTCGCGCCCCGATGTTTCCGTCATCGTTTGGGGTGTGACATGATCGGGGCATGATTTGGTTGCTTCAAAGCTTATAACTTGCTATTACGTGTTTTAAATAATCATTAATCTAAACTGAATGTTACACATAGCAAATAATCCAAAGAAATAATTACAAATGAGACATTGTTCGTAACAATAAAATTCCACTAATCCATTTCTTGTTAACTAAGGCCCACCTATGTCCAATCTTCTCTTCATACATGTTTACCTGTATGTATCATGTGTAAAAATAGTTTTTGGTTCAATAAAGGTTGGTGAGTGAACCTTATTGTTGTTAGAAAAATGATATGTTTAAAATTTGGTTTATTGAGAAAACGTGTGTTAACCAAAGTAAGTAGATATGTTGTATGTTATATATCAAGCCTCGTAACACAACCTCAAACAATAAACAAACCAACTGTAATGATTCATATGAATGTATGCATGTTGCACGGTGTTATGGTGTGCTAATGAATGAATACATGTTGCAGAGTATTATGGTGTGCTGCAAGGTCTAAGCTCAATCAAACGAAGCTGCCCTCGTATGGTTGGCAACGTCAAGTACCACTCATAGGTAATGGGGAACCGATGAGCCTATGATAATGTGATTTCCAAAATGAATGAAATGCACCAAGTGATAACATCCAAACAACACATAACACACATACTTCACATAATGGTAATTGAACGTATTTAAGTTTGTAAAATGCAATAAAGTTATGCGACACATGATACATCCCAAAAACGAATAAATAATATAAAAATGGGGAGTTGTAAGATTCACTCACAATTATGTGTTTAAGGATTCCGGGTGAGATCAAAGACAGTCACCTCTTGGAAGGTTAGGAGCTTTCCGACATTATACCATTTGCGAATATTTTATGAAACGCTTAAAGAGTAAAATTTAATGAACATCATTCGTATTATGTTAAATCGTTTGTTTTATCTAATATACAATATCTGTAATATAAAATTTGTATTTGATTAAGACAAAACTAAATTGTCCAATAACAAGAACCTACAACCATGTTGTATTTCTAAGTCAGATTTAATGCGAGTAAAATTATGATAAGAAGGATCTATAAATCCGTAATAATCCCCGTATTCACATATGATATTTGTAAAAAGAGTTAATTACTATTTTCGTCCCTGTGGTTTGGCAAAAATCACAATTTCAGTCCATTAGTTTAAAAATTGCGATTTCAATCCCTGTGGTTTCATTTTCGTAACTATTTCAGTCCAGTCTCCTAACACCGTCTGTTTTAAACTGTTAAGTAGATCATGTGCTTGTCACGTGCAGGGCAAATTGGTCATTTCTAATTCATAAAAGGAACCTGTTATATATAACCCCCCAATTACGTGCAACCTTAGAACCCTAGTTCCCAAATCAATCTCCAAACAAGAGATACGAAGCCCTAATAGATCGATTGAACATGAAAATTTTCCAATGTCCTTTGACCCCGCAGCCTTTGAACCATTACCTTTTGAACCCCTGTCCTTTGACCCCCAGCCTTTGAACCACTGTCCTTTTAACCTTTCAGCCTTTGAACTACTGCCTATTGACCCCTTAGTTTTTGAACCACTTCCCTTGGACACACTTAAACATGACTCTGCTATAATGCTTGGATTCAAACCCTGTTTAAAGGTGGATCATTCTCCTCATCACTTAGACTGTCAAAGTCATCAAGTTCAAATTCATTCTCATCTTCACTAAAGTTGTCAACTGGTTCCTCCAACACATCAATGTCAACTGCAGCTCTGAAGTCTTCCATGTCAACTTCATCTTCATCAACGATATTTCCTAAGTCTACTATGAAAGCAGAGTCATTAGAATCAGAATCATTCTGGTCATCTTCAGAATTACCATGATCATCTTCAGCATGTTGCTCATCATCTTCTAAAGTATTCTGCTCTTCAACATAATTTGGTCTTGTAGCTGTAACCTCTTCCATGTCTACTTCTGGCTCTTCAATGATATTATTCTTGTCTATGAATTCAGAATCTTCTAAATCAGCAGGATCAGCACTAGTTTTAGCACCTGTTTCATAAATAGCAACTGTGTCTTCACCAGCTTCTTGATCACTCTGGTGATCAACAACATTGTTTGCACCAGTTTCATTAACCTGAGTTACCTGACTAAGCTGGGTAACTTGACTACACTGGCAGTCAATAACCCAATGACCAGGAGACCAACTAGCTTCAATAATTTCTTCTGTGTTTCTTCTAGTACCACTAACTACTGCTTGATTTTCATAGTTTTCCTCATTCACAACATCACCACTGTCTACTGTCTTTTGACCATGTTCTAAATATATTTCAATCACCTTGTGGTCCTCAACATACTTAAGCATGCCCTCTATATCATCATCATTACTTAAACCAACTAAACCATTATCAAGATCCTGATCACAATTCCAGGCGAACCAGTTAACAGTGGAATAACTGTCGCCTGAATATCCTATCCCTATTTTAGATCCCCCACAGTCCTCATCGTAGACATCTTCCTCACGCTCGAACACATCTGCATTGCCTTCAGAAATGTTAGTACCTTTTTTATTTTCATATGTGACCTTTTGAGCAATTAAATCATTTTCATCAATTAAATCATTATCATGATGAGGAGATGGCATGGGTACATAGTTTTTGCTGTGAGGGTGAGGAAAAGGTTTTCTTTCATTTCCAAGCTTATTTTTGTATCCGATTCCATCCTTCACGTATGTTGGTCGTTTGTAATTTTTAATATCAACCAGTGCCTTTTTGCTTACATTCCATTTATCGGTCGTAATTTGCAATCTATGTTTTCATTTTTAGATTTTTCTAATCTTTCTTTTAAATCATTTATGACAAAATCTTTTCTGAACACAAATTCTTTCAGGGTTTGCATTTCCGCTAAAGTTGAATTCAACTTTCTCTGATATGCAGCTTCCTTTTCTTTTAATTCTTTGTTAAACTGAAAAACCATTTCTTTTTCTCTAATCAGGTCACGGTTGAGGGATTTATAATGTGCCACGACGTTGACACACGGTTGGGAGCATAATTCAACTTTAAACGCATAAGGAATGTTGTTTGCCAAGTCTTTCTCCTCCTTTTCCTTCCTGGATTCCACTTTCATGGCCTCTTCTGTAACTTTATCACTAGAATGTGAGGCTTTTGCAGAGTTTGCGGAAGCATTGTTGAAGTTCGATGCATTTGCAGCTTGTGAGCTTGAGCCATTGGAGGTTATTGGGGCTAGAAATGCCATGTTCTTGGGAGCATCAACAGATTGGACGGATTTCTGAGAGTATTCGACTTGGTTCATTTCTCTTTTGGTGACATCCATTTCAAAAGATTTTAGGGTGTCGATCAGATCTGATAGCGTGGTTGGATTCATAGTGTTCAAGAAGTCTCGTTTGATCATCATACATTGCAAGCTCCATTCTTTTGGAAGTGAGTCCAAAATCTTCTTGATTGCAACACGGTTAGCAACAGGGTTTCCAGCCTTCTTCATTTTCGTTAACATGTTCAAAAATCGACTAATGTGGTCCGAAAGTCTTTCTTCGTGGATACTTCCGAACATGTCATATTCTTTTTGTACCATGTCTCTCATGCTCTGAATCATTTCTCCGTTCCCTTCATAGTAGTCAAGTAGAGCCAACCAGAGTTCATGTGCGGTAGTGTATTCCGCACACATGTTGCAATCATTAGTTGATAAGGCCATTCTCAAAGCAATGTGAGCCCGGCGATCACGTTGGATCATTGCCTTGACTTCATCTGTGTAGGTTGAGGGATCATTGTTGACCACATGCATGTCATCACGAACGGTCATCGGGATGTAGGGTCTGACAGTGAGCGAGATCCGTTAGTTATAGTCCGTATACTCGAAAAAGGACTTGATTCGGTTCTTCCAGCTACCAAAATCGGTTGATCCTTTCAACTTTGGAGGTCGTGTTGCAGTTCCGGTCTCGAGTTCGGCTTGTGCAATCCGATTAAGTTGATTAAGTGACATTTTAGTTTGATTTTAAGTTCAAATTCAAATCAGAAGGTTAAATACGTTGGTTTTGATGATCTGAGCACAAATACGCTGCTAAATACGCTAAAATAATAATTACTCTGTTAAATACGCTGAAATAATAATTACCCAGTTAAATACGCTAAAATAATAATTTCTTTGTTAAATACGCTGAAAAAATAATTACTCGGTTAAATACGCTGAAATTATAATTACTCTGTTAAATACGCTGAAAGACCAGATACACACAAGGACTATGGCTAAAAACGCCGAACACCGTGATAAAATCGCAAGAGATTTATACCACTGACCCCAAAGTCGCCTTCGGATAAAAACACTGATTTACATAATTAGTCAAGTTATGAAGCTGGCATAAATATAATTACGTTGTCTTCAAACTGTCTTTAAAATTATCTACACTGACTTCAAATTAAATACATTGCCTTCAAAATTATCTACACTGACTTCAAATTAAATACGTTGTGTTGGGATTGAACCCTATCAGAGGAACAGATAATTAAAGCCAAAACTGGATTAGGATAGTGGATCCAGAATAAGCAGATGTTGTGATACAGGTCTCTCCCCTTGAAAGTGGTTTCAACATCTGCTGACCTCCTATCTACTGATCGTTACAACTACTGGTTTACAACCGCTGATCAAGCCAAAGACTAAAACCCTGCTGTTCAATCTACTGCTTTGGGTCAAGCACTGCTGGTAGTTATCAAGTACTGCTGAAGTCACAACAGTCGAAGGACCAGCAGTAGTTTAGTTTAATTATGTTATGTATTGTATAGCAGTTGTTAGCTTAAGCAGTGTTTGTTTAGATCAGTTGTTAGAAGTTGTTAGGAGGTTAGATGTCACTTTCATGGTGACGTCAGCATGGATGCCTTAGTGGTTTGTCCGTGCCTATAAATAGAACAGTACCATGCACTGTTCTATTAGCTCTTTACAAAATCTTCTTCCTGCACGAACAAACACTGTGAGCTCAGGCTGAGGGGGAGTTTGTATTCATACATGCATTGTAATCGTTATTGAAATAAATTCAATCTTTCGGTTCTTTGTTGAAAATGTTTGATTAAAGCAATTTTCCTGTTTGATTGTGTGCAAAGTTTGTTTCCATCTTAAATCCCGCTGCACTACTCATCCATCTTCATCTTATTTCAAACGTAAAACACAATCAAAACCAAACTCAGATCCTAACAATTGGTATCAGAGCTCGGACAGTCAAATTTGATTTAACAATCATTTTGACATAAATAGTTCAGCTCATAATCGTTGATATCGATAGTTTGTTCGTTTTGTTGAAAAACAGAGCAAGGTTTAATCACCATTAAAGTTGATTAATCAGTGCCTGTAAAACAACCAGAATGACGTCACAATCACAAGATGATAAGAATAACATTGGCTCTTTTTTCAAACCACCCATGCTTAAACGTAATGAATACAACATCTGGCAGAGAAGGATGAGTCACATCCTTGCTCAACAAAACACTGGATGTTAGAGGTCTGTTGTTTTTGGTCCCCATGTTCCTATGGTGCCAAGTGCTGAGGATGCAAAGAAGTTCGTACCTAAACCATCTGAAAACTATACTGAAACTGATTTTCAAAAGTTCGAACTCGATGCCAAAGCATTTAGCATCATAGCATCTGCATTCCCCAATGAGATCTATGCTGGACTGTTGCATTGTAACAGTGCCAAAGAGCTATGGGATGCACTGAAGGAACAGTTTGGGGGAACAGAAGAAGTTATTGAAAACAATAGGGAAATTCTTAATCAGCAGTATGAAACATTTTGTCACATCAAGGGTGAATCATTGACTCAGCAGTTTGAACGATTCAGTTGTCTCATTAGTGAACTAAGGCTTGTTAAAGTAACATTTCCAAATTCAACTCAAAATAGCAGGTTCCTTAGATCACTACCAGAAAAATGGGATACTATTGCATTTGTTACTAGAAACTCTGCTGAGTTCAAAGATCTGACCCTGACCCAACTTCATGGTAGACTCCTGACCTATAAAAGGGAGCTAAACCAGAAAAAGAAGTTGCAAGAGTCTGGCAAAGTTGCTGATGATTATTCATTTGGTAGCACAGCTCTTTTTGGTCAGGAAGAATCTGGTAGCAGTAGTAAGGATCAGGGTTATGATCACTTTGTTGATATAACTGCTGGTGGAAATTTTAACAACCCTGATTCTCACTCTGCAAATTATGCTTTTACTGCAAATTGTGAAAACCAGATGTCAGATAACTTGTGTTTTGAACTCAATGATTTGCAACACTTTGATCCCACTGACTTAGAAGAAATGGACATCTTGCATCAATTGGCTTTGCTTAGTGTAAGAACAAGAAAATTCTACAAAAGAACAGGGACAAAATTCCTAGGGTTACATGGAAATTTAAAAGTGGGGTTGGATAAGTCAAAAATTAAGTGCTATAAGTGCAATAGGCTAGGTCATTTTGCTAGGGAATGCAGGAGTCAAACCATTGGCCCAATAATCACTCATCCCAGCTCAAACCCTAGACCACAACATCAAAGCACTGTGCACTATACCCAATATACCCCTGCTGCCCATGTTAACACTGCTCACTATGTTGCAAGCCCTGTTCCTGTGCATTATGTTCAAACCACTGTTCCACAAATTCAGTATGTTCAAACCCCTGTCCCTCAGGCACAAGTGCAACCTGTTGCACCTCAACCAGCTGCTCCAACAGTAACACAACCAGATCAACAAAGCTTTTTCACTCAAGGCTTTGTTGACTAGAGCAGTATGCCTGATGAGCTTAGTGATGAAAATTTTGCACTCAATGCTTTTAATGATCCCACTAATGATGAATTTTGTTTGATGGCATTAGAGTCTATACCAGAAGGGGTAGAAACTGAAGGTGAACAGCTAAGTGTTGAAACAGTGGATGAAGTGACTGAAGCAGTGGTTACTGCGGTTGCTGGTGAACTACTGCTGGGAGAAAATTCAGAAACCCTGATTGAACCACTGATTGATCCTTGGTCCAAAGAAGACAAGGAAGAAAAAGAAGAGGAGAAAGAGGGTGAGGAAGAAGAAAGAGCTGATGAAGAAGGTGATCATCAATGTGATTGTGCTATGATGGTTGCTGCTAAGGTAACACCTCAAGTTCTTGAAAAACTATGTTCAGACAAATGCATTATTGCATTTGCTAACATCAAAGAGGTAAATGAAAACCTTAGGGATAAAGTCTTAACTGATGAAGTCAAATTTGAAAAGTCATTAAAAGAACTTAGAAACAAATTGGCTGAAAAAGACAAAGAAATCAGCAGTCTCAAAGAAGAGCAGAGCATAACCAAAACTCAACTCCAAACTATGGTAGAAAAATACCAAGTTTGCAAAAAGGAGTTGGAGTCCACCCAGATCACTTGTGAAAGATGGGTGGAATCCTGCAAAGGGTATGAAGTAATGCTTGAAAAACAGATTAAAAGCAATGTGAAATTTGGTGTTGGTTATAGAAAATATGATGATGAAAACACTGCTTTTGAAAAATCTGTTCAAACCACTGATGTAACCACTGAATTCATTCCCACAAACAAGAATGGCCAAGAAGTGAAAATCACTGATAAACTTGGTAACAAAATCACACTTGAAAGACCAGTGGGATCCTCTACTTTTGAGGAAATTGAGAAATACCAATTTAAACCCTCATGGTATGACGAGTGTGACATTCTTGAAAATTTTAAACCCATGGATTTCACAACCACTAATGGTGTTAAAGCTCCAAAAGCAAAAGTCATCCCTCTCAAGGACCTCCCAACAGAGGTTGAAAACTCTGTTGCAAAGGAGTCTGAAAAGAGAAAGAAGAGAGAAAAGATCAAAAACCTGTTTTATGAATTTTGTGAAAAAAGGAATCATCTAACAAAAGACTGCTTCCATTTAAAAGCATGTGATTTAAACAAAACAAGTATCATTGTACCTGCTGAAAGCTGCATCGTCTGTGGTAAACCAAACCACAAAACTCAAGAATGTGTGTATCTTAAAAACTTTGATGTAAAAAAGAATGAGTACACTGCTAAAACATCCTTGAGTCCATCAACATCATCTGTCAAATTCACTAAAAATCAACCACTGTTTGTGCCAGTCCAAACAGCTGTAACAAAACAGCTGAATCAAACATCTGTGCAAAGAGATGTTCAAGTGACTGATGCACCCCCTGCCAACCAATTCAGAAGAGGCAAGGGACAATCATCTTACCAAAGGATTCCACACGTTTATGAGACCTACAAAAGGCCCCCTAAACCAAGAGTGAATAGGCATCCTTTTGGTTATCAGCAGGTGATTGGTCAAAGCCCACAACAGTGGTTAGAGAGAAACAGTCCTAAAACTGTCCAATCCCCTGACCTAACCACTGCCCATGCATCTGAACTCATCCCAGACACTGTTGAGACCCCATCCAAAGCCTTATTGGCTTTGGAGATCCTAATGAACTAATCCTTTTACTTCATGTGCAGGGAGCTTCTGCATGCTTAGATAGTCTTTGGTATGTAGATAGTGGAGGCTCCAGGCACATGACAGGATGTAAAGCCCTCCTCAAAGACTTCAAAATCCATGGAGGGGGTGATATATCCTTTGGCAATAATAGTAAAGGGAAAGTTCTGGGGTCTGGTACAGTACAAACTGGAAATGTAAAATTTGAAAATGTCAATCTGATAGACAATCTAAATTTCAACCTCCCGAGTGTTTCACAAATGAGTGATAAGGGGTATGGATCATTCTTCACAAAGGAGTGTTGTAGGATTGTTGGACCAGAAATGGTTAAAAAGATTAAAGTAATAATAAAAACTGGAAAAACAAAACTTGTTGCTCAAAGAAGTGGCAATGTTTATGTTGTTGATATGTCAAAAGAGTGTCCCAGAACTGATGCCTGACTGTTCTCAACTGCCTCTAACAAAGAGACAGAACTTTGGCACAGAAGATTGGGGCACACAAATCTTAAGACAATCACTGAAATTTCAAAAAATGGTCTGGTAAGAGGCTTACCACAAAAAGTGTTTTCATGTCCTGAGCATTGTGTTTCCTGTTTAAAAGGAAAACAACATAAAAGCTCTTTTAAGTCCATTGAAGAGTCCAAAACAACTCAGTGTTTGCAAATGCTGCACATGGATTTGTTTGGCCTAGTTCAAGTCATGAGTCTCAAAAAGAAGAAATATTGTTTGGTTATTATTGATGACTTTTCTAGGTTTACATGGACTTTCTTTTTACACTCAAAAGATGAGACTGCATGCATTTTGCAAGACTTTGTGACACAGGTTGAAAAGCAATTTGACCTTCCAGTAAAAGTCTTCAGGAGTGACAATGGCACAGAATTCAAAAATAAGGAGTTGGATGCTTTTTGTGTGAAGAAAGGGATTGTAAGGCAGTACAGCATCCCTAGAACACCAGAGCAAAATGGGGTAGTTGAAAGAAAGAACAGGACAGTGATTCAAGCAGCTAGGACCATGCTTGCTGACTCAGGTTTGCCTTTGACTTTCTGGGCAGAGGCAGTAAACACTACTTGCTATGTCTAAAACAGAGTTTTAATAAACCCCAGGCACAAAAAGACTGCTTATGAAATTCTGTATAAAATCAAACCACTGATCTCATACTTTAAAGTATTTGGCTGCCCATGCTTTATTTTGAATTTAAAAGATTCCATCTCAAAATTTGCAGCCAAAGTAGACAGTGGTTATCATCTGGGATACTCTACCACTGCTAAGGCCTACAAAGTGTTTAATAAATGGACTAAAACAGTGGAAGAGACTTTGAATGTGAAGTTCAATGAACTTTCATCAATGAAAATCCTAGCAAATCCTACTGATTTATTTGATCTTGATAAATTCACATTTGAAAGTGTTGTTGTCAAGACTAACAGTGCAGGTCCATCAGAGGATTCATCACCAGACTATGGGTATGAGATCATCATTCCTCAACAAAAGTCTGCCACAATGGGAAAAGCATCAGTTGTACAAAACAGCTGTCAAAGCTCAACCACTGCTACCTCAACAATTGTTGACCAAAGTAGCCCATCAACCTCTGCTTCCACATCATCAAACACTGCTGACAAAAGTCCCCAAACAATGGATAAAAGTCAGTATGTGTTCACACCATTACCTCCTATTCCACCACCTTTTGAAGCCACTGCCGGATCATCAAAGTCACCAGCAGTGGTTAGCTCAGATGATACACATCTACAGCCTTTACCAGCAAATGCCATCATACCATACCAAGGAGATTTAATCTTCTTGAGATCTCATCCACCTGATCAAATCCTTGGCAACATCAATGAAGGGGTGCTCACAAGGAGCCAAACCCAAAACATTTGTCTTTTTGCTGGTTTTCTATCACTCCATCAGCCAGTCAAGTACCAAGAGGCACTGAAAGAAAACAGCTGGGTAGAAGCCATGCAAGAGGAGCTCCAACAGTTTAAAAGACAACAAGTATGGGAGCTTGTACCACTGCCAAAAGATGTAAGCCCCATCGGCACAAAGTGGGTCTTCAAAAACAAAACTGATGAAAGGGGCATTGTTGTCAAGAATAAAGCCAGGCTTGTGGTTCAAGGTTACAGACAGGAAGAGGGGATTGATTATGATGAAACATTCACCCCTGTAGCAAGATTGGAAGCTATAAGACTGTTCATGGCCTTTGCTGTCAACCACAACATGAAGGTGTTCCAAATGGATATCAAAAGTGATTTCCTCTATGGTACAATTCAAGAAGAGATGTATGTTTGTCAACCTCCAGGTTTTGAGGATCCATTTTATCCTGATCATGTCTACAGGCTAAACAAAGCCTTGTATGGCCTGAAACAAGCACCTAGGGCCTAGTATGAAACTCTTTCCACCTTTCTACTCTCAAATAGTTTCAAAAGAGGTACCATTGATAAAACACTGTTTCTAAAATGGAGAGGAAAGGATTTAATGATTGTCCCAATTTATGTGGATGACATTATTTTTGGAAGCACATGTCATAAAATGTGTGAAGAGTTTAGGCAACTCATGACAGTTGAGTTTGAAATGAGTGCAATGGGTGAGCTGCAATGCTTTCTTGGTCTCCAAGTTCAGTAAATGCAAAATGGAACTTTCATTCATCAAAGCAAATATGCTAAAGAACTTTTAAATAAATTTGATATGAATGATTGTAAACCATGCAGCACACCCATGGCAACCAATAAGCTAGTCATGTCTGATGAAAAGGATGAGCTGATTGACCAAACACTTTATAGAAGCATGATTGGGTCTTTACTGTACCTAACTGCATCTAGACCAGACATCATGTTTGCAACATGTGTCTGCGCAAGAAGTCAATCAGCTCCCTGAAAATCAAATCTCATTGCTGTAAAAAGGATCTTCAGATACATAAAAGGTGCTCCCACACTTGGTATCTGGTATCCAGCTAATGGGAATATCCAGCTTTCAGGCTTTTCAGATAGTGACTTTGCCGGATGTAACACCACAAGGAAGTCCACTTCAGGAGGGTGCCAGTTTCTAGGCAACTGCTTGGTTTCATGGCAAAGCAAAAAGCAAGCAGCTGTTTCAACATCCACTGCTGAAGCTTAATACATTGCTGCTGCAAGCTGTACAGCCCAACTCCTGTGGCTTCAAAATCAGTTGCTGGATTTTGGTATCACTGCCTTAAAGACACCACTTATGTTGGATAGCCAGGCAGCAGAAAATATCATCAAAAATCCAGTTTCCCATTCAACCACCAAGCACATCGACATCAGACATCACTTTGTGAAAGATTGCTATGAAAAAGGTTTGATTTCTCTGCATCATGTTCCAACTAAAGACCAGCTGGCAGATGTGCTCACAAAAGCTTTAGATACATCTACCTTTGAAAGCTTGGTCTCTAGGATTGGCATGCTAGACATGGAATAACAAGCAAAATCTTGTTTTTCTATGAATAACAGCATTAAAATGTTTTCAGAAAATCAAAAATCCATCCTTAAAAATAGCTAAAAATGAAATTTTCATTAAATCCTTAAAAGTCTGCCATAACCACTGATTGGTGCAAACATCTGTTTGTTATTTGCTTTCCACTGCTGAAAGTCAACCTCTGTTTCTTCATTTTCCTTGGTAAACACTGTTGACAAACTTCAGTGCTTTAAAACCACTGACACAAATTATCCACTGATAGTGAAAGTCACCCACTGTTTTCATTTTCCTTTGTGAACCACTGGTACTGCTTTATCAGTGGTTTCTCAAACAACTATCCTCCATTAATTCATTCTTTCATCAGAGGTTGACACGTGGTCAGTATTTATCCGTCAGATCTTTGTAACCGCTGCCACATCAGCATTCACTTTTTCATCATATAAAACCCTGCCCTAAACCCCAAACAGGGTTTTCACTATCGAATCGAATTCAAAATTCTTTTCTCAAAACAGTTTTCCACAAAAAATTCTCCCACAATCTTCATCTTCCTCACTTCATTCTCTCACTCTCTGTTTCAATCATGGTGAAAAAGGCAAGCAAATCCAAAACAAAGGAGCCTACCGAGATTGAAATTTCATACAAATGGTCTCACAATTACTTGGGTATTCTTGAAAAACCCAGTGATACAAAGACCTTCGATTCCATCATAGACACATTATCCTCCACAAAGTACAAAACTTTGCTCACTTACAATGCAACCGTCTATCTTGATACTCAACGAGAATTTTGGAAAAATGCTACTCTTGAGAAGATGGACAAAAAGGTTGTTGCCATCAATTCCACAATAAAAGGTGTAAAAATCTCAATCACACCTCAAGCCATATCTGAAGTATTTGAGCTCAATGATCTGGAAGGTAAAAATTCTTTTCCAAAAACAGAGTACCAAGGAGATTTCATTAAAAGAGGGTATGGAGAAGAAATGAAAATAGATACTTTACAAAAGGGCAGTTTTCCATCTGCTATAAGGTTTTATTTCATACCCTCCTTATGTGTGTTTCTAACAAAACCACTGCTTTCAATGAAATCCCGTTGAAGATACAATACCTGGGTTATGCTATACTTAAATGTGAAAATTTTAATTATTCCCAGGTAATCTTCGATAATTTGGTCAAAAATGTTGAGAAAAAGGCTTTTCTATTATTTCCAAGATTTTTGAGTTACTATTTTAATAAAAAAAATTCAAAAAATAATGCCCATGTACTTGTACAGGGTCCTCCTTTTAAAATAAACAGTTTAACACCTAAAACATTCACAAGAATGTTAAAACCTACAAAAACACAAGCAGAGGTGCCTGAGCATAATTTAGCAGCTACCACTGCTCCTCAGGAATCTGCAGCTGAGTCCACTGCTCCAGGTGATCAAGACAGCATAACCACTGTTTTGAAACCCACACCCGCCCTTACCAAAAAGACCAAAAAGAAATCATCCAGAAAACCCCCCAAACCCATCAAAAAGGCAACTCTGGAAGATGAGATCCCAGAGCAACTACCAGTGACAACACAAAAGTCACCAGTAACCACCGCTGCTACTTCCTCACAGCAGTTGGTAGAGAGATCTCCACCTTTGCCTAAAACTCCTCCTGCATCCTCACAAAAGGATCAAGTTGTAAGCACAGGGACCCCACATTATGAAGCTCTGGGTCCAATTGGATCCATCTTCCTCAGTCCTGATCCCAAGGACATGTCTCTTTCTACACCAATACCTTCACCCCTCATCTTACCACAATCCATGCTACCCTTGTTGCATGCAGTTGATATAGCTCAGACACAAACCAGTTCCTCTCAACCACCTATCAATGAGCGTACACTCCTACAAGTGACTGGGTCTGATGCCTATACCTCTTCAATCCCAGCAACAATTGAGGAGGTTACACTGCAGGAGTTACAAGTAACTCCTGTCAGTAGTTCAAGTGGAGCAGCAACTACTAGTGTTGGACCCACTGGTCTACATTGGGTCAGTTGTTCTATCAATAAGACTCCCTTGAAGGCAATTTCTTCAGAGACAACTAGGGCAACTACTGGTGAGTTTTCTTTAACCACTGGTGAGCTGTTCAAAGTGTCCACAAATGAGGAAAGAAGTCCCCAGTACCAAGAACAAGGGGCATCAATGGATGATTTTTGGGCTTCATGTCCTAAGTCACACATTGATACAACCACTGCTCGTGGGAAATCAGATGATCCCATTCACTTGGGTGATGGTTTAAAATATAAAGAATTGACGAAGAGAGTGGACAGAATTGAATCATTTGTTGCAGACATCAAAACAATGCTGCAGCAGGTGTTAAATTCTCAAAAGTTTACATCCACTGCTGCACCACCCCCAACAGCTGCTCCATTATCTAATGAGCTATGGAGTTTATTTCAACCATTGCTCCGACATCAAAGAGACTTAACTGATCAGCAACATGAGATCCAAATTCAAAATATTAGAACTCTCACGGAAGCAAGGTTTAAAGATACTCAAGCTGACATCAAGGCTTTAAAAGCCCACATTCTGAAAACCACTGGCACTGCTCCTCCCACTGTTCTCTTCTTTGATAATCCTCCTCCAGATAATGCCAAAAAGGGGGAGAAAATCAAACAGTGGATAAAGAAGGGAATTGAAGATGGTATTTATATTGAACCAGAAAAGGAAAACATGACTAAAAACATTCCCTTGCCAGATGGTAGTAAAAAGATTGATATTACTGAAAATGCACTAGCTGAAGCAAAAGCAAGTGTAAAAAGGGATAGAGAGGCTAAGGATAAAGCCAGGTGGGAACAGGAGAAGAGAGCTTTCATGAAGCTAAATGCACAAGGTCCTTCTGAACCTATGGATGATAAAAATCCCAAGGAAGAAAAGAAGAAGCCCACTAAACAAGTGAGGCAACCTAAAAAGCATGCTTCCAAACCACCTACTAAAGGCTCCAAACCTCAAACTACCACTTCAACACACACCACAACCACTATCTTATCACCACTACCAAAAATCACTCCACCAATAAAACCACCAAAAACAACCTCACCACCATCACCTCCTGCCAAAAAGCAGAAGACACCAGATGTTACAACATCTGTTGTAATGGCAACAGTAGTTGAAACACCAGTTGTTTCAACAACTGTTAGTCAGCCACCATCCACCACTCAAAATACCACCACTGATCCAACCAAGACATCATCAGCCTCTCCTTCGATAAAAAGGAGAAGGATTTTCATACCTGATGATGATTCTCCATCACCATCACCAACATCCTCACAATCACTTGCACTTATTCCAAACCCTGTTCCTCTCTCATCAGCTCCAGTACAACAATCAATCCCTGTCATTACTCCTACAGGTGTCCAATTTCCTCTAGAACTTGAAGCAGTTAGAGAAGAGATCAAATCCTTCTACTATGAGGATGACCCTGCTAAAAGGAAGTTGCCATCAGTTGAAGGATATCCAAGGCCTAACAACATTGAAGAATATTTGAAAGTTAAGGATAAACAGGCAGAGGATATCTCCAAAAGAAACTCTCAAGGAAAAACTGACAAAGAAATTCAAAGGCATTATCAGTTTCTATTTACTCAAGTCAGATCCTTAGAGCAATTTGCAAAAAAATGTTTGTCAACAAATCTCAGAAAGAGCAGACGAGACTTTGAGAAAAGACTACATTGAAAGCATCATGGCAACCAAGAAGTACAAGGGAGAAAAGCATATGTACAAGGAGTGGACCATACCTGAGCTTGAATAAGAAGCAGCCAGGATTCAAGAAATGATAAAGAATAAGGTCAAACACACTCCTCCAAATTGGTCAAAGTACAAAAAGAATGTGCCTGATAAGACATTAGAGCTGAAGAGAATGAAAGAGGAATTAGTTGCTGCTGACTATGGGTCCAAACATCAAGTGGCAAGATGGAAAGATGACACAGTCAAGTCCACCTACAAAAGGTTGGAGGAATTAAGGAAGAAAGATCCTAAAGTTCCACAAAAACCTGATTACCCTGAAGCAGTGGTTTAAAAAAGAATACCAAAACTGCAAATCAGGAGATCCACTGCTCCAGCTGGTGCAGCCATCTTTAAAAGAAGGCAACAGAAACAGTTGGATACTGAAACAGTGGCAGAATTAATGGCAGGAGATGAGCTTGTAAAGGAAGGTATTAAAGAGATGACAGCTGAAACTCTTGGCCTGAATCAACCTGCAAGCACTGCTCAAACAGTCATCACAAGGCCTGCATCACCAAACACCTCATCCAATAAAAATCTCCCAAGAAACCCACCAGGCTCAAAAGTACTAAAGTGGGAAACTGACAAACAGGCCCATGTACTGACTATGTTCAAGTCTAGTGGAGAAGTGAAGAAAATAACAAGGGAACAAGCACTTGGCCTAAGTCTTGAAGATATGCAGGATCTCCTTGATCTTCCACTTTGTAGGGATGAAGATGACACAGATGCCCTAGACTTTGAGTTACAACTTAAAGGTCAGATAAGGAAACTGTTGATGAGGCAATAAAGATCCAGAATAATGAAGGGTTTTGGCATTATCTGTTCCAGGGGGAGATTGTTGGGATTGAACCCTATCAGAGGAACAGATAATTAAAGCCAAAACTGGATCAGGACAGTGGATCCAGAATAAGCAGATGTTGTGATACAAGTATCTCCCCTTGAAAGTGGTTTCAACATCTGCTGACCTCCTATCTACTGATCGTTACAACTACTGGTTTACAACCGCTGATCAAGCCAAAGACTAAAACCCTGCTGTTCAATCTACTACTTTGGGTCAAGCACTACTGGTAGTTATCAAGTACTGCTGAAGTCACAACAGTCGAAGGACCAGCAGTAGTTTAGTTTAATTATGTTATGTATTGTATAGCAGTTGTTAGCTTAAGCAGTGTTTGTTTAGATCAGTTGTTAGAAGTTGTTAGGAGGTTAGATGTCACTTTCATGGTGACGTCAGCATGGATGCCTTAGTGGTTTGTCCGTGCCTATAAATAGAACAGTACCATGCACTGTTCTATTAGCTCTTTACAAAATCTTCTTCCTGCACGAACAAACACTGTGAGCTCAGGCTGAGGGGGAGTTTGTATTCATACATGCATTGTAATCGTTATTGAAATAAATTCAATCTTTCGGTTCTTTGTTGAAAATGTTTGATTAAAGCAATTTTCCTGTTTGATTGTGTGCAAAGTTTGTTTCCATCTTAAATCCCGCTGCACTACTCATCCATCTTCATCTTATTTCAAACGTAAAACACAATCAAAACCAAACTCAGATCCTAGCACGTTGTCTTCAAAATTATCTACACTGACTTCAAGTTAAATACGTTGCCTTCAAAATTATCTACACTGACATCAAATTAAATACATTATCTTCAAAATTATCTACACTAACTTCAAGTTAAATATGCCCAGCAAGGTTTTCACACGAACAAAAACCCTGTAATCACCCCAAAACAGCCTAAAAACCGTGATTTTTTGCACCAAAATGACCCAAATTTTAACCTAAACACTGATTAACAACAACCTAATCATTAAACACACCAAATCAAGCCATTTAAGTCTAAAAATTTTGAAAAAAAAACCTTGAAACTTTGAAAACCCTTCAAAAGTTGAAAATCTTAACAAAAATGCAGTCAATCAAGAGCACAAAGGCTCTGATACCAAATTGTGAGTCCCAAAAAAGATCCGGATCACAGTGATAGTGATTAACAACACCCAGACACCTATCGATTAGGTGTTTGAATGGTGAAAAGTAAGAAAACAAGATGAATGTGAAGATTCTAGACAAAGACCTAAACTAGTGTTGATATGTAATCCCATAATGAAATAATCAATAAAGCTCCTGGATATTCGGATTGAAAAACAAATATCAGAAGATAACACAAGAAGAATGCAAAATGCCTTAGTCCAAGAACCTTGGAGGCTAAGTGTCTCAAAGCTTCATATATATAGAGTTTGGCTACCCAACGTATTTATTAAATACGCTAGGAAATTAAATACGCCCGTCATTGAACCCAAACTATAAAAAATGTTCAGTTTTGGCCTCTCTAACTTTGTCTAACTGTTACAAACAACCCTAAACTATAACACTCAAGTACTAACGGTCTCAAAATGGTCTAACATGTTTATCATTCCATTCGCAATTCATCATCTCCTTTTAAAGCGCATCCATTTCGTATTTCACCTGGTTTGTCACCTTGTGTTTTATCACTAAAGCACACTAGTATGAACACATCCAGTATCAATCGTGCTTATATTTCAATCCGAATTTGTTATCTTGATCCATGATTCTAGCTATTTTTTGTATAAAAGAGAGTTTTCTATAATTGGTTTTAGAGAGAGAGAAAATCGCGAGATTATAGGGCGTGTGCTATTTATGACAGTTATTTGATTGATTTAAAACACGTAAAATGACCAGACTACACTTAACCTATTATGACAATTAATTAATGACAACAAATATTACAAAAATGCCATCAGATGCCCAGATCGCTTCCTACACTTTGTAGGAAAAACACACTTTGCGCAAGAACCTTACTATATATATATGGTCGGGATTTAGAGAAAACGGTGAAAAGTGTGAGAATGCATCCTTGCCGAACACGTGGCGCGGGGCATGATCAGGGTCTGAAGGGTTTTTTTGTCTTTTTAGTATTCTTCTCCTTTCACGATTCTCACGTTTG
>CM060430.1:95385403-95545403 GCA_030545235.1 Helianthus tuberosus
GGCTGGACACGACCCCGTGTGGACAATCTGCAAAGGTGAAAAACAAGTTTCTGGCTTCTTTTTCCCTGCTCCGGCCTTAGTAGTACTAATGTTTAGTACTCTAAGCCTTGTATGTACCTGTTTTATCAATAAACACTACACCAAACCGTAGCAAGCATCCTAAATTACCATCGTTCAACATCCACATCACAAAGTTAAAAAGAAAAACAAATGCAGAAAATAAAAAGAGTTAAAGGAAAGTAAATTGTTCAACACACGGCACGTAGGCCGTAAATTGTTTAAAAGGAAAGGGGTTAACCTGTGGGATCACCAACCAGCTGTTCCTACCTCCACTCCTTCCGCCTAGTCCATATCCTCGTCCTCATCGTCATCACCTCCTCCTCCGTGCCCCACCATGTACTCCTGGATATTCCCAATTTCATCCTGAATGTCGGATATGTTTCTCTCAATTGCTCCGACCCGGGTGTACGTGTTGCTCGCCATGTTATAGGTGTTCCTGGTGCACATGAGGTTTTCCTGCAACAAATCATGTAAACTTTGGAAGTTAGGAAAACCGCCTCATTGTGAGGAGGATTGGCCCGGATCACCGTGGGGGTGGTATTGGTAATGAGGAGGTTGTTGAAACTATGGAGCGTGAAGGACGAGTGCCTCTTGCAGGTTCCATGCATGCCCTTGGACTCTTTGGAAGCTAACCGACCCTTCTTCGGCTTCGTAAATCAGGTTCATGGAGCGGCAAATGTGTATGTCCACTCTTCCCGACCATGGGCTCTTTTGGAAGGACCTAGGCATGTTCACGAAGCGCTTGAAGAGACGGTATATCCACCCCCAGAAGAAGATAGGGGTTGGTGGAGTAGCAAGCTGGTTCCAATGCATGTTGCGGAGTAGGAGGTACGAAACATTGAGGTGTCTGCGGTTATGAATGCAATGAAGGACCACCAGATCTCTCAACCCAACAACGTCACTACTGTCATGCCTTTGGCTAAGAGAGTAAGTGAGGACCCTATTGATGTAACGGTAAATTGGGTCCCTCAGCTTAGTGCTCTTAGTCCTGCTTGGGTTGTAGTGCCCTTCTTCAATTTGAGCCCAAGCGGCTTGGCGCTCGTTTTCATCCAATTCTCGCACCCCTCCGGTGTTCTCTTCATTACCCGCATCTTCCTTAGCATACAACCTAACTATCGACCCAAACTGAGCCATCGATATCGAGTACTTAGTCCCCCCACATCGGAATTCCACCCCATCATTGTCAAATGGGTTGCACCTTGAATTGAACACGAATGTGCTATAGAACTCCAGATTGTACTCATGGACCAAGCGAAGTCGAGTGGTTAGGGCGACTCTTAGTGGGCCGGTAATGAGGTTGTTAAACCGGTCAAGTTGGTTCACCAATGTCAGCAGATCCATGCATACTTATCTCGGGTATTCTTCCGGTATGGTTCGAAGCACATCGTATCTTGCTTTAGCGTCTTGCTCAGTTGCATTGAACCTTGTGAATTTCTTTGACATATGAAAGAATACACCAAAAGTTAGCACGAACTAGTGAAATTTTCAGAAAAAACTGAAAACAGCAAGCTGGACACGGCCCCGTGTTCAGCGGACACGACCCTGTGTCCAGGCGTCTGTTACTGAAAATCTTCATTTTTCGACCCGGTCCCGAAAACTTGAAAATTTTTGGTCCAACAGGTGCGGTTTCCCCTGAAAATGAAACACCAAGTGCCGTTTTTCCCAAAACAAACTATTTACCCCTTCAGTTTTATATTTTTCGGTTCAAAAACAAGGGTTTGGGGTTTTTGTGGGAAATCGGGCAAATCTATGACCAATATAAGTGGATTTACTTCCCATAACACTAATCTAAACTAATGCTAACTGATTTATGCAAAAATTTGAGGTTCGATCTGGATGAAGTTCAAGAACCCTAGATTTTCCCCAAAATTTTGATGTTTTAACTACACAAGTACCTAATCTAACTACTAATGGTGATAGAATCATACCTTGATGTTGTTAGAGGTAGAGGAGACGTCGAAATTCTGCAAAAAATCGCCTGAACCAGAGAGTTTTCGGGGAAACGGGGCGTGTGGAAATGAAGAAACTGTTTGGAAAAGGGGTTTTATCCTGACAGTCGCGCGGACACAGCCCCGTGTCCAGCGGACACGGCCTTGTGCCGAGCAAATTTTTAAATTTTTTTTGTGCTCGTGTGAGTGCCCTGTTTTCCCCAAACTCAGTTAGAAGACTTACCGATTAAGATGTCATCCATCTTGTTCGTAACTTACCAGACATGATGTTGATGCTTTTACTCTTCGACCGTTTGAAGCGAGATTTCTTCCTCTTCATCCTCAATGAATCCTTGATACAGTTTCAGCCATTGGCCATTGACTTTGAATGGAGGTCCATTCCGAGATTTAATTTCTACTGCATCGTGTGGGAAAATATGGGTGATGGAAAAAGGTCCTGACCACCTTGACTTTAATTTACCAGGAAATAATCGAAGTCGTGAATTAAACAATAGAACTTGATCTCCTACTCGAAATTCATTAGGTTTAATGTGTTTGTCATGAATATTTTTCATTCTTTCCTTATAAATTTCAGAGTTAGAGTATGCATAATTCCATAATTCGTCTAATTCATTTAATTGACAAAATCGATTTCTACC
The DNA here is from genome assembly GCA_030545235.1 of Helianthus tuberosus. NCBI lineage: Eukaryota > Viridiplantae > Streptophyta > Magnoliopsida > Asterales > Asteraceae > Helianthus > Helianthus tuberosus. The sequence goes on from CM060430.1 coordinate 95,388,051, forward strand.
GGCATATTCTAAATCTAAGTTAACATTTTTAATTGCCCAGTAGGCCTTGTGAGCTATTTTTACTGGCAAATGACAGCTTTTTCCATAGACGAGCTTATATGGGGTTGTACCTATTGTTGTTTTATAAGCAGTTCGAAAAGCCCATAAAGCGTCATCTAATTTATCGGCCCATTCCTTTTTATTTAACCCTACGGTTTTTTCAAGTATTCGTTTTAAACCTCTATTAGTCACTTCGGCTTGTCCGTTTGTTTGAGGGTGATATGCTGGTGAGACCCTGTGATAGACTCCATATCTTGTTAAAAAAATTTCAAGTTGATGGTTGCAAAAATGGGTACCTCTATCACTTATTAATGCTTTAGGTGTACCAAAACGAGAGAATAATTTTTTCAGAAATCTTACCTCGACTCTTCCATCGTTTATTGGAAGTGCCTCGGCCCATTTAGACAAGTAATCTACTGCCACAAGTATATATCTGTTTCCTTTTGACGGTGGGAAAGGTCCCATAAATTCGAGTCCCCACACATCAAAAATTTCACAAACAAGAATGCCATTTTGTGGCATTTCGTTTTTGGAAGAAATATTACCTGTTCTTTGGCAAGCATCACATGTCTTGACAAGACTTTGGGCGTCCTTGTAAATGGTTGGCCAATAAAATCCTGAATCAAATACCTTTCGTGCGGTACTAGCGACCATGATGTCCTCCGTATGGACCTTCATGACAATGGCGGAGAATCCTTCGTGCTTCGCTACCATGTACGCATCGACGGATGAGTTGGTCGGCACACATTTTGAAAAGATAAGGATCTTCCCAAAAATAGTGTTTTACGTCAGCAAAGAATTTCTTTCTTTGATGATGTGACCAACCTTTTGCGACTATACAGCTAGCAAGGTAGTTAGCATAGTCGGCGTACCATGGTTTTTGTCTATATTCCACCATTTCTAGGGACTCTGTTGGAAATTTTTCGTTGATTTGCTCGTCCCTGGTTGCCTCCAAAGCTGGATCTTCTAAGCGTGAAAGATGATCTGCTGCGGTGTTTTCAGCTCCTCTTTTGTCTTTGATTTCAATATCAAATTCTTGGAGGAGTAAAATCCACCTAATCAAACGTGGTTTTGCGTCCTGCTTTTTGAAGATATATCGAATGGCTGCATGATCTGTATAGACTATAGTTTTAGAAAGAACAAGATAAGAACGAAATTTATCAAAAGCAAATACCACAGCTAGTAACTCTTTTTCAGTTGTTGTGTAATTTTCTTGTGCATCGTTAAGTGTTTTACTAGCATAATAAATTGGGTGAAAATGCTTTTCTTTTCTTTGTCCCAAGACAGCTCCAACTGCAAAGTCACTTGCATCACACATGATTTTGAAAGGAAATTTCCAATCAGGCGCTATCATGATAGGTGCATTGACTAGCATTTCCATCAGGGTTAGAAATGCTTCATTGCAATCCTTGTCAAAGATGAAAGGGGCATCTTTTTCAAGTTATTTTGTTAGAGGCCTTGAGATTTTAGAAAAGTCTTTGATAAACCGCCTATAAAATCCGGCATGCCCTAGGAAACTTCTGATAGCTCTAACGGAGGATGGGGTGGTAATCGAGAAATAGTGTCTATTTTGGCTCGATCAACCTCCATTCCTTCGCTTGAGATTTTGTGACCGAGTACTATTCCCTCCGTTACCATGAAATGGCATTTTTCCCAATTAAGGGCGAGGTTAGTTTCCTTACATCGGGATAGCATTCGTTCAAGGTTATCGAGGCATTGGTCGTATGAATCCCCAAAGATAGAAAAGTCGTCCATGAAGACTTCCATTGTCTTTTCTATCATGTCATGGAAGATGGCTACCATGCAACGTTGGAAGGTTGCGGGGGCATTACATTGGCCAAATGGCATGCGTCGATAAGCAAAAGCTCCATAGGGACATGTGAAGGTTGTCTTTTCTTGGTCTTCGGGTGCTATCGGGATTTGAAAGTAACCTGGAAAACCATCCAAGAAATAGTAAAATTTATGACCGGATAATCTTTCTAACATTTAATCAATGAAGGGCAAAGGAAAGTGATCTTTCCTCGTTGCTTCATTTAATCGTCTATAATCTATACATACTCTCCATCATGTGACGGTTCTCGTTGGTATTAATTCATTCTTTTCGTTAGCTATTACCGTCATACTTCCTTTCTTTGAAACTACTTGGACGGGACTTACCCAAGGACTATCGGAGATATGATAAATAAGTCCGGCGTCAAGTAATTTGATGACTTCGTTTTTAACCACTTCTTGAACATTTGGATTTACTCAACGTTGTGGTTGTATTACCGATTTGTAGTCATCATTCATTAAAATTTTGTGCGTGCACGAGGAAGGACTTATTCCTTTAATGTCTACAAGCTTCCAAGCAATCTCATTTTTGTGTTTTTTCAAAAGTTTAATTAATTTTTCTTTTTCTAAACTACCTAATTTAGACGAAATAATTACAGGTGATTTACCATCTTTGTCTAGAAAAGCATATTCCAAACCTTTTGGAATTTCTTTGAGCTCAAGAGGTGGGTCTTTAGGAGACTCCTTATTGGGTTGCTCATTTTGATCAAGAACTTTAAAAGTTTGTTCTATGGCGACCTCTTCTTCAACAAAGTGGTCAACCTTTTCACTTGTATCGGGTGGCTCATCTTCATCTTCAATTAGGGGGTCATTATTGCCGAATGGATATTTCATTGACCGCTCAAGATCGACACTTTTTTAAAATTCCCCTAATTGAATAGATAGATTGTTGTTCTTCCGGTTTTTCAAAGCTTCGTGGGTTTTTACAAAGGGTCATCCCAACACTTGAGGAGCGTCATCGAGGATGACAAAGTCGGTTGGGATTACCATTTGATTTGTTTGAACCAAGACATCCTCAACTACACCGATTGATTTTATTACTTTCCGATTAGATAGAAAAATGGGTATTTGAAGTGGAGAAAAATCACTAATACTTAGTTTTTCGAAAATGTAGTTGGGCATTATGTTAACACAAAGATCTTTATCAATTGTGACATTACTAATAAAGGAATTTTGAAAAAAACATGGAACCGGTGTAATGTTGATTTCAAATGGGTCTTCTTTTATTAGCGAAATTTGATCGTTAGTTAACTTAACGCTTACCGTTTTGTCAATTTTAGTGTTAGTGTTTAACTCTTTTAAAAACTTAGCATGAGTTGGAACTAAACAATGATTTTCAAAAGAAGGTGACAAGAGATTAATTTCTTCAAAATTAGACTCTTCTTGAATTTTAACGTTGTCGGACTCACCTTTTTCGTTGTTTAACTCATGTGTCGGTTCTTCACTTATTTGTTCTTCCATTTTTACACTTTCAACTATCTTTTCTTTATTTAATTCTTCTCTTACGCGGGACTCCTCTTCCCTTGCGCGAGATTCTTTTATGTAGCGCTCGATAGTTTTAAGGTGTTCTAATATCCTATCGGTCACTTCGGTGAAAGAGTAAGGATCGGGATTTTCAAAGCTCGAATCTGGTTGTTCGATCCTTTGTTCCTCATAATACCCATATGAAGTAGATGGTTCACACCATTGTTCTTCATTGTAAGCATATGATGGATAAGGGTCGTAATTTTGTTCTTCATAATACTCATATGAGGTGGGTTGTTTACGCCAAGGTTCCTCATAGTAAGCATATGAAGGTGGTGGCTCATATCTTGGTTCCTCAAAGTATGAGTAAGAAGGCTCATACCTTGGTTCATCAAAATATGAGTATGAGGGAGGAGGTTCATACCTTTGGTCTTCATAGGATGTGTATGAAGTTGATGGATCGTACCTGGGTTCCTCATAGTAGGTGTATGAAGTGGATGGTTGATATAAGTTACAATATTGAACCGAGTGCGTGTTACCGCAATTGGTGCAATAATATTCCCTATAATTATCCTCCTCATAGGTGTAGTTGTAACCTCCTAAGTATTGATCCATAAGAATCACTCAGCAGACCACAAAAACGTCTCGAGACCAGAAAACAAAAATAAAAACAAAAACAGAGGCTGGACACCGCCCCGTGTTCAGTGGACACGGCCCCGTGTACAGAATCTGTATCTGGGCGTTTTAATTAAAGTTACTGATTTCGTTGAGCACGGGGCGTGTTCAGTGAGCATGGCCCCGTGTTCAAGCTCTGTATCTGGGTGTTTAATGAAAAATATGCAGCACGACCCCGTGTTCAGTGGACACGGCCCGTGTTCGACTTACTGTAAATGCAAAACTAAACTAAAATGCAGAAAAATGTGCGCGCGTTTTGAAAAAGTTTTGAAAAACTGATTAGGCCGTCGATTTTAAGCTTTCTTAAAATCCTTGTGTCTCCGGAAACGACACCAAAAACTTGATGCGTGTGTGGTGTGTATATATGTTTAAGTATATTTTTAGCCCTTTTTACACGTTAGTCAAGTTTTAAATTTATAAAACACGATATTTTACTAACACCAAACACACATATGGGCAAGTGCACCCATCGTGGGCGTAATATAGTTTTGGCAAGATACCGAGGTCATCCAAGGACACAAGAGCTTTTAGTACCGGTTTATCTTCAACGTCTAATCAAATCAAAAAGTTAGAAAAAGGTTTTAAACTAAGAAAATAAAAACTAACTAAAATGCAGAAAAATAAAATAAAAGAAAAAACAGATAGACAAGATGAATCACTTGGCTCCGACTCATGTATAGTGTAACCTTTGATTATTTCCGCACTTTTGCACTTTTTAAGAGATTATCTTAGTTATTGTAGTAGGCCCCTCTTTTGTGTGACAACCCTCACCAAACCAGGTATCCGTACGAATTAATTAATATTTAATTACTGCTTAATTACTGTGCTTGCTTACAACTGTGATTAAACTGCTTACTGATTCCTGATACATACATACTCATGCATCACATTTTATACTGTCACTCTATTATTTTTACACAAACATCAGTGACAACCTTGATGCACAAAAAGCACAGTGAGCACACTATACGGGATACCCAGTAAACATGCTGACATAGCCAGCATCAGACAGTTACTGTCTCTAAGGCCAGTATGAGCCGGGAATAGATTACTACACTAGTAGGGAGTGTAGGGAGGTGAGGATTGTAGAACTGCGTCACTAGGTGATAATTATAGTGACCGGATGTGCCCAAAACGTACTTCGAGTACAAAATTCAGCACTTTAAATAAAAATTCAGCATTAAGCTAACTAGTAAATTGCCAAAACATGAGAAAAATATTACTAGTCACCTTCCAAAGTGTCGGAAATAAATTGTGTCACTAAAAATAATATTAGCGACACTTTAAATAATTAATTAGCACTTTAACGGACTAATATCCAACCGTACAACCGGACTTAACCCAAGACATAAAAATTTCGAGATTGACACTATTTTTCTTTTCTGAGCCAGTTAGGGTCCCCGAATACCCTATCACCCGTTATAATTTACTACACACTATTACACTAGTAAACTATGAAACCTCCTAAATTAAATAAACTAGTGCTAACTAATTTGGTTAAAATTTAACCAATTACCCATCCCCCATTAAAACCAAACGGTTCCATGTGGGTTTACACCACACTTAATTGATTATTTTAATTGTGGTTGTCTTATATCTAGTATACATAAAATCCTATGGATAATTCTCTAATTTGATTTATAAATAGAACCATAGGTCCTCCACTTCATTCATACATATCACAAAAAAAAAAAAATTTCCTTTCTTTCTCTCTTGCCTTGCAATCGGCCAAGAGCACCCAACACCCACCCACCAACACTTCAAATTTTCCATCTTGCAATCCCACATAGATATCAAGGTGATAGAGTTCACATAAGGAGACCCGGTGGTTGCGGATTGCCAAGGACCTCACCTCAACGCTTTTAACCACTCATTTTTCGACTAGTTTCTTCCCTAGCCTCGAGCTAGTAGTAAGTAACTCTAAACGCCTTTTTGATCTATTCTAAAGTGGTTAATAAGAATTTTGATGGTTGAAATTTATGAACATGTAAGAACAAAATTTAAAGTCTACTAAAATAATATAAACAAAGTGGTTAATAGATGAATATTGGTGTAAAACTTATAAGACTTGTTTCGTTATGATTATTTAGTGTTGTTTTATGCTAGTGTTAGTTCGGATCGTCATCTAACCCGGCTAAGTCATGTTCATGGAACATGACCTAGTGTATGTTAAAGTGTGAAAAGTGGTTAGATGAAGAACACTACTACTTATAACCATGAACTTGTGTAAAAACAATTTTTCTTATAAAATGGAGTTCTAAACTAGTAGATCTACGGATATACAAGTGGTATTTTCAAAGGACCAAGTATCAAAAGAAATCTTATTTTTAAAGCTGGATCTTTCCTAAACAAAGGTGATTTTTGTAAACACACGAGTGTGTAGACACTTGTGTGACAAAAAGTTTAAACAAAAGAATTACTTTTGAAATTTTGACTAGAAGATGTACAAATGCATTTTCTGTAAAAATAAGATTTTTGAGAAACCGATTCCATTTATAAAAGTAGAAAGATCTATTAAAAATAATGGGAAGTTACTACACACTTTTACACAACCCACAAGTTCATACGTTTGTGATATTTTTGAACTAGTATGATGTTGGAATATTGTTTGTTATTGATGTTGGGAACATTGTTGATTTGAATTTATAAAAAGAAAATGATACGCTTGTAAGCGTGGCCACCTCCAGTTACCGAGGAAACTCTGGCGAAATTTTCCAAAAATCTAACACTTGTAAATATTTTTATCACAAGTGTTATGGATATATTTTTAATTTGTTTTCCCAAATAACTTTCGCCACGATTTTTATTACGAAACTTCCCAGTGTCGGAGGTGGGATATTCACAAAATAAAACTTGCTAAAATATATATTTAGAATATATATTTTCATAACAACACTTGTGTAAATTTTATGATTATTTTGTGAATTACGTAAATATTATTTTTAGGGTAAAAATAATATTACCAAGTATTAACGGCTCCAAAATAATGCGAACGCCTTCACAATAAATATTTAAGTTACACCGGTATTATTTATACCACCCGAACCTTACAATGTAACTTACGTATTTTCAGAAAATACTCATAAGTGTGTATTTTGACAAGTATATTATTTTGGGAAATTATATGGAATAAAATATAATATTTTTGGGAAAAATATTTATATTTTGTAAGTAAAGTATTTTTTGGACAAATGAAATAAAATATATTTTAAGTTAGACTTAATAATATATTTCGAAGACTATACGAACGCACATGTATTAAAACCCCCATCCTTGGGAAGGAATATATTATCAAATAACTACTAAGTGTAAACACGAAATAGTTGCCTAACTATTTTCCAAAGACATTAAACCTTAAACTAAGGCACGGCCGTTCGTCTAATAGAAGTTAGTACGTGTAGGTCGTCGCACAGCAGATTTTCTGGGAGATACTTTTTAGAGACGCACTTCGGTGAGTTCATGTCCCCCTTTTCTCTTAACTGTTTTCAGTTTTCTAAACTGCGGGGGTGAAATACATGTTACTATGATTATGAGTACTTTTTACATGGTATGGTTAGCATAAGGAGGGTTACTACTTAGATCATGTGAGTGGGTAGGCGCAACTTGAGGCCATTAATCCTCATTGTAGGACCGAGGGACATGAGCGGTAGATCTATCTGGGTGTAGCGAGCCCAGCCCCAGGCCCAGCAGAACGGACCTCGGGGTGACATTGTGCCCAACGCATAAATCCGCTAGGTTTGAGTCTTCCTACTTGCACTTCACACATATCAATGGCCTTGCAAACCATTGGTGATCTCTTTTTCCTTATTTGCTACATACCAGGATTTTATACTTACAAAGGTTTTACTTACTCACTTACACATGAACTCGCTCAACATTATTGTTGATTTTTCCAACTTACATGTATTTCAGGGAACTAAGGATCTGGCACGGTATGCTACGTTTTCTCGCTGCGTAGAGTTATGGGATCATCCGAGTTTAGGGGTTGTGGCTTTTACCTGGACGAGTCACAGTTCTTAAACTACGTCTATCTTAAGTTTGTGGTTGTGTCTTTCAAACAATGTTTTTATGTTACTAGGTTGTAATTTCCGTTGCATGTGTCAACGCCTTAAGACAATGTTGTGGTATTTTACTTTTCAAACTTAAATCAATGGATGATCTGCATGGTTTTATTTTCATATAGCTTTGTTATGATTAAGCTATGGTATTAAGAAGTCACACCAAATAAACCCACGCTTCCGCAAAGCCAGGGTGTGACAGCTTGGTATCAGAGCTCTGATCATAGCGAACTAGGATTCCTTCTCGAGTCTAGACTATGATCACTAGGGCTCTCACGAAAACATTTTTACACTGCATACCACTTAAGTCCAGATCAAAAACGTTTTTACAAACAAATGTTGAGCACATTTTATTTATTAGTTATAGGCTCAGTCTGGGAGGCTAAGGCTCGGTCTGGGAGGCCGAGGCTCGGTCTGGGAGGCTGAGGTAGTTGTCTAGTGGGACTAGGGAGTCAGTCTGGGAGGCTGGGAGAGTCGTCTAGTGGGACTAGGGAGTCAGTCTGGGAGGCTGGGAGAATTGTCTAGTGGGACTAGGGAGTTAGTCTGGGAGGCTGGGAGAATTGTCTAGTGGGACTAGGGAGTCAGTCTGGGAGGCTGGGAGGCTAGTGGGACTAGGAGGACTATTTGATTGCTTATTGTTGATTAACATGCTATATGATTGATTATTTGTGCATATGTGTGTTGTATTACAAACGACATGGCTTCCTCATCAGATACTGGAGAGTCGAACACTACAGATCCCACGACCATAGTATCAGGCGACATAGTTTCATCGGAGCACGAGGTGTACACTTCCGATACGACCAGCACAGATGAGGACGACTTCCAGCCCTTTGCACTGCCTGATGTCGTAGCAGAGCCTGCTGATGGCCCCATCGCTGGGGATTTGCCGCTTGTGGAGATCCCTGCTCCCATACCCCTTGCCATGTACCCCGTTCTTGATATGCCTCTAGACGTAGTCGTTGACGACGACGTCGATTTGTTTGACGACGAGCCACTGGAGGATGACGTTGAGGGCGAGGCCCAAGTAGCTGCTGACGATCTTTTGCTACTCGCAGATGCTCCTGCTGAGGAGTCACCTGCCCATTCACCTATCCCAGACTCTTTCGAGTCTGTGGCCTCTGCACCGTCGCATGCGCAGGGTGTGCAGCACTATTCTCATGACTCAGACCCCGATAGGGCGTCATCTGCTGCACCTGCCCCTGCCCCTGCCCCGAGTTTTGCTATTGATCATGACATTGATGAGGATTCTGACCCCGTCTTCCCACCTGGCTTCGATCCAGACCAGGGCATTGAGTTTATACACTTAGACCAGCCCTTGGAGGATCCTGTAGCCCCTGTCGATCCTATGTTTGTTGATCCAGCTGATTTCAAGATGGAGTTTGTTGACCCAGAGCCGACTGTGGCCCCTGAGCCAGGCGTTGCTCCTGACCCCGCATTGGAGCATGACCCTGTTCATGCCGATGCACCTGCTGTTGCTCCTTGATTGATCATCTGCTTGGATGAGAGAAAATTGGGGAAACTGTGCAAGACAATTTATTATTACGGGGGCCCACGTAATAACGACTTGTAGTGCACAGAAATCCTGGTGGACTCTGCGGGTCAAGCTAATGAAAACCACACAAAATTAATCTATAGGCGTCCTCACCTTCATCTGGTAGAACAATCCATAGATCAGTGCTTTAGCACGTTAGAAAGTAGGAAGCCTGTCTTAGCCTACTTCGTGACTAACACTTCTACCTGCATACGAGGCGTTGAGGAAACGACATTTAAGCAAGTGAAGAGGAGTATCATTCAGAAAGAATTAGAGACGATACACTCTCTAACACCCCTATACGAACAACCCCATCTAAAGGAAAATATACACACCAGTAAAGCTAAAGACCCAAGAAAACCAATGTAGCAGGAAATAACTAAAATGCAAATGACCAAGGCGAGGCGATGTAGCCTCGAGTTCATTCTATTACAGGAAACAAGCCAAATTGGCAAGCCTATGTGAAGACTCAGAAATTTATTTCCCCACTCATACATTGAGTATATTTACGTGTAAAATTGGGTGATTACATGATGGCTTATGGTGCTATGTATCCCATAGACAATTGAAATGTTGTCTAGCCCGCTTCATACCACTTCGACAGAAGAGAATGCCACCCAGACGTGTCACAAACACCAGTACACTGCCAAGGACAGAAGCCGAGCTGCAAGAACGCATCTCACAGGCAAATGCACGACATGAAGCCCTCCGCTCTAAGCACAGCGATGGCATTACTGGAAGTAACCCTCCAACTGGCTGCACCTATAAGCAGTTCCTGAACTGCAAGCCTTTGAACTTTGACGGAACAGGAGGCACCGTTGCATTTGTCCTTGGTCTGAAAAGATTGACTCCATTCTAAGAATGAGTAACTGTTCGCCCCAAAGAGAGTGTTACCTATATCTCGGGGTAAATTCTAGATGACACACTCTCATGGTGGAACCCTTAGGTTCAGACCTTTGGTACAAATGCTGCTTATGCATTGAGCTGGGACGAGCTCAAAGAAATGCTGAAGAAGAAATACTGTTCTAGGGCTGGAATCCAGAAGCTTGAGGTGGAGTTCTGGCACTTGAAAATGGATGAACCAAAGATTCCTGAATACGTCCAGTGATCTCACGACTTGTCTAGGGTCGTCCCCTACTAAGTCATTGATGTTGTATGATACAGTTGTGTACTTGTAAACTTTACATTGTGGTCTCGATTTATGGCAATACAATCGCAGTATTCTCATCACTTGTGATGTTTGATCTATTGTTTATGTTCTATGACATGAGATGTTATGTGGTTGATTTATTTATAGCATGAGATGTTATGTGATGATATTGTTGAATACATACGTACACTTTACTTGCTATGACCTAACCTACGTGAAACATCTTTTAGAAGATGCCACCAAGACGCGAAATGCGCATGCCCACCTCGAAGGCAGAACTTTAAGAGATAATTGCTGCAGCTATAGCACAGCACGAGGCCCTACGCTCCGAACCTAGCAGAGGTACCTCAGAAAATAACGGTTGTCCCTACTGCCACTTCCTCAACTACAAGCCTCCGAAGTTCGACAGCACTGGAGGTGCCATAGCTTTTGTGAAATGGATTGAAAGTATGAATTCCATCTTTCGAATGAGTGGTTGTACGCCAGAACAACAAGTCCCATACGTTTCTGAGTTGTTTCAAGATGGAGCTCGACTATGGTGGAACCTTCAGGTTCAAATAAAGGGCGAAACCGCAGCATATGCATTATCATGGGATGAACTGAAGGGAATGATGCATAAGAAGTATTTCTCCCAAGCAGAAACCCAGAAGTTGGAAGGGGAATTCCAGAGCCTGATGATGGAAGGTCCAAAAATGTTGGGATACATGCAAAGACTTCATGACTTGGCACGAGTTGTTCCATACTTAGCGGAACCAGAAATGAGGAAATTGGGACAGTTCATTTGGGAACTGGCACCACAAGCCTTGAGCTTGATGACAGCATCTACGCCACCAACAACTATTGCTGCAAGCAAAATGGGTTTGGCACTCGTTACAGAAGCAATTAGACTAGAAAAACTTGCAAACCCCGACAAGAAGAAGGAAACTCCAGGGGAGACATCCGAGAAGAACAAAAGAAAGCTCAGTGAATTTCAAGGAGGTAATCGGGCAAATAACAAGAACAAGGCCAAAAAGGAAAGGGGGTACAGGGGTAAACTACCTAAGTGCGAAGAATGCCCGCGTCATCATATCGGGGCATGCAAAAATGGAAAGTGTGATAACTGTGGCAGGGTGGGACACTACAGGGAGGAGTGTTACCGCCGGAAGAAACATGGAAATCAAGGTCAAGATGGTAGTGGAAAACACTAAGTAAACAACGACCACAGTAACTATCAGGGCGGAAGTGGTGATATGGGGAACCTTGGGAGGGATTGCCCAAGGGAGGTTAACCAAGACCATGAAGGAGCTTCCAACATCGGAGCTTGTGAAGCATGCCAGGATCTAGGCGTGATTACTGGTACGTTCTCTATTAACCAAAACTTTTGCATCTATTTTGTTTGACACTGGTGCCGACTATAGCTTCGTGTCATTAGAATTTAAGAATATTCTTGGTTTGATGCCTAGTAAGTTAGCCGTTCCATATTCGATCGAATTAGCAAATGGGAAACTAGTTGAGACCAGTGGAGTTGTCCGAGGATGTAGGAGGGCACGACTTTACGCTAGACTTACTACCTGTCGAGTTGGGAAGCTTTGATGTGGTAGTAGGAATGGATTGGTTATCAAGCAACAAGGCTGAGATTGTTTGTCATGAAAAGGTCGTTCGTATCCCAACCGAAGATGGAGAAACAATTGTGGTTCATGGGGAGAAGCGGGATACGCCTTTAAGAATTATCAGTTGCCTGAAAGCTCGTAAGTGTTTACAAAAGGGATGTGCTGCCTTCCTGGCACACATCGTGGATAAGAAAGCTGCTGAGCCGAAAATCGAAGACATCCCTATCGTGAGGGAATATCCTGAAGCCTTTCCAGAGGACTTGCCAGGATTGCCACCCCAAAGGCAAGTGGAATTTCACATTGACTTAGTTCCAGGCGCCGCGCCTGTAGCTAGGGCACCTTATAGACTTGCACCGTCAGAGATGCAGGAGTTGTCGACACAACTCCAGGAGTTACTTGACAAAGGATTCATCCAACCAAGCTTCTCACCTTGGGGAGCTCCAGTTTTATTTGTCAAAAAGAAAGACGGTAGTTTTTGTATGTGTATCGACTATCGGGAGTTGAACAAGTTGACTATCAAGAATAGGTATCCTCTGCCAAGGACCGATGACTTATTAAATCAGCTCCAAGGTTCAAGATTTTACTCTAAGATCGATCTTCGATCTGGATACCATCAGCTAAGGATACAAGAGGAGAGTATCCTGAAGACAGCCTTCAGAACTCGTTATGGACACTACGAGTTCCTAGTTATGCCGTTTGGGTTGACAAACGCGCCTGCTGTTTTTTATGGACCTAATGAACAGAGTTTGCAAGCCATATTTGGACAAGTTCATGATTGTGTTCATCGATGATATTTTGATTTATTCAAAGACAAAGGCTGAACACGAACAGCACCTAAGAGCTATTTTGGAGTTGCTGAAAAAGGAAAAATTATACGCCAAGTTCTCAAAGTGCGAGTTTTGGCTACGCGAAGTCCAGTTTCTTGGACACGTGGTTAATGGAAATGGAATCCATGTTGATCCCGCAAAGATCGAGGCGATAAAGAGCTGGGAGACTCCAAAGACGCCGACCGAGATTCGCCAGTTCTTAGGTTTGGCTGGCTATTATCGAAGATTCATTGAGGATTTTTCTAAAATCGCTCAACCCCTTACCGCGCTCACACAGAAGGATAAGAAGTTTGATTGGGGAATCAAACAGGAAGAAGCGTTTCTGTTATTGAAGAACAAACTTTGTGATGCGCTGATCTTAGCACTACCAGAGGGTACAGATGATTTCGTGGTATACTGTGACGCCTCATGTCAAGGATTGGGTTGCGTGTTGATGCAACGCCAGAAAGTTATAGCTTACGCGTCACGCCAGTTGAGAGTTCGTAAAAGGAATTATACCACACATGATTTAGAACTAGGCGCAGTGATATTTGCATTAAAGATCTGGAGACACTACCTATATGGTACGAAATGTACAATCTTCACAGATCATAAGGGCCTACAACACATATTCGACCAGAAAGAGCTGAATATGAGACAAAGACGTTGGGTCGAATTGTTGAACGATTACGACTGCGAGATAAAGTACCATCCAGGGAAGGCGAATGTGGTCACCGATGCCCTAAGTCATAAAGAAAGGATCAAGCCCATAAGGGTTAGGGCTTTAGAAATGATTATCCAGACATATCTCTCTCTACGCATTCGTGCTGCACAGAGAGAAGCTTTGAAAGGAAGGAATATTGGAGATGAGTATCTCCGTGGGATGGAGAAGCAGTTGGTGCCAAACGAGGAAGGAACTTTATGTTTTATGAAAAGAATTTGGGTTCCTCTGTTTGGTGGTTTTGAGAAAAGTTATTTTTGATGAGGCACACAAATCACGGTACTCTATTCGTCCCGGTGCAGATAAGATGTACCAGGACCTTAAAGATTATTATTGGTGGCCTAGAATGAAAGGCGACGTTGCTGTTTATGTTAGCAAATGTTTGACGTGTGCCAAGGTGAAAGCTGAATACCAGAAGCCTTCGGGACTTCTGCAACAACCTAAAATTCCCAAGTGGAAATGGGAACAGATTTCAATGGATTTTATAACGAAGTTGCCAAGGACGCCCAGGGGTCATGATACTATTTGGGTGATAGTTGACCGCCTCACAAAGTCCGCGCACTTCTTGCCAATCAAAGAAAAGGACAATACGAGTAAACTTGCGGAAATATACATGCGAGAAATTGTTGCACGTCATGGAGTGCCTCTCTCGATCATCTCTGATAGAGATGGGAGATTTGTATAAAGGATTTGGCAATCCTTCCAAGAAGCTTTTGGCTCGCAATTGAACCTAAGTACTGCATTTCATCCGCAGACTGATGGCCAAAGTGAAAGAACTATTCAGACATTGGAGGATATGCTGAGAGCATGTGTAATGGATCTTGGTGGTAGCTGGGATAAGCATTTACCATTGGCCGAATTCTCATACAACAACAGCTACCACACCAGCATTGGAGCCGCGCCATTTGAAGCTCTTTACGGACGCAAGTGTCGATCACCCCTATGCTGGGCTGACGCAGGTGATAGGCAGCTTGTTGGTCCCGAAATCGTCCAAGAGACGACAGACAAGATTGCGCAGATTCGAAAACGCATCGGAGCGGCTCGCGAAACACAGAAAGCCTATGCAGATCCAAACCGGAAAAATTTGGAATTCCAAGTTGGAGATATGGTTTTATTGAAAGTTTCACCCTGGAAGGGTGTGGCACGCTTCGGAAAGCGTGGGAAGTTGAATCCGCGTTACATTGGCCCTTTCAGAATCCTGCAAAGGATTGGGCTTGTAGCCTACAAGTTGGACCTACCTGCTGAACTCCATGGCGTTCACGATACATTCCACGTATCCAATTTGAGAAAAAGTCCAACACAAGATACAGTGATCATGCCGGCTGACGAAGTTCATATCGACGACACGCTCCACTTCACTGAAGAACCTGTTGAGGTCACGGATTAGAAAGTTAACAAAACTCGCAGGAGCAGTGTCAAACTCGTCAAAGTTCGTTGGAATGCAAGACATGGACCTGAATTCACGTGGGAACGTGAGGACCGAATGAAAGAAAAGTACCCCCACTTATTTCCCAAGACCCCTGCAAATAGAAGCAGAACTTAAATTTCGGGACGAAATTTCTTTAACGGGGGGAGAATGTGACAACCCTCACCAAACCAGGTATCCGTACGAATTAATTAATATTTAATTACTGCTTAATTACTGTGCTTGCCTACAACTTGCTTACTGATTCCTGATACATACATACTCATGCATCACATTTTATACTGTCACTCTATTATTTTTACACAAACATCAGTGACAACCTTGATGCACAAAAAGCACAGTGAGCACACTATACGGGATACCCAGTAAACATGCTGACATAGCCAGCATCAGACAGTTACTGTCTCTAAGGCCAGTATGAGCCGGGAATAGATTACTACACTAGTAGGGAGTGTAGGGAGGTGAGGATTGTAGAACTGCGTCACTAGGTGATAATTATAGTGATCGGATGTGCCCAAAACGTACTTCGAGTACAAAATTCAGCACTTTAAATAAAAATTCAGCATTTTAAATAAAAATTCAGCATTAAGCTAACTAGTAAAGTGCCAAAACATGAGAAAAATATTACTAGACACCTTCCAAAGTGTCGGGAATAAATTGTGTCACTAAAAATAATATTAACGACACTTTAAATAATTAATTAGCACTTTAACGGAGTAATATCCAACCGTACAACCAGACTTAACCCGAGACATAAAAATTTTGACATTGACACTATTTTTCTTTTCTGAGCCAGTTAGGGTCCCCGAATACCCTAATACCCGTTATAATTTACTACACACTATTACACTAGTAAACTATGAAACCTCCTAAATTAAATAAACTAGTGCTAACTAATTTGGTTAAAATTTAACCAATTACCCATCCCCCATTAAAACCAAACGGTTCCATGTGGGTTTACACCACACTTAATTGATTATTTTAATTGTGGTTGTCTTATATCTAGTATACATAAAATCCTATGGATAATTCTCTAATTTGATTTATAAATAGAACCATAGGTCCTCCACTTCATTCATACATATCACAAAAAAAAAAACATTCCTTTCTTTCTCTCTTGCCTTGCAATCGGCCGAGAGCACCCAACACCCACCCACCAACACTTCAAATTTTCCATCTTGCAATCCCACATAGATATCAAGGTGCTAGAGTTCACATAAGGAGACCCGGTGCTTGCGGATTGCCAAGGACCTCACCTCAACGCTTTTAACCACTCATTTTTCGACTAGTTTCTTCCCTAGTCTCGAGCTAGTAGTAAGTAACTCTAAACGCCTTTTTGATCTATTCTAAAGTGGTTAATAAGAATTTTGACGGTTGAAATTTATGAACATGTAAGAACAAAATTTAAAGTCTACTAAAATAATATAAACAAAGTGGTTAATAGATGAATATTGGTGTAAAACTTATAAGACTTGTTTCGTTATGATTATTTAGTGTTGTTTTATGCTAGTGTTAGTTCGGATCGTCATCTAACCCGGCTAAGTCATGTTCATGGAACATGACCTAGTGTATGTTAAAGTGTGAAAAGTGGTTAGATGAAGAACACTACTACTTATAACCATGAACTTGTGTAAAAACAATTTTTCTTATAAAATGGAGTTCTAAACTAGTAGATCTACGGATCTACAAGTGGTATTTTCAAAGGACCAAGTGTCAAAAGAAATCTTATTTTTAAAGCTGGATCTTTCCTAAACAAATGTGATTTTTGTAAACACACGAGTGTGTAGACACTTGTGTGACAAAAAGTTTTAACAAAAGAATTACTTTTGAAATTTTGACTAGAAGATGTACAAATGCATTTTCTGTAAAAATAAGATTTTCAAGAAACCGATTCCATTTATAAAAGTAGAAAGATCTTTTAAAAATAATGGGAAGTTACTACACACTTTTACACAACCCACAAGTTCATACGTTTGTGATATTTTTGAACTAGTATGATGTTGGATTATTGTTTGTTATTGATGTTGGGAACATTGTTGATTTGAATTTATAAAAAGAAAATGATACGCTTGTAAGCGTGGCCACCTCCAGTTACAGAGGAAACTCTGGCGAAATTTTCCAAAAATCTAACACTTGTAAATATTTTTATCACAAGTGTTATGGACATATTTTTAACTTGTTTTCCCAAATAACTTTCGCCACGATTTTTATTACGAAACTTCCAAGTGTCGGAGGTGGGATATTCACAAAATAAAACTTGCTAAAATATATATTTAGAATATATATTTTCATAACAACACTTATGTAAATTTTATGATTATTTTGTGAATTACGTAAATATTATTTTTAGGGTAAAAATAATATTACCAAGTATTAACGGCTCCAAAATAATGCGAACGCCTTCACAATAAATATTTAAGTTACACCGGTATTATTTATACCACCCGAACCTTACAACGTAACTTACGTATTTTCAGAAAATACTCATAAGTGTGTATTTTGACAAGTATATTATTTTGGAAAATTATATGGAATAAAATATAATATTTTTGGGAAAAATATTTATATTTTGTAAGTAAAGTATTTTTTGGACAAATGAAATAAAATATATTTTAAGTGAGACTTAATAATATATTTTGAAGACTATACGAACGCACATGTATTAAAACCCCCATCCTTGGGAAGGAATATATTATCAAATAACTACGAAGTGTAAACACGAAATAGTTGCCTAACTATTTTCCAAAGACATTAAACCTTAAACTAAGGCACGGCCGTTCGTCTAATAGAAGTTAGTACGTGTAGGTCGTCGCACAGCAGATTTTCTGGGAGATACTTTTTAGAGACGCACTTCGGTGAGTTCATGTCCCCCTTTTCTCTTAACTGTTTTCAATTTTCTAAACTGCAGGGGTGAAATACATGTTACTATGATTACGAGTACTTTTTACATGGTATGGTTAGCGTAAGGAGGGTTACTACTTAGATCATGTGAGTGGGTAGGCGCAACTTGAGGCCATTAATCCTCATTGTAGGACCGAGGGACAGGAGCGGTAGATCTATCTGGGTGTAGTGAGCCCAGCCCCAGGCCCAGCAGAACGGACCTCGGGGTGACTTTGTGCCCAACGCATAAATCCGCTAGGTTTGAGTCTTCCTACTTGAACTTCACACATATCAATGGCCTTGCAAACAATTGGTGATCTCTTTTTCCTTATTTGCTACATACCAGGATTTTATACTTACAAAGGTTTTACTTACTCACTTACACATAAACTCGCTCAACATTATTGTTGATTTTTCCAACTTACATGTATTTCAGGGAACTAAGGATCTGGCACGATATGCTACATTTTCTCGCTGCGTCGAGTTATGGGATCATCCGAGTTTAGGGGTTGTGGCTTTTACCTGGACGAGTCACAGTTCTTAAACTACGTCTATCTTAAGTTTGTGGTTGTGTCTTTCAAACAATGTTTTTATGTTACTAGGTTGTAATTTTCGTTGCATGTGTCAACGCCTTAAGACAATGTTGTGGTATTTTACTTTTCAAACTTAAATCAATGGATGATCTGCATGGTTTTATTTTCATATAGCTTTGTTATGATTAAGCTATGGTATTAAGAAGTCACACCAAATAAACCCACGCTTCCGCAAAGCCAGGGTGTGACATTTTGAAGGTGACGTTACCCTCAACCCAGTAGTTTGAGTCAGCAAGGATACAATCCTAAAGGGTCGGATTATTGAAAGATAATTAATTAAGTTATTAATGCATATTATGGTAGGCCCCTCTTTTGGAGGTGACATTACCCTTGGCTAAGTAGTCTGAGTCAGCAGGGATACAGTCCTAAGTAGTCGGGTTAAAGTATTAATAGTAGCTTACATATGAGGGGATCAAAGAGTTTGGACCCCCGCCATCCAATACCGGTGGGTATTGAAGGAGGTCCTACTAAATTTGACCCAGGTCCTTGTAGGATCTATACACTGAACAAGGCAAGACTCTTACCAAACCGTTCCCTTAACCCCCGACCAGGTAGCCAACATATCTCCATATAGACCGTGGAGATATGAATGGTGAAAATGTTTTATTTTATATAGACAGTAAAATAATGCCAAGACACCATGGACAAACGATAAGGAAGAATCACCTTCAACATAAGAAACTAGTTATTAAAGTCATTAATACATAACCAAGTAAAAAGTGCGAAAAGATTAAAAACAAAAAGTATTACACTAGACACTTGTCTTCACCAAGTGATGTAAGAGACTTAGGAAAACATGGCCTTTGATTGTCAAGAACTCTTACGATCAATCTTGGATCCCGAGACGACTCACACACTCTACGATGGACAATGGATGATGGTGGTGGATGATGGTGGTGGGTGGTGGGTGAAGTGTGAGAGAGGTGGTGTGCCAAGGGATGGTTTGCAAATGAGCTAAGCACCCCTATTTATAGTCTGAACAGTAGCTCGGGCATGGCCCCGTGTCCATTGGGCACGGCCCAGTGTCCATCCTCTTCTCTTCCTTCATTAATTCCGGTTTGTCCGCATTAGTTGACCACGCCCCCGTGTCCGCTGGGCACGCCCCCGTGTGCAGAAGCATATCTGTACTATCAAGATTTCCCCAGATTCTGCGAATCTTAGAGTTGACCACGGCCACGTGTCCGCTGGGCACGCCCTCGTGGTGGGTGATAGAAGCTTCTATAACTTTGTCTTTTATGCTGACACTTGGGCACTCCCCGGTGTTCACTGAGCACGGGGCATGTTCAGTCTTCTGTCTTCTTGATTTTGCTTGGGAAGATGCTGTCGGGGGGGGGGGGTCGGGCATGCCACGTTTGTCCCTTTTCTTGTATTTATGCTAGATTTTGCTGTCTTTTTGCTTCTTTTGTTAATTTGAGCTCATTTAATCCTGAAAATACAAAAGGAAGACAAAAACACACTTTTTCCAACATTAGTACTAAAAATGGGTTAGTTTTTTGCCACATTTGATGTAATTTATATGTTGCATTTTGTGCACATCAGACATCGTTTAAAATCGTTCGTCCAAGTGAACTAAATAACGCCACGTAATGTAATATGATAAAAGCATTTATATATAAGAAGTACCAGTGGCGTATCTACCATGCCTTTATCATATTAAACCCGTCCCGTTATCTAAACACAAACCAAAAACCAATTGTTTGTTCAATTCGTGTAACTTGTTTAAATCATTCAAATTGTTCAATCGTTCTATCGTTTCAATCGTTCAAAATCGTTTAATCGTTCAACTCGTTCTCGTTTTAATTGTGAAAACTACTTTTGGTCGTCTCGCTTATGACATTCAAACCTTCGTAACTCGTCCATCGTTCAACTCGTATTATCAAACCACCAAAGGGTAAGTTAATAATTAACAGGTTCAGTCGTTACCCACATAACCCCCACACATAACCATGGGTGCAGTCCGATAACGGGATTTGTCAGATCCTATGGTACCATAACCTAATACTGGTCGGCTCGGCCAAAGCTAATGAATGTCATTCGTTATGTAATTACTTCCAACAAGTTCGTTCACATTATCGAAATCGTTATTGTTTAATATAAACCATAGTATTCGTTTTTGAAATCATCGTTAAAAGCATCGAAATCCTTTAACACATATGAATCACCCCAAAACAACTGAAAACAGTAAAATATGGGAACTATGTACTCACTTGAAGTGCAAAGTATCCTCGATCTAATGAACTTAACGAAGCTCAGGCAAACCAAGGAAATCAAGTAGCACCTATGTAAGGTCCGCATTTGCGTCTAATAAAAGACGACTAAAGGACACTAGAAATATAAAAATTTTCTTAAAAGTGTCCAACTTTTTGCAATTTGAAACGATGATATCAATAACGCATGTGCATTAATTTAACAAAATTTGGGCATGACCCGTCCATAAAACGAGCATACCCCTGTTTTAAACATAATTAAACTAGATACAATTCTACGATTCGTTCGACAAGTTACTACTAAAAACCAATACAATAAGTTTTGAAAAGTATGACTACTAACAAGGTTATGCAAAATAAACAAGTATTGGACCAAAAACATTTGAGCAAGCTAGCGGAAGCGTTTGGTATGACATAACATGAACACGCGCTCGCTCCGATTCTCCAAGTCGCCTAAATTGAGGATTTACCTACATTCAACAACAAAGCTTTAAAAAGTTAGTCATTATACTTGTTTGCTTATAATGCCATCATTTTAGTTCCATTCGTGCACGTACTTTCATTTCTCTTACGCATTCGATTACCCAATTAAATGGATAGGGCATATACTCTCATACAACTAACCCGTTAGTAGATGGTGACAACCAAACATAAAATATTTTATAAACTAAAACGTCCATAGCATATTCTAACTGCATAAGTTACTTCAACCCGATTATCCTTCCAATCATTCAATCGTTTCATTATTATATCAACACTTCGAAAGTCCGACGTTCATAAACCTGCACTTTCAAACATGCTCAATAATAACTTGGTTAGCAAACCCGTAATCTCAACATATTCAAGTACTACATCTTCGTAAAAAGGACGCCAACCATTTGTATGCATCTATTTAACTACAACACAATGTACGCCTTTCGCATAATTATGTACATACACACATATATATTTTCTATACACATCACGCATACTAGTTTATACGAATTAAACTCACTATGACTCCAATTATTCATACCTACATACCATCCTATTCCCTTAAACTTAATTAACACACCTCCCTAGTCATGCATATAATCATCCGATAATAGACTTACTTATAAACAAGTTCCATCCATTCGCATGTATAACCCATTCGGTCAAAATCTTACAAAAGAAAACCGTCCACACCCCCAAGGGACGTAAATTACGGCCTACCCAGTAAAATACGGCCCAAAATACGACCCAAAATACGGCCTGCCTACTGTTTACGGCCTCAAACATGATGCTGATGCAGGGGAGGCCGTAAATTACGGCCTGGGGCGTAATTTACGGCACCTGATCCTTTGTTTCGTCCGTTTACGCTAAAACTTGCGTAACTTTCAAACCGTTTACCCGTTTAACCTCCCGTTTCTTCCTACATGATTGTAAATTAACATTCTATGATGTGAACTTGAAATCCAACATCCGAGTTAAGGAAATTCTTAACTTATACATGTTCGGCTTATTATTCATTTACGAATTATTCGACCCGTTCATGCATATATCAACATAACTTTTTTATATGTCTTCCATTTCTTATAAACCTCATAATTATTTACCCTTGTCTATTATATAAGGTTCCAATTACGGTTTATTGCACCTTCTTAACCCATTTTCGTTTGTGTGCTTATTCTTGACCCGGTAAGGGCATTTGCGCATTGTAATGCATTTGATTCTCAAAATCATACTTTTAATTAATTAAAACACCACATTACTTAAACAAACTAATATTGATTACGGGAATCACTTACCTCGAGTGCCCGTCTCGTACATGCTTCCTCATATCCTTTCCGTTTACCTTCCATGCTTTTCCATCTTGACATGATCCTATACTTTCATACCATCAAGGTTACTACTTCATTAGTATAAGCGCACATTCTAACATTGCATTCATTTCACATTCGTAACCTATTTTATCTTTACTCGTCACTTTCCAGCAACACAAAGTATGAACTAGAATCGTATCTTTTCATTTCCTAATCATATAGTAAAACACATATTCAACCACAAGATCATATATGCCCTCAATCATAAACAATTCCTTCCGTACTAGTCAACTCATAAGTCACGATTAACAACATCATTCAAAATTAACTAATTTGACACTATCCTTGAACCCGACATCATCCCTACTAGTAATCCGCATACTTGTTCTCTTAAGCTTTTCATCGAACACTTGGCGGGTTTCACATTTAAAGCATATTGTACAACATATATAGCATGACATTCTACTAGTTGAACTCACATATTTTCAATAATCATCTAAGTTTACATGATTCTTTCATTCTACATCAATTCACTTATCATTCATGTATTATAATCATGTTGGATCTGAGTTTGGTTTTGATTGTATTTTACGTTTGAAATTAAGATGGAAATGAATGAGTTGTGCAGCGGAATTAAAATGGAAACAAACTTTGTATACAATCAAACGAGAGTATTGCTTTGATCAAACATTTTTCACAATGAACCGAAAGATTGAATTTATTTCAATTACGATTACAATTGCAATGATTGAATACAAACTCCCCCTCAGCCAGAGCTTAGTGTTTGTTCGTGCAGAGAAGACGATGTTGCAAAGAGCAAATAGAACAGTACAGAGCACTGTTCTATTTATAGGCACTAGCAAACCACTGAACATCTAAGCTGACGTCACCATGAAAGTGACATCTAACCTCCTAACAAACTCTAACCCCTGATCTATACAAACACTGCTATACTAACTACTGCTATTAGATTACATTACATAAAGACAGAATAAACAACTGCTGCATCGCTCCACTGCTGTGAACCCAGCAGTACTTGTCCGGATCAGCATTGCTTGACTCAAGGCAGTAGTTTAAACAGCAGGGCTTTAGTCTTTCATCAGGTCTTTACTTGAACAACAATTATGGGTCAGCAGTTTGCACGATCAGTAGATAGGAGGTCAACAGATGTTGAAATCACTATCAAGGGGAGAGACTTGTATGAACATCTGCTTATTCTGGATCCACTGCTCTGATCCAGTTTTGGCTTTAATTATCTGTTCCTCTGGTAGGGCTCAATCCCAACAATCTCCCCCTGGAACAGATAATGCCAAAACTCTTCATTATTGTGGAACTTTATTGCCTCATCAACAGTTCCTTTATTTGCCCTTTAAGTTGTAGTTCAAAGGTTAAGGCATCTGTGTCATCATTATCCCTGCTAAGTGGAAGATCAAGGAGATCCTGCAAATCTTCAAGACTTAGGCCAAGTGCTTGTTCCCTTGATATTTTCTTCACTTCTCCATCAGACCTGAACAAAGTCAGTACATGGGTCTGTTTGTCAGTTTCCCACTTTAGTACTTTTGAGCCTGATGGGTTTCTTGGGAGATTTTTATTTGAAGAGGTGTTTGGAGATGTTGGCCTATTCATGACTGGCTGAGCAGTACTTGCAGATTGCTCCAGTTCAAGATCTTCTTTCATCATTAATCTAATGCCCTCTTTTACAACAACATTTCCAGCTTTTAGATCTTGAACCGTTTCAGCCCCTGACTGGTTTTGGCTCCTTCTTTTGTAGATGGCAGCACCAGCTGGAGCAGTGGTTCTTTTAATTTGCAGCTTTGGTGGTCTTTTTGAGACCTCTGCTTTGGAGTAGTCAGGCTTTTTAGGAACTGTTGGGTCTTTCTTTCTAAGTTCCTCCAACTTTTTATAGGTAGCCCTGACCCTATCTTCTCCCCACTTTGTCACTAAATTCTTTGACCCATAATCAGCTGCTATCAGCTCCTTTTTCATTCTCTTCAACTCTAATGCCTTATCAGCTTCAAACTGTTTGAACTTTTCAGGAGGAGTCTGCTTGACCTTATTTTTTATCATTTCTTGAATCCTGGCTGCCTCTTTTTCAAGCTCAGGAATGGTCCAGTTTTTGTACATGTGTTTCTCCCCCTTGTATTTCTTGTAGGTCATGATGTTCTCAATGTAGTCTTTTCTTAAGGACTCATCTGCCCTTTCTGAGATTTGCTGACATACATTTTTGGCAAATTGCTCCATAGCTCTGACCTGTGTGAGTAGAAACTGATAGTTTTGCTGAAATTCTCTATCAGATTTCCCTTGCTTATTTTTTATTGAGATATCCTCTGCTTGCTTGGACTTGATCTTCAAATATTCTTCAATGTTGTTAGGCCTGGGATATCCTTCAACTGATGGTAAACTCCTTTTAGCTAGGTCATCCTCATAGTAAAAAGATTTGATTTCTTCCCTAACTGCAATGAGTTCCAGAGGAAATGAGACACCGGCAGGAGGTAATGGCTTTAGAATTTGAGCTGAAGAGAGAGGCATGGGTTTTGGAATTGTGACAAGTGACAGAGATTTTGAAGATGTAGGTGGTGTAGATGTGTCATCATCTTTTAGAATTAGCCTTCTCCTTTTTGTTTGAGGAGGGACTGATGATGCTTTGGGTGGAACAGTGGTGGTAGTTTGAGTGGCAGTGGTTTGTGGTTGACCAACAGCTGTTGAAACAACTGGTGTTTCAACCACTGTTGTCATTACAGCAGATGTTGTAACATCTGTTGTCTTCTGCTTTTTGGCAGGAGGTGATGGTGGTGATGTTTTTGGAGGTGATTGTGGTGGTGGTAAGGCAGTGGTTGTGGTGTGTGTTGAAGTGGTGTGTGTTGAAGTGATAACAGATGTTGAAACCTCTGAAGTACCAGTAGTAGTTGATACAGCAGGAGTTACAACAGCTGTTTGGGTGGAGGTTTGATGCTGATGGCTTTTGGATGGTGGTTTTGGAATATGCTTTGGAATTCTGGATGGGATGGACTTAGGTTTCCTTTTTGGCTTAGGATTTTTAGTATCCTTTGACCCAGAACAACCCTGCGCATACAGCTCCATGAAAGCTCTTTTCTCCTCATTCCACCTTGAAATATCCTTTGCCACTCGATCCCTTTTTACACTTGCTACTCCTTCATCAAGTGCTTCTTGGGTAGCATCAACCTTTTTACTACCATCTGGCACAGGAATTTTTCTGGTCATGGTATCCCTTTCTGGTTCAATGTAAAGACCATCATCTATTCCCTTCTTCTTCCACTCCTGAATTTTCTCCCCCTTTTTGGCATTATTTGGGGGAAGTTGATCAATGAAAAGTAATGTTGGAGGAGGAGTGCCAGTGGTTTCCAATAAATGGGCCTTGATTGCCTTAATATCTGCTTGAGTGTTCTTGTACCTAGACTCCATTATGTTTCTCAGCTTTTTAACATGTAGTTCATGTTGCTGATCAGCCATTTCTTTTTGTTGTTGGAGAAAAGGTTGGAAGAGGTTCCAGAGCTCATTTGTAGCAGATGCTTGTGGTGGAGCAGGTGCTTGAGGTGGAACAACAGTGGATTGCATGTTTTGTATTGTCAACAACTGTTGCAGCATCTCTTTGATATCTGCAACTGAAGTATCCAGTTTATCAACATGTTTCGTCAATTCCAAATATTTTAAACCATCACCCAATTTAATGGGATCATCTGATTTCCCACTAGCAGTGGTTTTATCAGTGGTTGAAGTAGGGAGTGTACTCCAAACATTAACCACTGATGCCCCTTTTTCTTGGTACTGTGGTCTTCTTCCTTCAACACTTGACAACCTTTTGATGTTGCCAGTGGTAAAAATAAATCCACTGGTGGTTGGCAGAGGTGCTATGTAAGGAATTGCCTCCAAGGAAGTCTTATTGATGTAACCACTGTCCAAATGTAAACCAGTGGGTTCAACACTTGTAGTGGCTGCTTCACTTGGAATACCACCAAGAGTTACTTGTAACTCAAGGGGTGTAACCTCCTCAGGTTGTGTTGGTGGGTTAGCAAGGATTGATACATCAGACCCAGTCATTTGTTGAGGTATATTCTCAGTAATAGGTGATTGAGAAGGACTGGTTAGTGCCTGGTTCAAATCTATTGCATCCAACAGAAGTTTAGTTGGTGGGGGAATTGTGGATGTGATGTTTGGTGTAGAAAGAGGATTTGCCCCTGGAATTGGGCTGTGGATGGTGGAAACGAGTGTTTCCAGAGCATCATAATGTGGAGTCCCTATTTGTACAACCTGTTCTTTTTTAGAAGAAGCAGGAGGAGTTTCGGTTATGGGTTGAGATATTTGTACCAACAGCAGTGGTTTCTTGTGACTTTTGTGTTGTCACAGGCATTTGCTCTGGTATCTCATCCTCCAAAGTTGCCTTTTTTTATTGGTTTGGGGGGTTTTTGATTTTTCTTTTTCTGTGGCTTTTTGGTGATTTTAGGTGTGGGTTTCAAAGCAGTTGTGCAGCTACTTTAATCACCTTGAGCAGTGGGCTCAGCAGCAGATACCTGAGGAGCAGTGGTAGCTGCTAAAATCTGCTCAGGCACCTCTGCTTGTGTTTTGCAAGGTGTGGACATCCTTGTAAACGTTTCAGCAGTTAAACAGTTTATTTGAATAGATGCACCTTGTTTTATTGCAGCAGGATCACTCTTACCAAGTTTCTTATCAAAATAATAACTCAAAAATCTTGGAAATAGTAAGAATGCCTTTGTTTCAACATTTTTAACCAGATCATTAAAAATTTCCCGAGAATAATTAAAAATTTCTCCTTGAAGAATAGCATATCCCAGATTTTGAATTTTTAATGGTATTTCATTAAAAGCAGTGGTTTTGTTTGAAACACACATGAGAAGGGTATGAAATAAAAACCTTGTTGCAGAAGGGAAGTAACCTTTTTGTAAGGTATCCTTTTTTACTTCTGCATTATACCCTCTTTCCAGAAAATCATTTTTTAACTCATTTTTGGGGAAAGAAATCGTACCTTCCTGATCATCGAGTTGAAAGACCTCTGAAATTGATTGTGGTGTAATCTTGACAGTTTTTCCCTTTAGAGAAGAGTTGATGGCTATTACAGTGTCTCCTTGTTTTTCAAGGGTTGCATTCTTCCAAAACTCTCTTTGGGTTGTCAAGTAAATTGGTGCATCCGCTGTTAACAAAGTTTTGTACTTTGATGCGGAGATGGTAGCAAGGGTGGAATCGAAAATATCTGTGGTGCCAGGCAGAAGATTGTGAGATGGTTTGTGTGGAATTTCGGTGGTATTGACCCTTTGAGAGGCCACTTTCGACGATGATTTGGAGGTGGATTTTGCAGATGGCTTCGATTTTGTCATTTTGGAGATGATGATCGAAGAAATTTGTGAAGGAATTTGAAGAAAAACTATTTTGAGAAGAGAATTTTTGAGAATTCAACTCGACAGTAAAACCCTGTTTTGGTGTGAAGTGGGGGTTTTATAAAGGAAAAAGTGAAGGCTGACGTGGCAGCGGTTACAAAAGTACTGACCACTATGTACTGCCCACATGCCAAACTCTGATGAAATGAAGGACAGTACTTTTATGAAAGTTACTGATGAAAGCAGTGGTTACAACGGTATAATGAAAGAAGTGGATGATTTTCACTATCAGTGGATAGCATATCAGAGGATAAGACACTGCTTTTGAACAACAGAGTTTATCAAGGAAATAAGTGGACAGAGGATGACTTTCAGCAGTGGACAGACTTTGAAGTAGAGCAGACTTTTGAACAATCAGTGGTTATGGCAGACTTTTAGGATTTTAATGAAAACTTCATTTTAAGCTATTTTTAAGGATGGATTTTTGATTTTCTGAAAACATTTTAGTGCTTTTATTCATAGAAAAACAAGATGTTGCTTGTTATTCCATGTTTAGCATGCCAATCCTAGAGACCAAGCTTTCAAAGGTGGCAGTATCTAATGCTTTTGTGAGCACATCTGCCAGCTGGTCTTTACTTGGAACATGATGCAGAGAAATCAAACCTTTTTCATAGCAATCCCTCACAAAGTGATGTCTGATGTCGATGTGCTTGGTGGTTGAATGGGAAACTGGATTTTTGATGATATTTTCTGCTGCCTGGCTATCCAACATGAGTGGTGTCTTTAAGGCAGTGATACCAAAATCCAACAGTTGATTTTGAAGCCACAGGAGTTGGGCTGTACAGCTTGTAGCAGCAATGTATTCAGCTTCAGCAGTAGATGTAGAAACAGCTGCTTGCTTTTTGCTTTGCCATGAAACTAAGCAATCACCTAGAAACTGGCACCCTCCTGATGTGGACTTCCTTGTGGTGTTACATCCAGCAAAGTCACTGTCTGAAAATCCTGAAAGCTTGATATTCCCATTAGCTGGATACCAGATACCAAGTGTGGGAGCACTTTTTATGTATCTGAATATCCTTTTTACAGCAATAAGATTGGATTTTCTAGGGGCTGATTGACTTCTTGCACAAACACATGTTGCAAACATGATGTCTGGCCTAGATGCAGTTAGTTACAATAAAGACCCAATCATGCTTCTGTATAGAGTTTGGTCAATCAGCTCATCCTTTTCATCAGACATGACAAGCTTATTTGTTGCCATGGGTGTGCTGCATGGTTTACAATCATTCATATCAAATTTGTTTAAAAGTTCTTTTGCATATTTGCTTTGATGAATGAAAGTTCCATTTTGCATTTGCTGAACTTGGAGACCAAGAAAGCATTGCAGCTCACCCATTGCACTCATTTCAAACTCAACTGTCATGAGTTCTCTAAACTCTTCACACATTTTGTTACATGTGCTTCCAAAAATAATGTCATCCACATAAATTTGGACAATCATTAAATCCTTTCCTCTCCATTTTAGAAACAGTGTTTTATCAATGGTACCTCTTTTGAAACCATTTGAGAGTAGAAAGGTGGAAAGAGTTTCATACCAGGCCCTTGGTGCTTGTTTCAGGCCATACAGGGCTTTATTCAGCCTGTAGACATGATCTGGATAAAATGGATCCTCAAAACCTGGAGGTTGACACACATACACCTCTTCTTGAATTGTACCATAGAGGAAAGCACTTTCGATATCCATTTGGAACACCTTCATGTTGTGGTTGACAGCAAAGGCCAAGAACAGTCTTATAGCTTCCAATCTTGCTACAGGGGCAAAAGTTTCATCATAGTCAATCCCCTCTTCCTGTCTGTAACCTTGAACCACAAGCCTGGCTTTATTTTTGATAACAATACCCCTTTCATCAGTTTTTATTTTGAAGACCCACTTTGTGCCAATGGGGCTAACCTCTTCTGGCAGTGGTACAAGCTCCCATACTTGTTGTCTTTTAAACTATTGGAGATCCTCTTGCATGGCTTCTACCCAGCTGTTGTCTTTCAGTGCCTCTTGGTACTTGACTGGCTGATGGAGTGATAGAAAACCAGCAAAAAGACAAATGTTTTGGGTTTGGCTTCTTGTGAGCACCCCTTCATTGATGTTGCCAATGATTTGGTCAGGTGGATGAGATCTCAAGTAGATTAAATCTCCTTGGTATGGAATGATGGCATTTGTTGGTGAAGGCTGCAAATGTGTATCATCCGAGCTAACCACTGCTGTGGACTTTGATGATCCAGCAGTGGCTTCAAAAGGTGGTGGAATGGGAGGTAATGAAGTGGACACATGCTGACTTTTATCCACTGTTTGGGGACTTTTGTCAGCAGTGTTTGAGGATGTGGAAGCAGTGGTTGATGGGCTACTTTGGTCAACAACTGTTGAGGTAGCAGTGGTTGAGCTTTGACAGCTGTTTTGAACATCTGATGCTCTTCCCATTCTGATAGACTTTTGAGGAATTATGATTTGATACCCATAGTCTGGTGTTGAGTCCTCTGATGGACCTGCACTGTTAGTCTTGACAGCAGTATTTTCAAAAGTGAATTTATCAAGATCAAACAGATCTGCAGGATTTGCTGGGATTTTCATTGATGAAAGTTCATTGAACTTTACATTCAAAGTCTTCTCCACTGCCTTGGTCCGTGTATTAAACACTTTGTAGGCCTTGCCAGTAGTTGAGTATCCCAGATGATAACCACAATCAATTTTGGCTGCAAATTTTGAAATGGAATCTTTTAAGTTTAAAATAAAGCATGGGCAGCCAAACACCTTGAGGTATAAGATCAGTGGTTTGATTTTATACAGAATTTCATAAGCAGTCTTTTTGTGCCTGGGGTTTATTAAAACTCTGTTTTGGACATAGCAAGCAGTATTTACTGCCTCTGCCCAAAAAGTTAATGGCAAACCTGAATCAGCAAGCATGGTTCTGGCAGCCTCAATCAAAGTTCTATTCTTTCTTTCAACTACCCCATTTTGTTCTGGTGTTCTAGGGATGCTGTACTGCCTTACAATCCCTTTCTTCACACAGAAGGCATCCAACTCCTTATTTTTAAATTCTGTGCCATTGTCACTCCTGAAGACTTTTACTGGAAGGTCAAATTGCTTTTCAACCTGTGTCACAAAGTCTTGCAAAATGCCTGCAGTCTCATCTTTTGAGTGTAAAAAGAAAGTCCATGTAAACCTAGAGAAGTCATCAACAATAACCAAACAATATCTTTTCTTCTTGAGACTCATGACTTGAACTGGGCCAAACAAATCCATGTTCAGCATTTGCAAACACTGGGTTGTTTTGGACTCTTCAATGGACTTATAAGAACTTTTATGCTGTTTTCCTTTTAAACAGGAAATGCAATGTTTAGGACATGAAAACAATTTTTGTGGTAGGCCTCTTACCAAACCATTTTTTGATATTTCAGTGATTGTCTTAAGATTTGTGTGCCCCAGTCTCCTGTGCTAAAGTTCTGTCTCTTTGTTAGAGGCAGCTGAGAATAGACAGGCATCAGCTCTGGGACACTCTTTTGACATATCAACAACATAAACATTGCCACTTCTTTGAGCAACAAGTTTTGTTTGACCAGTGTTTATTATTGCTTCAATCTTTTTGACCATTTCTGGTCCAACAATCCTACAACACTCCTTTGTGAAGAATGGCCCATACCCCTTGTCACTCATTTGTGAAACACTCAGGAGGTTGAATTTCAGACTGTCTATCAGATTGACATTTTCAAATTTTATATTGCCAGATTGTACTGTACCATACCCCAGAACTTTCCCTTTACTGTTATTCCCAAAGGATATATCACCCCCTCCATGAATTTTGAAATCTTTGAGTAGGGCTTTACATCCAGTCATGTGCCTGGAGCCTCCACTATCAACATACCAAAGGCTATCTAAACAGGCAGAAGCTCCCTGCACATGAAGTAAAAGGATTAGTTCATTAGGGTTTCCAAAGCCAATAAGGCTTTGGACGGGGTCTCAACAGTGTCTGGGATGGATGCACATTGATGGACAGTGGTTAGGTCAGGGGTTTGGACAGGTTTATTACTGTTTCTTGCTAACCACTGTTGGGGGTCTTGACCAATCACCTGTTGGTACCCAAAAGGATGCATGCTCACTTTAGGTTTAGAGGGCCTTTTGTAGGCCTCATAAACGTGTGGAATCCTTTGGTAAGACTGTTTTTCCTTGCCTTTTCTGAATTGATTGGCAGGGGGTGCATCAGTAACCTAAACATCTCTTTTGACAGATGTTTGGTTCAGCTGTTTTGTGACAGCTGTTTGAACTGGCACAAACAGTGGTTGGTTCATGGTGAATTTGACAGATGATGTTGATGGACTCAAGGATGTTTTAGCAATGTACTCATTCTTTTTCACATCAAAGTTTTTTAGATACACACATGCTTGAGTTTTGTGGTTTGTTTTACCACAAACAATGCAGCTTTCAGCTGGAACAATGACACTTGTTTTGTTCAAATCATAAGCTTTTAAATGGAAACAGTCTTTTGTTAAATGATTCCTTTTCTCACAGAATTCACAAAACAGGTTATTGATCTTTTCTTTCTTCTTTCTCTTTTCGGACTCCTTTGCAGCAGAGGTTTTAACCTCTGTTGGGATGTCCTTGAGAGGAATGACTTTAGCTTTTGGAGCTTTAACACCATCAGTTGATGTAAAGTCCATGGGCTTGAAATTTTCAAGAATATCACACTCATCAGACCATTTTGGTTTAAACTGATAATTTTCAAGCTCCTCAAAAGTAGAGGATCTCATTGGTCTGTCAAGTGTGATTTTGTTACCAAGTTTATCAGTGATTTTCACTTCTTGGCCATTCTTGTTTGTGGGGATGAACTCAGTTGTTACATTAGTGGTTTGAACAGATTTTTCAAAAGCAGTGTTTTCATCATCATGTTTTCTATAACCAACACCAAATTTTACATTGCTTTTAATCTGTTTTTCAAGCATAACCTCATACCCTTTGCATGATTCCACCCATTTTTCACAGGTGATCTGGGTGGACTCCAACTCCTTTTTGCAAACTTGGTATTTTTCTACCATAGTTTGGAGTTGAGTTTTGGTTATGCTTTGCTCTTCTTTCAGACTGCTGATCTCTTTCTCTTTTTCAGTCAATTTGTTTTTAAGTTCTTTTAAAGAACTTTCAAATTTGACTTCATCAGTTAAGATTTTATTCCGAAGGTTTTCATTTACCTCTTTGATGTTAGCAAAAGCAATAATGCAATTGTTAGAACACAGTTTTTCAAGAACTTGAGGAGATACCTTGGCAGCAGCCATCATTGCACAATCACATTGATGATTTTCTTCATCATCAGCTCTTACTTCCTTCTCACCTGCTCTCTTTTCTTCCTCTTCTTCTTTGTCCTCTTTGGACCATGGGTCTGTCAGTGGTTCAATCAGGGTTTCTGAATTTTCTCCCAGCAGCAATTCACCAACAACTGCATTAACAACTGCTTCAGTCACCTCATCCACTGTTTCATCACTTAGCTGTTCACCTTCAGTTTCAATCCCCTCTGGTATTGACTCTAATGCCATCAAACAAAATTTATCATTAGAATGTTCATTAGAAGCATAGAGTGCAAAATTTTCATCACTAAGCTCATCAGGCATGCTGCTCCAGTCAACAAGGCCTTGAGTGAAAAAGCTTTGCTGATCTGGTTGTACCACTGCTGGAGCAGCTGTTTGAGGTGCAACAGGTTGCACTTGTGCCTGGGGGATAGGGGTTTGAACATATTGAATCTGTGGAAGAGTGGTTTGGACATAATGCACAGGCACAGGGGCAGCAGCATAATGAGCAGTGTTAACATGAGCTGCAGGGGTATATTGGGTATAGTGCATAGTGCTTTGATTTTGAGGTCTAGGGTTTGAGCTAGGATGAGTGATTATAGGACCAGTAGTTTGACTCCTGCATTCCCTAGTGAAATGACCTAGCCTATTGCACTTGTAACACTTGATTTTGATTTATCCAACCCAACCCTTAGATTCCCCTGTAACCCTGGGAATTTTCTCCCTGTTCTTTTGTAGAATTTGCTTGTTCTCACACTAAGCAAAGCCAACTGATGCAAAATGTCCATCTCCTCTAAGTCAGTGGGATCAAAATGTTGCAAATCATTGAGTTCAAAGTACAAATTATCTGATATCTGGTTTTCAGTGTTTGCAGTAAAAGCATAATTTGCAGAGTGAGGATCAGGGTTGGTAAAGTTTCCACCAGCTGTTATATCAATGAAATGATCATAACCCTGTTCCTTACTACTGCTACCAGATTCTTCCTGACCCAGAAGAGCTGTGCTACCGAATGAGTAATCAACAGTAGCTTTACCAGACTCTTGCAACTTCTTTTTCTGGTTCAACTCCCTTTCATAGGTCAGGAGTCTACCATGAAGTTGGGTCAGGGTCAGATCTTTGAACTCAACAGAGTTTCTAGTCACAAATGCAATTGTGTCCCATTTATCAGGTAGCGATCTAAGAAACCTGCTATTTTGTGTTGATTTTGGAAATTCAACCTTAACAAGCCTTAGCTCACTGATGAGACAACTAAAACTTTCAAACTGTTGGGTCAATGTTTCACCCTTAATGTGACAGAAGGTTTCATACTGCTGATTCAGAATTTCCCTATTGTTTTCAATAACTTCTTCGGTTCCCCCAAACTGTTCCTTCAATGCATCCCATAGCTCTTTGGCACTGTTACAATGTAACAGTCCAGCATAGATCTCATTTGGTAATGCAGATGCTATGATGCTAAATGCTTTGGCATCGAGTTCGAACTTTTGAAAATCAGTTTCAGTATAGTTTTCATAAGGTTTTGGTACGAACTTCTTTGGATCCTCAGCACTTGGCACCATAGGAACATGGGGACCAAAAACAACAGACCTCCAACATCCAGTGTTTTGTTGAGCAAGGATGTGACCCATCCTTCTCTCCCAGATGTTGTATTCATTACGTTTAAGGATGGGTGGTTTAAAAAGCGAGCCAACATTATTCTTATCATCTTGTGATTGTGACGTCATCCTGGTTGTTTTACAGGCACTGATTAATCAACTTTAATGGTGATTAAACCTTGCTCTGTTTTTCAACAAAAACGGACAAACTATCGATATCAACGATTTTGAGCTGAACTATTTATGTCAAAATGATTGTTAAATCAAATTTGACTGTCCAAGCTCTGATACCAATTGTTGGATCTGAGTTTGGTTTTGATTGTATTTTATGTTTGAAATTAAGATGGAAATGAATGAGTAGTGCAGCGGAATTAAAATTGAAACAAACTTTGCATACAATCAAACGAGAGTATTGCTTTGATCAAACACTTTTCACAATGAACCGAAAGATTGAATTTATTTCAATTACGATTACAATTGCAATGATTGAATACAAACTCCCCCTCAACCAGAGCTCAGTGTTTGTTCGTGCAGAGAAGGCGATGTTGCAAAGAGCTAATAGAACAGTACAGAGCACTGTTCTATTTATAGGCACTAGCAAACCACAGAGCATCTAAGCTGACGTCACCATGAAAGTGACATCTAACCTCCTAACAAACTCTAACCCCTGATCTATACAAACACTGCTATAGCAGCTGCCAACTTGAGTTTCGTTGAGGGGAATATGAAGATCAGTATTGGCTAAACACTTTCGCAAAATGGACACGTGGAATGTTGTGTGAATATTCCCAAGTTCAGGAGGTAGCTCAAGTCGATAGGCAACCTTTCCAATTCTTTCAAAGATCTTAAATGTTCTAATATATCGTGGTGCAAGTTTTCCTTTCTTTCCAAGTCTCACCACTCCCTTCCAAGGGGATACCTTGAGTAGGACACGGTCTCCGACTTGAAATTCCAAGGGCTTGCGTCGCATATCCGCATAACTCTTTTGAC
This sequence comes from Helianthus tuberosus, assembly GCA_030545235.1. Classification (NCBI taxonomy): domain Eukaryota; kingdom Viridiplantae; phylum Streptophyta; class Magnoliopsida; order Asterales; family Asteraceae; genus Helianthus; species Helianthus tuberosus. Next base: position 95,424,065 of record CM060430.1, read on the forward strand.
GGCTTCTAGCTGTCTGAAGATTATCGAGAATTTTCTTGATGTTATCTGTTGTTTCTAGAATGAGCTCAGGTCCAGTAAGCTGAGTTTCACCGATCTCATTCCAACAGACAGGTGAACGACATTTTCGACCGTATAAAGCTTCGAACGGTACCATGTTGATGCTAGCATGATAATTGTTGTTATAAGAGAATTCAATCAACGGTAGATGAGAATCCCAATTACCACCAAAGTCTATCATGCATGCTCTAAGCATATCCTCCAGTGTTTGTATCGTCCTCTCAGATTGTCCATCCGTTTGGGGATGATAAGCAGTGCTTAGATTTAGTTGGGTTCCCATAGCAGATTGCATGGTCTTCCAAAAGTGAGATGAAAATCGAGCATCACGATCAGATATGATATCCAAAGGAACACCATGTCGAGACACAATCTCATCAACATAAATCTTGGCAAGTTTATCAGCAGATAGATCCTCGCGAATCGGTATAAAATGAGTTGACTTCGTTAATCGATTAATGATAACCCAAATAGCATCATGACCTCTAGATGTATGCGGTAACTTAGTGATGAGATCCATCGCAATGTTCTCCCACTTCCATACCGGTATCTCTGGTTGTACAAGCAAACCAGATGGTCGTTGGTGTTCAGCCTTGACTTTGAGATAAGTTAGGCATTTCGATACATACAAAGCAATATCCTTCTTCATACCAAGCCACCAATACTGAGTACGAAGATATTTATACATTTTGTCAGCACCAGGATGGATAGAATATCGAGACTTGTGAGATTCGTCCATCACTAAGTGCGAAGATCGTCTTGTTTTGGAATACACAAACGATTCTTGAAATAGAGTAACCCATCGTCTTACGTTTCGAGTTTAAGCTCTAGCTGACGTGGATATTCCTTACCCATCAGGTTTTGTGTAACATAAGTTTGTTGAGCTTGCGAACAAAATTAAGCTTGACTCGTTCCTTTCGGCTTAGCGCATCGGCTACAACATTCGCCTTACCAGGATGGTAGCGAATTTCGTAATCTTAATCGTTTAGGAGTTCAACCCAGCATTGTTGTCTCATGTTCAGCTCCTTCTGATTGAGAATGTGCTGGAGACTTTTGTGGTCTGTGAAAACCACACACTTCGTGCCATAAAGATATTGTCTCCAGATTTTGAGAGCAAAAACCACTGCACCTAACTCAAGATCATGAGTGGTGTAGTTCTTCTCGTGAACCTTCAGTTGTCTTGACGCATAAGCTATAACTTTACCTCGTTGCATAAGAACACAACCAAGGCCTAGATTTGACGTGTCGCAATAGACAACAAAATCATCGTTTCCATCGAGCAAAGATAAGACAGGAGCATCACAGAGTTTTTGTTTCAGCGTTTGGAACGCTTCTTCTTGTTTAGGTCCCCACTCAAAAGGCTTATTCTTTTGAGTCAAAGCAGTGAGTGGAACCGCGATCTTCAAGAAGTTTGAAATAAATCGATGATAATTACCAGCAAGACCAAGAAAAGAACGAACTTCTGTAGGTGTCGTAGGTGTGTTCCAATCCTTAATAGCAGCTATTTTGGATGGATCCACATGAATACCCTGCTTGTTAACAATATGACCCAAAAATTTAACTTCCTTAAGCCAGAATTCACACTTGGAGAATTTGGCAAAAGGTTGTTCCTTCTTTAGAAGTTCCATTGTCAGACGAAGGTGTTGTTCGTACTCGGCTCGAGACTTCGAATAAATAAGAATGTCGTCAATGAACACAATGATGAACTTGTCTAAATAAGGTTTACAAACCCTATTTATTAAGTCCATGAAAACGGCTGGAGCATTTGTTAAACCAAAAGGCATAACTGTGAACTCGTAATGACCATATCTCGTACGGAAAGCAGTTTTGGGAATATCTTCTTCGAGTACACGAAGCTGATGATACCCTGAACGTAGATCGATCTTAGAAAAACATTTAGCACCTTGCAGCTGATCAAAGAGATCATCAATTCATGGTAGGGGATATCGATCCTTGATGGCAAGCTTGTTAAGCTCACGATAATCGATACACATTCGAAAAGATTCATCTTTCTTTTTCACAAACAGGACTGGAGTGCCCCAAGGTGAATAACTTGGTTGGATGAATCCCTTATCAGATAATTCTTCTAGCTGTTTTGATAATTCTTGCATCTCAGACGGTGCAAGACGACAAGGTGCTTTCACAATCGTGTTGGCATTGGGTACAAGGTCGATATGAAACTCGACTTGACGAACTGGAGGCAAACCAGGAAGTTCATCAGGAAACACCTCTGGATAATATCGAACAATCGGAATATCTTGAATACACTTGTTCTTGCCTTTCTCCTCGGTGACATGTGCCAAGAAGGCCACATATCCTTTTCGTAAATAACTTTGGGCTTTCGTACACGACATGAGTTTCAAACCATTTGAGGGTTTCTCGCCACGAACCTCAAGGACTTCACAAGATGAAAGAGGAATGCGAACAATCTTATCGAAACAAATCACCTCAGCATGATGCTTAGTTAACCAATCCATCAGTTTACCCTTCCTGACTTGAGACTCAGTCAGGGTTGCAGCCAGTTTGATCGCTTGACGCACAGTGGTAGGATTACTACCAGTTACAATGTCTTGTACGGAATCAAGCAAACCATCAATATACCTCTCAATCACTTTCTCCAATGGGGTAACCATTGTAGGACACAACAAACTTAGCTCCTCATAACCATCCGTATAAGCACGGTGTTCTCCCCCATCTTGTTTCAGATCATCGAATTCTCGTTCCAAAGCCCTAATCTCGTGACGGGGACAGAACTCTTTCATCATGAGAGCCCGTAGCTCTTCCCAAGTTTGTGCCATTGCCACATCGGCACGCCTATCACGCATCACACCGTTCCACCATGTAAGAGCATGCTTCTCGAAAACACTGGATGCAGACTCAACCTTTCGTTCATTCGGACACTAAACATGTCTAAATGTGCTCTCCAAACTCTCGAACCATTGTAGGGGCGCAGTTGCTCCTTGAGACCCATAAAACTTTAGTGGTTTAGCCGAATTGAAAGTCTTAAAACTGCACTGAGCATTGTTTTTATTGTTATTGTTCACTTGATTAATCTGAGTTATTAGGTTCGGAATCACGGCAGCCATTTGCTGAGTGATAAGGGCTGCGATTTCGGCATTAGTTTGAGGTTGTGCATCTCGTCGATGAGGCATATTCTAAAAAGAACAAGGAAGCATGAGAAACGAGTGAGATCGATAATTGGATAAACAAAAGAGGTATTGAAAACATCGACAAAATACACGGAAGGGGATCATTCGTTCGTTACCTCGAACAAACAAATGATACACAGTGACTAATCAAAGTAAATGGATCAATATAATGTATCGCGAAGACATACTTTAGCCTATAAGGGGACACTCACCCCAAGAGTTCCCAGGTAAGAGTGACTGGTCTGATTATGTGGATTTGTACGAACACTCTAGCCTTAGATAGAAAACTCAGGATACAGGCATCCACCCTTCCAGATTGCACGTGTTCACATTATAAGACCAAAACTTTGACGAGATTTTGAAAACTTTGAAGGTTCAAAACCTTATAATAAATCATCTACGAAGAGATGATTAGTTTTCAAAGCGGATTTGTTATTGTGTTCTCGTTGTGGTTATCACCTAAAGATAGGTGCCAGTTTTGTTTTTAAAATCTAAATGCAAGAAACTCACGTTAGGGTCCTAGAAAAGTTATAGTCTAGGTCAAAGCATTACTAATAACCTAATTCCCTATAACCATGAGCTCTGATACCAACTCTTCTGTCACACCCCGACCGCGTAAAACAACGAAACCGCGGCGGAAACGTTGGGGAGTGGAGCGACAGAATTATTGTTTCACAACCATGGATTAAAAGTTTCGTTTTATTTAGATATTAACCATTTACATTGTCTTTGTGACAACTCGTATTTCAGAACCTTTTGATGTACCCTGGTTGTAACTTGCTTGAACGATATGTGATTTGTTAATTTGCATGGAATGTTTCATTATGTTACGTATTGTGTGTATATGTATATTTAGTCGCACAATAGGTGGCCGATTACACAAACTTGTTTGGGCCGTACACTTCGTCTCTTGTCACAAACTCTCGACCCACACTCCTTGCACTCGAGATCAAAGGGCAGCCCAAGGAAGGGTTCGGCCCACTTCTTTTATACGCGTACATGCACCCATGTGTGGGGTTTGTTCTCATAACTTGCAAAATACACAAGAACACATACAAAACCCTAGCTCTCTCTCCTCTCCTCTCTCTTGTTCGACGGCAATCCTCACAGCCGAAGTTTCCCCATCTCGATCAACCTAGTTCTTCAACTTTCTGGTTAGTGTTACATCTTTATTAATTACTATGATTTGATTACTATGATTTGATAGGTAAACTAGGGTTCATGCTAGTTGTTATGTCATTGGGAATCTTGATGTTTGATTTAGAAATAGATGCTAATATACGAATACGGTGAAACCGTACTTGTTAATGGATGTTATGATGATCTTGATTGAATGTGTGGTCGATTGGTTTGATTTGGCACGAAGAATGCTATGATGATATGCGAGTGTGTTTGACCTAAATAGCATAATGATTATATTGTTAGATGCATGGTGATTTAGGATTTTGGTGTTAATCATACTATTTGATCCGATTTTGGCGATAATGAGTTGTTGTTCTTGATTAGTTGTTAATTAGGGATTCAAGAGAATGAATGGAAAAATCCTTTGGTTTGATCGATTAACGCAAAGTTGGAAACTGTTAAATTGGTCTTGCAAATTAAATGGAATTAACGAAACTGGTTGCATGATTTAAGGAAATTTATAACTAATCGCACAAGTTCCCCCAATCGCACAAGAGCTCAATCGCACAAGCTCGTCGCACAAGTCATGGGGTACAACTGTTAAAGCACACTGTACAACTCATTATTGCAGGATCGCACAACATGTTGGGCCGCACAAATATAAAACTGTTAAGGCCATTTGAGCCGCACAAGATGTTGGGTTGCATGTTAATGGGCTGGGGGATGTTTTGGATCACACAACCCGTTGCGGCTTGCACAAGTTTGTGCTGATCACACAACAGGTTGGGCCAGTTATTCATTGGGCTTTATTTACTGAATCACACAAGATGATTGGGCTCGCACAAGCTCGACGGCCCAATCATCTGAATTTCACAATTTGGGTTTCATTTGTGAACTTGTATGCTACTGTTTGATGTACTAAGTGTTGACCAACCGGTTACTATGATGATGCATGTATGCTATGACCGTTATGTGTTCATAACTTGTTAGTTTATGTGTAAACTTACGTGCACTACCTGAACCTAGACCTGACTTGTATGGTAACCATGTTAGGACGTGGTTGACCACGAATAGCTCGATTGACCTTTTTGCTTATCTGCCGAGCTAACCTAAGGTGAGTTCACACTTTCTACAAGGCATGGGATTCCCGGTGGCTTGGGAATGGGTTAATGTTTACTAAGGAAACCTGCATATTCTTCTTGGGTAGGATACGTACTCCCACCCTCTTATGTGAAGGGTGACAACATTGAAACCTGCGTGTTCTCCTTGGGTAGGACACGTACTCCCACCCTCTTAACTGAAGGGTGACAACATTGACACTAGAAAAAAACTCTATCATTAAGTCCCTCATTTTTATAGCGACTTAATCGTCGGGCCAATGGCGAACGGGTCATTAGTTAAATAGCGCTATTAGGTTTGACAAGCCTCACACCATGCCGGAGAGGACGGGAGTGGACTAATGGATCTGGGCACGTTAATGATGATAGACATTGACTTAGGGCACCCAAGTTACTCCAGTCAGTAGTCGATATGGTGACGGGTCTAGTGGGATATTCATGAGGTAGCCCCCACGGCTGGGAGCCAGAGTAAAAGGAAAGGAATGACTATGTTTTTAAACTATGGGGTAACCCCCATGGCAAGTAAGCCAGCTAAAAGAAACTTATGTTGTTGATTCGTTACTATATGCCTTGCCGGTCGTTAGGTGCTTAGTTGGAGCTTGCACAGGAGGACGAGGTCGTTGTGGGACATGGACTGTTGAGTTCCATGTTAAACTTATGAACTTTTAAACTTACGTTTTGGGTTTTGAACTTTATGCTTCCACTGATAACTTGAACTTGTTGAATTGTTTTGTCACTAATTATATTGTTTGGTTTGGACTTTTATCTACTTAATTTATATTGTTCAATATGATTGGTGGCTGGATCCTGGTCAGTCACGCCTCCTGCGGTGATACTCCGCTTGTGGATTTTGGGGGTGTAACAGATTGGTATCAGAGCCATTGGTTATAGTGAACTTGGTTTTAAAAAGGGAAAAGCTTTTTGACAAAACCAGACTATAACCTGTACAGTGCTCAACAATACACAACGACACTTCGCTCCACGTGAAAGACTCAATACAATAGGTGATATGGTTTATATTTGTATTGCCTGCCTGTTAGTTTAAATAGTGCATTGATCATGGTATGCTTAGTTAGCGTAACAACTGTTGCTTAAAACCTTGTATGCTTACTCTCTTCTGTCATCTCATATCTTCCACACCTCTACATCACCATTGTTACTTAAGTTTCTTTCGATGTAAAGATCATGAGTGTATGCCTGAACTTGACTCAAGCCCAGCTAACGGCTTTAATCAACGAACGAGTTGCTGAGGCACTCGCAGCAGCTCAAGCAGGAGGTATAACCTGCCATTTTGACCTATACTAGGATGTTTACATCCTACTCTCGTGAACCAACCCTCGAGCTTAACTTTGTCTTTTCTTTCTCGCGCATCTGGTCAAAATGCTCAGCCCCGAGTGTGTACGTTCAAGACCTTAATGGACTGTTGACCAAGTACCTTCGACGGCACAGAAGGAGCCGTAGGTCTCCTCCACTGGTTTGAGAAGATTGAATTCGTTTTCGAAATTTGTGAATGCCCTGTTGCTAGTAGGGTGAAATTTGCTACGGGAACTCTTGAAGGTGGTGCGCTCACTTGATGGAACGCACAGGTGCAAATGCTAGGGTTGGCAGCTGTTTGTCAGGTACATTCTTTCTAAACTCTGCCCAGTTAGGAGGAGTGTGAGTGACATTCCTTTTTATCATGTCTTGAATTCTTGCTGCTTCATTTTCAAGTTCAGGAATAGTCCACTCTTTGTACATGTATCTCTCTCCTTTGTACTTCTTGTGAGCCATGATGCTTTCAATGTAGTCTTTCTTCAGAGATTCAGCTGCTCTTTCAGAAATTTGTTGACTAACATTTTTTGCAAATTGCTCTAGGGATCTGACTTGTGTGAGCAAATATTGACTTCTCTGTGCAATTTCTTTATCAGATTTCCCTTGTGTGTTTTTCTTTGAGATATCCTCTGCTTGCTTGGCCTTGATTTCCAGGTATTCATCAACATTTTTAGGCCAGGGATATCCCTTTATTGATGGCAAACTCCTTTTTGCAGGGTCATCCTCATAGTAAAAGGATTTTATTTCATCTCTAACAGCTGCTAGTTCAAGAGGAAATTGAACACCTGCAGGAGGTAAGGGCTTGTACATTGGAACTGAAGAGAGAGGAACAGGTTTTGGTATTGTGACAAGTGTTAAAGATTTTGAAGATGTTTGTGGTGGTGAATTGTCATCATCTTTGAGAACTAGTCTTCTCCTTTTTGTAGGAGGGACTGATGATGCTTTGGATGGAACAGTGGTGGTAGATGTATAGGCAGTGGATTGTGATTGACTAACAGCTATTGAAACAACTGGTGTTTCAACCACTGTTGTCATTACAACAGATGTTATAACATCTGCTGTCTTCTGCTGTATGTCAGCAGGTGTTGTTTTTGGTGGTGATGATGGTAAAGCAGTGGATGTTGTGTGTGTTGAAGTGGTTTGTGTTGATGGAACAACTGTTTGGCAAGCAGTAGTTTTTGTAACTCCTGATGCATCAGCTGTTTTGTGTGGTGGTTTTTGAGCAGACTTTGAACGTCTGATAGGAATGGATTTGGGTTGCCTTACTTTTCTAGTAGGCCTCTTCTTTTCCTCAACAGGATTTTCATGATCCCTTGACCCAGAAGTACCCTGATCTGGATGATCCATTCTATCCACCATGGCTTTTCTTTTGGCCTCTCTATCTCTTTTTACACTTGCAACTGCTTCTGCTAGTGCATTTGTTGTCACATCAATTTTCTTGCTGCCATCTGGCAAAGGGATCTTTTTGGTCATGTTTGAATTCTCTGGTTCAAGATAAAGACCATCTTCTATACCCTTCTTTTTCCACTCCTTAATTTTCTCCCCCTTTTTGGCATTATCTTCTGGGAGGTCATAAATGAAGCGTACTTTTGGAGGAGCAAAGCCAGTGGTGTGCAAGATCTGAGTTTTGAGAGCCTTTAAGTCAGCGTGAGTGTTCTTGAACCTTGACTCCATTGTATTTCTCAGCTTTTGTACATGTTTTTCATGTTGCTGATCTGCTAATTGAGCTTGTTGTTGGAGAAAAGATTAAAATAGATTCCAGAGCTCATTTGTAGCAGGTGCCCTTTGTGGAGCAGGTGCTTGAGGTGGAACAGCAGTTGATTGTACCTTCTGAACTTGTAACACCTGTTGTAGCATATGTTTGAGTTCTGCAACAGAGTTATCAAGCTTTGCAATGCGATCCGTCAATTTCTGGTACTTTAAACCATCACCCAAGTTAATGGGATCATCTGATTTCCCACTAGCAGTGGTTTTATCAGTGGTAGATGTAGGGAATATACTCCAAACATTAACCACTGATGCCCCTTTTTCTTGGTACTGGGGTCTTCTTCCTTCAACACTTGACAGCCTTTTGATGTTGCCAGTAGGATAAATAAATCCACTGGTGGTTGGCAGAGGTGCTATAAAAGGAATTGCCTCCAAGGAAGTCTTATTAATGTAACCACTGTCCAAATGTAACCCAGTGGGTGTAACAGTTGTAGTGGCTGCTTCGCTTGGAATACCACCAAGAGTTACTTGTAACTCAAGGGGTGTAACCTCCTCAGGTTGTGTTGGTGGGTTAGCAAAGATTGATACATCAGACCCAGTCAGTTGTTGAGGTATATTCTCATTAATAGGTGATTGAGAAGGACTGGATAATGCCTGGTTCAAATCAATTGCATCCAACAGTGGTTTTATTGGTGAGGGAATTGTGGATGTGATGGTTGGTGTAGAAATAGGATGTGTCCCGGGCATTGGACTGTGGATGATAGAAACGAGTGTTTCCAGAGCATCATGATGTGGAGACCCTATTTGTACAACCTGTTCTTTTTGTGAAGAAACAGGAGGAGTTTCAGCTATGGGTTGAGATATTTGTACCAACTGCTGTGAGGAAGTAGCAGCAGTGGTTTCTTGTGACTTTTGTGTTGTCACTGGCAGGAGCTCTGGTATCTCATCTTCTAGAGATGCCTTTTTGATGGTTTTGGGGGGTTTTTGTGTTTTTCTTTTTGTGGGCTTTTTGGTGATTTTAGGTGTGGGTTTCAAAGCAGTTGTGCTGCTGCTCTGATCACCTTGAGCAGTGGGCTCAGCAGCAGATACCTGAGGAGCAGTTGTAACTGCTAAGATCTGCTCAGGCACCTCTGCTTGTGTTTTGCAGGGTGCTAACATCCTTGAAAAAGTTTCAGTAGTTAAACTGTTTATTTGAGTAGGATCACCCTGGTTTATTACAGCTAAATCATCCTTACTGAATTTCTTTGAAAAATAGTAACTTAAAAACCTTGGAAACAGTAAGAATGATTTTGTTTCAACATTATTTACCAAATCTTTAAAAATTTCCCGAGAATAGTTAAAATTTTCTCCTTGAAGAATAGCATATCCCAGATTTTGAATCTTTAAAGGGATTTCATTAAAAGAAGTGGTTTTGTTTGAAACACATAGTAGGAGGGTATGAAATAAAAATCTGGTTGCAGAAGGAAAATAACCTTTTTCTAAGGTAATTTTCTTCATCATTGTGGCTTCATACCCTCTCTCAATGAAGTCAATTTTTAACTCGTTCTTAGTGAAAGAAATTTTACCTTCCTGATCACCGAGTTGAAAGACCTCTGAAATGGATTGTGGCGTGATTTGGACAGCTTTACCCTTTATAGAAGAGTTTATGGTGGTTGCAGTGTCGCCTTGTTTTTCAAGGGTTGCATTTTTCCAGAACTCCCTTTGGGTCGCCAAATAGATTGGTGCATCGGCAGTGATCAAGGTTTTGTACTTTGATTTTGCCATGAGATCAATGATGGAATCGAAAACTTTGGTGGTTCCTGGTTTTGTGAGAAGACCCAGGAGATTGTGAGATGGTTTGTGTGGAATTTCAGTGGAGATTGCCTTTTGAGAGGCTGTTTTCGATGAAGATTTGGATGAGGGTTTTGAAGATTTCTTTGATTTTGTCATTTTGAGGATGATTGATCGAAGAAATTTGTGAAGAAATGTGAAGAAAAACTGCTTTGAGAAGAGAATTTTTAAGAATTCAATTCGACAGTAAAACCCTGTTTTGATGGTGAGTGGGGGATTTTATAGGGAAGAAAATGAATGCTGAGGTGGCAGCCGTTATAAAAGGTCTGACCAATATGTACTGCCCACGTGACAACCCCTGATGAAAGTGAAGAACAGTACTTGTGTGATAGGGACAAATGAAGGCAGTGGTATGAAAGCAGTGGATGATTTTCACTATCAGTGGATAGCATATCAGTGGATAAAACACTGCTTTTGAGCAACAGAGTTTATCAAAGGAATGAGAGAGCAGGGGTTGACTTTCAGCAGTGGACAGACTTTTCAATTAGAGCAGACTTTTGAACAATCAGTGGTTAATGGCAGACTTTTAAGGATTTAATGAAAAATTTCATTTTTAGCTATTTTTAAGGATGGAATTTTGATTTTCTGAAAACATTTTGTTGCTTTTATTCATGGAAATACAAGATGTTGCTTGTTATTCCATGTTCAGCATCCCAATTCTAGAGACCAAGCTTTCAAAAGTGGCTGTATCAAGTGCTTTTGTGAGCACATCAGCTAGCTGATCTTTAGTTGGGACATGATGCAGAGAAATCAAACCTTTTTCATAGCAATCCCTCACAAAGTGATGTCTGATGTCGATGTGTTTGGTGGTTGAATGGGAAACTGGATTTTTGATGATATTTTCTGCTGCCTGACTGTCCAACATGAGTGGTGTCTTTAAGGCAGTGATACCAAAATCCAGCAACTGATTTTGAAGCCACGGGAGTTGGGCTGTACAGCTTGCAGCAGCAATGTATTCAGCTTCAGCAGTGGATGTTGAAACAGCTGCTTGCTTTTTGCTTTGCCATGAGACTAAGCAATCACCTAGAAACTGGCACCCTCCTGATGTGGACTTCCTTGTTGTGTTGCAGCCAGCAAAGTCACTGTCTGAGAAACCTGAAAGCTTGATGTTCCCATTAGCTGGATACCAGATACCAAGTGTGGGAGCACCTTTAACGTAGCAAAATGTTTCATACTGTTGGTTCAGGATTTCCCTATTGTTTTCTATTACTTCCTCAGTTCCCCCAAATTGTTCCTTAAGTGCGTCCCATAACTCTTTAGCACTGTTACAATGTAACAGTCCAGCATATATCTCATTGGGCAGCGCTGATGCTATGATGCTAAAAGCTTTAGCATCTAGTTCGATCTTTTGAAAGTCGGTTTCGGTATAATTTTCAACTGGTTTTGGAACGAACTTTTTAGCATCTTCAGCACTTGGCACTGAAGGAACATGGGGACCATAAATGACAGACCTCCAACAACCTGTGCTTTGTTGAGCAAGGATGTGACCCATCCTTCTCTGCCAGATGCTGTACTCATTTCTTTTTAGCATAGGTGGTTTAAAAAGTGAGCCGATGTTGTTTTTATCATCCTGAGATTGTGACGTCATTCTTGTTGTTTTACAGACACTGAGAAATCAACTTTAATGGTGATTAATCCTTGCTCTGTTTTTCAACGGACAAACAAACGATCAGTATCAACTGTTATGAGCTGAACTATTTACGTCAAAATGATTGTTAAATCAAATTTGACTGTCCAAGCTCTGATACCAATTGTTGGATCTGAGTTTCTTTTTGATTGTATTTTCGTTTGTAATTAAGATGGAAATGAAAGAGTTGTGCAGCGGAAATAAGATGAAAGCAAACTTTGCATACAATCAAACGAGAGTAATACTTTAATCAAACATCTTTACACAATGAATCGAAAGATTGAATTTGTTTCAACAACGATTACAATGATAGATGTAAGAATGCAAACTCCCCCTCAGCCAGAGCTCAGTAGTTTGTTCGTGCAAAGAAGACGATGTGGTGAAAGAGCTAATAGAACAGTATAAAGTACTGAACTATTTATAGGCACTTGCAAACCACTGAGCATCTTAGCTGACGTCACCATGAAAGTGACATCTAACCTCCTAACAAACTCTAACCTCTGATCTATACAAAACACTGATGTAGTAACTACTGCTATTACATTACATTACATAAAAGACACATAAACAGCTGCTGCATCCTTCCACTGCTGTGAACCCAGCAGTGCTTGTCCGGATCAGCAGTACTTGACTCAAGGCAGTAGATTGAGTCAGCAGAGCTTTGGTCTTCTATCAGTCTTTAACACTTGGCAGTAGATACAAGGCAGCAGTTGTGGATCAGCACTTGGTAAGATCAGTAGATAGGAGATCAGCAGATACAAAGCCACTTTCAAGGGGAGAGATTTGCATAAACCAACTGTAAACGTCTGCTTATTCTGGATCCACTGCTCTGATCCAGTTTTGGCTTTAATTATCTGTTCCTCTGATAGGGTTCAATCCCAACAGACGTGAATTTTCGAGGTGTTACATCCTCACCCCCTTAAAATAAATCTCGACCCGAGATTTACTGAAATAAGTAAGGGTACTTTTCTTTCATCGTGGATTCAACCTCCCACGTGAATTCGGGACCTCTACGGGCATCCCATTTGACCTTAACAATAGGCACATGCTTCCTTCGAAGCTTCTTAACCCATCGATCCTCAATCGACAAGGGTTTTTCAACAAATCTTAAGCTCTCATCTATATGCACATCTGTATGTGGTATAACCAGTGATTCGTCAGCGAAACACTTTTTCAGATTGCAGATGTGGAACACATTGTGAATTCCACTGAGCTCTTCTGGTAAGTTTAACTTATAGGCAACTGACCCGACACGTTCGATAACCTCGAAAGGTCCTATGTATCTCGGGCTTAGCTTGCCTTTCTTACCAAACCGCATCACCCCCTTCCAGGGTGACACTTTAAGTAGGACTTTGTCACCTACTTCGAAGTGAAAATCTTTACGCTTAGGATCAGCGTAACTCTTCTGCCTATCCTGGGCAGCCTTGAGACGGTCACGAATCTGGACAATCTTGTCCGTCGTTTCGAACACGATCTCTGGTCCTGATAACTGGACATCTCTAACTTCCGCCCAACAAATAGGCGATCTACACTTTCTACCGTATAATGCCTAAAAAGGCGCAGCCTTAATGCTGGTATGGTAGCTATTGTTGTAGGAGAATTCGATCAATGGTAGGTTCTTATCCCAGCTACCACCCAAATCGATCGCACATGCACGTAGCATGTCTTCCAACGTTTGAATAGTACGCTCACTCTGACCGTCAGTCTGAGGATGATAAGCCGTACTAAAATTCAAACGTGTGCCCAAAGATTGTTGGAAACTCTTCCAAAAATGCGACGTGTACCTAGTATCTTTATCAGAGATAATAGCCACATGTATACCATGTAAGGCTACAATCTTATCAACGTATAACTGGGCTAACATGTCGGAGCTATAAGTCTCCTTGATGAGTAAGAAATGTGCTGACTTAGTCAGTCTATCAACTATAACCCATATTGTATCATTTCCTTTCCTTGTCTTGGGTAACTTGGTAATAAAATCCATAGTTACCATTTCCCACTTCCACGTAGGAAGTTCAGGCTGTTGTAGCAAGCCTGACGGCTTTTGATGCTCGGCTTTGACTTGCGCACATGTCAAGCATTTAGCTACATGGGTGGCTACAGACTTCTTCAAGCCTATCCACCAATAATTTGCCTTCAGATCCTGGTACATCTTATCAGCTCCAGGATTAACGGAGTATTTGGAACTATGGGCTTCCTGGAGGATGACATCACAAAGTCCTCCAAAAATTGGAACCCATATTCGTCCATTTAATTTCAGAAGTCCGTCCTTGCTAAGAGTTAACTGCTCCTCAGTTACTCCTAACTTTTCATTAGGATAGTTAGCTTCCAACACAGCTTCCTTCTGTGCAGCTAACAACCTTTCCATCAAACTGTTCTTTATTTCCATGCACTTGGCATTGATTCGGATGGGTTTAACCCTTTCCTTCCGACTCAAGGCATCGGCGACTACATTCGATTTGCCGGGAGGGTATTTGATTTCACAATCATAATCATTTAAAGTTTCCATCCAACGGCGTTGCCTCATGTTTAATTCCTTCTGATTAAACAGATGTTGGAGGCTCTTGTGATCAGAATAAATCACACATTTAACACCATAAAGATAGTGCCTCCAAAGCTTCAATGCGAATACAACGGCACCCAGCTCCAAGTCATGGGTGGTGTAATTCTTTTCATGCACTTTCAATTGTCGTGAAGCGTAGGCAATAACCTTGCCTTTCTGCATAAGCACACACCCCATGCCAGTGTGCGAAGCATCACAATAAACCACAAAGTCTTCTATTCCATCTGGCAATGTCAGTACTGGGGCGTTGCTCAACTTTTGCTTCAGAATATCAAAGGATTCTTGCTGTTTAGGGCCCCAAACAAACTTAACCTTCTTCTTAGTTAAGGAGGTTAGGGGTGCAGCAATCCTTGAAAATTTTTCAATGAAACGCCTGTAATATCCTGCCAATCCCAGGAAGCTACGAATCTCGGTAGGCGTCTTTGGCTCTTGCCAGTTCATTACGGCTTCAACCTTAGCGGGATCCACCTGGATACCACGCTCACTAACCACGTGTCCAAGAAATTGGACTTCCCGTAGCCAAAATTCACACTTGGAGAATTTGGCATAGAGTTTCTCCTGATGTAGAAGTTTGAGAATACAACGAAGGTGTTTCTCATGGTCAGCTTGATTCTTAAAATAAATGAGAATGTCGTCGATGAAAACGATGACGAATTTATCTAAGTACGGCTTGCAAACGCGATTCATGAGATCCATGAACGCGGCTGGTGCATTAGTGAGCCCGAAAGGCATCACTAGGAACTCGTAGTGACCGTAACGAGTCCTAAATGCAGTTTTATGCACGTCTTCATCTCTAACCTTCAGTTGATGGTAGCCTGACCTTAAATCAATCTTCGAGAAATAACTGGCCCCTTGTAACTGATCGAACAAATCGTCGATCCTAGGCAAAGGATATCTATTCTTTATCGTGACCTTATTAAGCTCACGATAGTCGATGCACAGGCGCATCGATCCATCCTTCTTCTTGACAAACAGGACTGGCGCCCCCCAAGGAGACGAACTAGGCTTAATGAAACCTTTAGCCAGCAATTCATCTAGCTGTGTCCTCAACTCCTTCATTTCTGTGGGTGCCAATCTGTACGGTGCTCTAGAAACAGGTGCTGCTCCGGGGATGATATCAATCCTGAATTCGACTTGTCTATCTGGTGGCAAACCAGGTAGTTCTTCCGGAAAAACTTCTGGGAATTCAGAGATGACAGGGATATCTTCTATCTTTGGTTTGGGCTCATCAATAATCACTTGCGCCATGTAGATGACACAACCCCTCTTTAAACATTTTGAAGCCTTGAGCATAGTCGCTTGCTCAGGTAGCCCGTACTGGGTATCTCCCCGAATGGTAAGTGATTCACCAAACGGAGTCTTTATTACCACTTGTTTCTGGTTACAGACAATTTGGGCCTGGTTATGAGATAACCAGTCCATACCCAGAACTATGTCAAAACCGGCCAACTTAAAGGGAAGTAGAGACAGAGGAAAAGAATGGTTCTTAATGGATATAACACATCCATCTAACAAAGTGGAGACGGTTTCTATGGTACCATCTGCTAACTCTACTTCATAGTTTACGCCTAAGGTTTTGACAGGTAAATTCAACAATTTACAAAACTTGTTATCTACGAAAGACTTATCTGCGCCTGAATCAAAAAGTACTCTTGCAAAGACATCATTTACAAGGAAAGTACCTGTTATGACATTATCGTCTTGCACAGCTTCTTTCGCGTCCATTCTGAAGACTCTAGCATTAGTCTTCTTAGCCTCTTCAGGCTTCTTGTTGTACTTAGGGCAGTTGGTTTTAATGTGGCCCTTTTCATTGCAACGGTAGCACGTTGCATCTTTTATCTTCATGCAATCCAAGGTTTTGTGATCCGTGGACTTGCAAATGCCACAAGCATAAGATTTTGACTGAGTCTGTGAGTTCGACTCAAGTCTGCACTTTCCATAGTGTTGTTTCTTGCAAATTTTGCATTTGGGCTTCTCACCAGAATTATGCCCATCCTTCCTCGATTCCGACCCTTTCTTGTTGTCACCGTTCCCACGGTGCTTTTTGTTCGACTTTCGTGAACCATCATCTTCACGCTTCCTCTTCTCAGCCTCCTTATTCCTCAGCGATCTCTGCCTGACCGCATCCAGAGTGAGGGATAAGGAAATGTCAGCTACAGACCTGAAGGTAGCTGGCCGAGAAGCTTTTACGCTTGCCTTGATTTCTGGGGCTAAACCTCTGATAAAACAAGCGATTCTTTTTGGCTCCGGGGTTACCAGATAAGGAACCAACCGGGACATCGTATTGAAGCTCGTCAGGTACGCTTGACAGTCGAGGTTTGTCATCACCAAGGATAGAAAGTCAGATTCTATCTTCTCCACCTCATGTTGAGGGCATAAATTTTCCTTGATTAGGGCAACAAATTGATCCCACGACATATTATACAATGGGATTTTTCCGGTGGCCTCAATCAGAGATCTCCACCATGCTAACGCTTCCCCCTTAAAAGACTGTGACACAAACTTGACCACGTCTCTCTCTGCACATCCGCTGATGTCTACAACCGTATCCAACTCATCCAGCCATGTCATACAGTCAATGGCTCCCTTCTCCCCAGTGAAATCCCGGGGCTTGCAAGAAACAAAATATTTATACGAGCAACCCTTGTCACGGGGCCCTTGCTTTCGTATAACCTGCTGAGATGGAGCACTGTGGTTCGAGGAGCGTCGATCATCGTTTTTCTTCGGGTCATCCTTCTTGGGTGGTGGCTTTGAAGGCTGTGTAGATTGGGTCCTATTACGAGTCCCACTGTACTCTTCATACTGTCTTTCCAAAGCCTGTGTAACAGCGCTGTCTATGATCGCTTTTAATTCAGCACCCGTTAACGTAATCTGGGCGTTCTCATTTTGCTCCACTGGATGGCTATTTATTTCATTTGAGTCAGTCATTTGAATTGAACTGTTGCAGAAAACAAGGACAATAATTTATTTGGGAGTTTATTATGGAATTACCCCTTAGGGTAACTCATTAACCATGGTAAACAGAGACCATATTTGGTTAACTTATTAATCGTATTAATTTAGGATTTCAATTAAAATTTATCCTAATTATAAACAATAACAATATATATTAGCACATAAGGCTTAGTCACATGGACAATTTAAATTATAAGCTATGATTTCAGAGAATCAAGACTTTTAAGGTTTGAACCTAGTTCATTACCCTTATCAGACAGGGAGTCATAGCTACCTCTGTCTTTTGGCTCATATGGAAGTGAGCTGGGCCCGTAGGCATCATATTACCACGTATGGTAAAATATGGCCATCTTAATTGATGATCTTAACCCATGATTCAGAGATCATATAATTGGGTTTGGAATCTTCTAAAGAATCCTTATATATATAAGAATGACATGTGATTTTAACGAATCACTTCTGCCAGGAGTGTTAACATGTTTTAAGATGTTAACAGGGATTTGAATCTTTTAAACAGGTCTTACCATCTTGGTCCGGTCTTATATTTGACACGAGGCTAGGTTTCACACTTTAAGACTCTTAATTAAATAATTACATAGGCAGATTAATTTAAAAGGAATGATTTTAATTTATTTATTTCATTTATAAATTATTTATGCGCAAAATGGCAAACATGAAATTTATAAAACAAACATTCCATTGATTTATTCAAAATATTATACACTGCCCTAAACGGGTCTTTTCAAATAACAAACTTACCCTCGCAGGGGTCAAACAAGTACTTACCCACGCAGGGGCTTAATAACACACATGCCCACGCAGGGGCTTAATAACATAATTGTCCACGCAGGGACTTACACATACAATATACCCTTGTAGGGGTTTATGGAAAGATAGGCCCACGCAGGGGCTCAAAGCAAACATACCAACACACATACCTACATAGGGGCTTAACAACCAAATACACCCACGCAGGGCTTATACAGAAAATGGAAGGATTTAATGATCCTTCTTGTTCTTCCCTTTGATCAATCCTACTAATCCTTGGAAGAATGTCTGTCTCTCCCTACGGTCCCTGTGCACTTCCCGTTCCACCTGATCCAGCCTCTGAAGGAGTTCCTCATGCTCAGGTGGGGAGAACCTAGGCGGCTGCGATTGAGTCCGTATGATAGGCCTAGGTGGTATCTGGTACCCAACTCCCCATGGAGCTCCGTATGGTCCTTCTGGGTGCAGGGCATTGTAGTTAGCTGCCACCAAGTAGGGGTCGGCCTCTGCATACCCGTAGTTGTTGTGGACTGGCGGCTCGAACGGGTTATAAGCCATGGAACCCGTATGCGCTGGGATTGGGTTATCGAAACCCATTGGCGGCGGCTGCGGCATCGCGGGGTTGGAAGGTCCACCCATTTGCGGGTCCTCCTGATGTGGCGGGTAGTGGCTGGCACTTGACTGACGTGGGGAACTGAAATGGAAGTCCCCTGCTCGTGCCGACATGCGGGCACCGGTTCTCCTACGCCTTGGCGGTTGAGGAGGTGCCGGCTGAACTGGTGGCGGTGGAGGTGGTGGCGTAACTGCCACAAATCGGTGATCCTCAGAGGAATCTTGATGATGCTGCTGCTGCTGTTGTTGCTGCTGCTCGTGAGGCGACGAGTGGTGAGAAGGTGTGTAGTACCACTCGTGCCGAGTGAACATGGCTTGGAAGCTGTCTGGACCACCATAGGGTGATCCGTGGAAAGACGATCCGTCAGAGATCTCGATCGGATGGTTTTGAGTGCCACTAGCAGGTTCGACGGGGTCAGTATCCTCGTCCATGTCGTCAGCGTGATCGCCAGAGAAGTGATCGTCTGGCCCTAGTGGGTTGAAACCCACGGGTTCTGGCACGTAGCCTACCAGATTAAACCGGCCTCGAAAAACTGGTGTGGGGTCCCCGTAAGAATGATGCGATAGAGATCGCTGTAATGGTATGTATGAAGGCTGTGGGTTGTTGGGCTCATAATCCGGCTGAGGCCCAAAAGGGTTAGGAGGTGTTGAAGTATGTGAGACCGACCATCTAGCCGGCTCAAAAAGGTTTCTCCGGTTCTGCCGGGGATCGTCACTTTCTGTCGTAGATGGAGCTCAAACATTCGAAGGTCCAGCTTCATTATCGTTGGGGGCGGTGACTGGCCCCTTGCCTCGTCCTCGTCTCCTAAAGAATCTTGGCGGCATTTTTGATTCCTGTCAATATTTCATGAGATAACAACAACAAGATATAAAAATAAAGCATAAGACAAAAATGAAAAAAATTGAATTTGTCCTATGTTATATGTCTAGACTCGAAAGTTTAGAATGTGCTATTGTGTACTGAGATTAAACACAAAAGGCTAGTGTTTAATTCGCTTAGAGTTGGCTCTGATACCAACCTGTCACACCCCGATTTCCACGTGTCACCGGTGGGCCCGGTGGGGGAGTATCGTGACGTGGTTGGCAACGTAATAGTCAAACAACACAATATTATTATGCACAGCGGAAGCAAATTTAAAATATGATACAACCGAATTTAATATTGTTTATCAATGTAACAATATTCGGAAGTTTATCCACAGTAGGATCGAAACAAAATAATATTAATGGTTCAACAGACTTCAGGCATCCTAAGCTTGCGAGACTTTTTATTGATGCTAAGGAGACAATCCAGCCAATTTCGTTTAGTACCTGCATTCAGTCTTTTTGGGAAAATACGTCAGTTTACACTGGTAAATACATTCAACTAACTCATTTTAGAAAATGATTGAAAATTGGTTTGGATGCACGTGGCATAAACATTTTTATAACTTGGGAGAATTATTTAATATTATAATCTTGTGAACGAATTACATGTTACTTGTGCGTTCAGTAGCCCGGATCTTGTCCGGGTTAAAGATCAATAGACACACCACATCATAGAGTTATACACTGACGGGTGTACGCCTACACCCCGTGCTCAGGTCGTGGCCATCTCGTAAGATGATGCCAAGGATATCCGGGACATGATCATTAACCCCCCAAAGGCTTTAAGTAATCAAGACTGTTTAAACGAGCCGATCAAATTAGTTAACAACCCACTCAACTGTGGAGATTTGATGCTCGATCAAGCGGTATGCTATATACCGTAACCCAAGCCCGTATAGGGAAAATAAGTTAAAAGTATTTACCTGAGTAAGTATTAATCACAACAAGCAAAATGCACGTAGCTTTTACTGGTCCTCCTAATCTGGAACGAAGGTTTATAACAACCTATTAGAATTCTAACGGGCCTTTTATTAAGCTTAAGCTTAGACCGGCTAGTTTCAAGATACGGTTCGTACGCACGATTAAGCGAAGACGGGATAGAATGTGATTCAGACCCGAAAAGTTTGAAGACTTGTTTAATATGGTTTTATTATTCACATTCTGGATTTTGAGATAAAACCGTTAAGGTTTGACCCGTTTCGGCTAATTTATGTAAACTTGTTACATAAACCGAACCGTACGCGTAATAAGCGTGACGGGTATTCATGTGAGCTATATACAGGTTCCCTAAGTTAATTGCGCCTCAAATATGTTGTGACATCAGTAAGATGTCTTTGATTATGCCCGAAACGTGTTTAAACACAAACTAGGCCCCGTAGGGGTAGTTTGGTCATTTAAAAGTTTATAAAAGCGTTTAAGTGTTTAACTGAGTTACAGGTCTGATGTAATCAGTAAATATACTCCACTTGCTAAGTTATATCAGTAAGTTAAGGCATATATGTGAAACTTATCAATTTTAACCAAACTATGCCCCGTAGGGGTATTTTGGTAATTTCACATAAGCCGAAAAGCTCAAAACTGAAGTCTGAGTTTATCAACCTTTGCTTACTGTTAAAATATTTAAATTTGCCTAATATATCAGTAGGTATCAACCCGGGTATGTTCAATATGATTTTAATACATACTATGCGTTAAAAACGCTAAATAAGGCGCTTAAAGGCCATTTCCGGGTTCGATACTTAAATCTGATATTTTTATCTTTCCAGAAGGGTTAAAATAATTTATTTATCATATGTGATCAGTAGCAAAAGGTTTGGAGTCGTTTAGATAGGTAAAACTCATTTTATGGCCCGTAAGGGCAAAACCGACAATTACCGGATTAAGCCTACGACTACTAGTTATGCTCAGCCTAAAATTTATTAAAAATCTTTAAAAATCCCAAAATAATATATTACATCAGTGGGTATTAAGTTTGATACCAAAAAGTAGGCTTAACTAGGCTATACGCTAATTATGCCGTTTAATTAACATAAAGCTTTAAATTTGCGATATTGAGCATAACTCTTAATCTACAAGTCAAACTGATGTCAAACTTTGCATACAAGTTTATATATCCGTATTTAAGGTTTCTACACTTTTACTTTTTCTTAAATCACGTTTTAAGGTAATAAGGGCATAACGGTCAACATATGAGCAATTAACGGAAACATGCATATTAATTGGATAACTAATGAACCAAGGTGCATAATCACAGAGGGTTGCTCTAACATGCAACCTAGTCCAATTAAAGCTCTGAGGCATTTCTAAAACATGCCTTAACGGGTCAGAACTGAAAGTCAAAGTGAAAGTCAAACTATGTGACTTTCGGTTCCGAACCGGGTCTAAACAGGAAATTGTCGGGTTGAACATGTTTAGACATGTTCTTACACTTATTACTAAGTTATAACAATAATCAAACAGGTTGTATATGGTCTATAATGTTAATTATGCATAAATGACATTTTAAGCTTCCTGTTGACTTTTTCTAAACTAGTTTGACCCGACTTTTGACCTGGTTAGAGTGGTGATTAGGGGAAACCCTTTTGAGGTTTTATTACCCACATAAATACCAAGCTATAACTACTTTTAATTCGAGATATGACTGAGTCATTGTTGAGTAATCTCGAAGTCAAACCGTAATTACGACGGTTTGACTTTTAGCTAATTAAACAAGCTAAACTCAATTAAAGAAGGACTAGCAGACTTACAAGAGTCCTATGCACGACTTATGATCAGTTGGACCTGCTTGAGAGCTCCAGAATTGATCAGATTGCAAGAAGGAAGTGTGAAGACTTGTTGCAAGATCATGGCCCTTTTATAGTGCAAATTCCACCACCAATCTTTGACACACAAGTCTATCAGCTGACCACAACCTTCCAACATGTGTTCCTAGCGTCTAGGACTGTTTAGGGGTCGCCCACATTGCATTAATGTCGAAAAAGGGTCGGTTCTCCGCGTTTACAGGCTGCTGTGCACGTTTTCTGCTTCTGGGCTCCTGATGCGGCCCGCCTACGTTTTTAACAGATCCCAAGCGGGCCGCCTGGGCCTACTAAATCAGATTTTTCATTTTAAATGTTTTGCATCTTGACCTTTGGCTTCACGAAGGGGCAACTAGGGTTATTTCTTGCATTTTGACCCCCTTATATTTACCCACAAGGGCTTTAGGACTTATACCCACTTTGCCAAGTCCCTGAACACTTCCGGTTAACCCGAAAAGTCTTAACTTTCAATGTTTGCACTTTAACCCCTCGCACACGAATTTGGTCATAACTTTCTCATACGATAACGAAACTTTATGAAATTTTAATCGTGCATTCTAGTGAGCATAATTAACATTTACAAAGCTTCGGGTTTGTCAAAAGGTCACTCAGAGGTATATCTTTAAACATGATGACACATTTAACCCCTGAAGTTTGTAATTACTCACTTTTTGCTTCGTATGATCCATGATTTATTCGTTTGAGGTTATAAACATCATGTAGGGTTATTATGAAGTATATTTATTCACTGTTGACACTTAGAACCCGTATAATCACATACTTTCCATGTTTGTCAACTTTAGTCCTTTTATAACATTCTTTCACACGTTTAAACTTTATGACACATGTCAACACATTATAGGACGTGAATTTTCGAGGTGTTACAGAAGGCCTGCACACCTGCAACATGCAACGAGGTAACACAAAGAGTTTAATCCATGCCTCAGTAGACTCCGGCATAGCACATTGAACAAATTTTATCCCTGACCTTGTATATTAGTATGACTTACATCCTTTTATATAGTTACTAAAATTTGGATCTTCACATTCGATTCAGACTTGCTTATCATTAAAGTTTCTAAACGTCATCAAAGTATCGGTCAAACACAAGTCAGGTTGTTTTGACCCCTACAAGTTGTAAAATTGATTACAATAACGGTTTGGTTTCATAAAGTATAATTATTTAGAAGGTTTTAAGAATCGTAAACTTATATCTAATATTTAAATTTTCCCATATAAACGGTTAGAGATATATAATATCACAAAAGTTAGGCTTTCTATTTGATTATTGTATAAGGAATGACCTAATATTCCTTAATATTATGCAATGTCATAGATTAGTATAATAGGAAAATGTCATAGAATAGTAACCAAGTTTTAAAAGTGTTCTACTTAGGTCACTCGTATTGTGTTTGTCCCAATTAGATTACTTAACATTCAAATTGAGTCATGTCCTTTTTTCGACATGTCAAGAAAAAAATGGAGCATAAGACGTTGGGGTCATATTATTTTAATATATTAAATATATTTATTAAAAATAAATACAAATGAATTATATTAAAAATTAAAAACAAGTTACAATCCACGTCATCACTTGACGTTAGTATCAAATAAAAGGGAAAAAGAAAGAAAATTCTACATCACCACGGTTATCTATGAAATGGATGAAAAACCCTTAATTTTAATGAAAAATGGATGTTGAGTGACCTGATTGGAAAACTTTTGAAACTTGAGTGACCTAATTGGAACACTTTTAAAACTTGATTACTATTCTACAAATAGATGGTTCATTGGAGAACAATAAAAGAGGGGAACCGGAGAACACTCTTAAAAATTCAACTTAACATCTTAAAAATCTTTTTTTTTAAATGTTGGCGCTTTTCCTTATAAATACATCTAGAAGTATTTTTAATAAAACAAAAATTCAAAAACTAAAATATAAAACCAATGTTTAAAAAACAATTAAAATAAAAATATCTTATAAAATTAACTTAACAAACATTTAAAATAAAAATATCTTATAAAATTAACTTAACATGTTAAAAATCGGTTTAAAAAATTCAAATCCGAAAGAGGAATGAGTTCAATGACTAACTAGTTTTAGAAGAGGAAGGAGTTCAATGGCTAACTAGTTTGTTCGACCTTATTTTCCAATCTAGAAAGTACCAGATCATTGGAGGAGTAGTGTCTTACTGCCTTTATACAAGAACAAGGGAGACACCCAATGTTGTGGGAATTATAGAGGGATAAAGTTGCTATGTTATACAATGAAACTACGGGAGAGGGTAATTGAGACTAGAATTAGAAGAGAAACTCGGGTTACGTTAAACCAATTTGGTTTCATGCAAGGGAGGTCAACTACAGAAGCGATACACATCTTAAGAAAATTGATGGAAAAATATAGAGAAAAGAAGAGGGACCTTCACATGGTGTTTATTGACCTTAAGAAAGCATATGATAATGTGCCACGTAGATTAATTTGGGATTGTTTGGAGGATAGAGGGGTTCCTGGGAAGTATATTGACATAAATAGGGATATGTACGTTAGATCTGAAACTAGTGTCTGTGCGCCTGTTGGGGATATTGATTTCTTCCCTGTGAAGGTAGGACTCCACCAAGGGTCAGCATTGAGTTCGTTTCCTTTTACGGTAGTGTTGGATGAGTTGCCTAGATCTATTCAAGAGACAATTCCATGGTGTATGCTTTTCGCAGATGATATAGTTTTGGTGGCAGAAACAAACAGAATCTGAACGCGAGGTTAGAGGAGAGGCGAGCAGCTTTAGAAGGCAAAGGTTTAAGAATAGTCGCTCTAAGATTGAATACCTTTATTGTAATTTCAGTGGTGCGGGCAATGATGATGACACCCAAATTACTATTGGTGGTCAAGGGGTTCCGCAGGTTAGTAAGTTCAAGTATCTAGGATTGTTTGTACAAAGGTATTGGGATATAGATAGTGATGTAGCTCATCGCATCCATGCTGGTTGGTGTAGGTGGAGAGGCGCCACCGGGGTTTTGTGTAACAAAAGATTCCCAACTAAATTAAAATGAAAATTTTATATGGTTGCGATTAGACCTTCCATGTTGTATATGTTGTATAGGAAAAAGTGTTGGGCCATCAAGAAGGCACAAGCACGTAAGATGGGGGTACCAGAAACGAGGATGTTAAGGTGGATGTGTGGGCACACAAGGTTAGACATGATAAGATATGAGGATTTAAGGGGTAGGTTAGGAGTAGTTACTATATCGGATAAGATAAAGGATGTGAGATTGAGATGGTTTGGGCATGTAAAGAGGAGACATTCGACAACGCCAGTTGGAGTAGTGGAAGCCTCAACTGTCGAAGGGACGAGGAATCGAGGTAGGCCCAAGATGACTTGGGATGAGCGGATTAGGCAGGATTTTCTAGAGTTACACCTCTCTGAGGACATGATCCAGGATAGGGGTTTATGGAGATGTACGATTAAAGTCAATGACTATTAGGATGGGGTTCCTTAGGTCTGAGCATTAGGGTGGATACCTAGATTTTTCCTTATAGTCTAGGTGGTTGTTGCATTGTTTATGTCATTACTATGTACTTATACGTGGTCTTGTGATTATATATATTTGTTATGTTTCACTATGGTACCTCTTTACGACTTCTTTAGTTATTTAGTGGGTCTAGCCTCTATGTTCATAGATTTTGTTTCTCGCTTGTCTACTGTCTGTCTTTGATGCGGGGGTTTTCTGGAAATAATCTTTCTATTTCTATGGATAGAGGTAAGATGTGCCTACGTCTCACCCTCCCCAGACTCTATCAATAGCTTTGCCAGCAGTGGCGGAGCCAGAAATTTTTTCTTATGGTATCAATTTTATGGATGCCCCGGTTTATAATAATCCGGAGTCGAACTTTTTGGATCGGTTCGGATCTAATCGGGTCAAATCACATAATAAAAACAAATATTATAGTAAAAGCACAATGTCATTGAATAAAAACACATAATAAAACTACAAAGTCATTTGAAAAAAATATATTTAATAGTTGCTCTGTATGCATTTTCATGTTTTGAAAACGATTCATGATGTTTTCACTGACAACTTGCAATAAAAAAAACCTCTTTTTCATTATAACAAACAAGTGCACGCATCATTCAAATGATCATCAAATATCATGTTAGGTTAAACAATTGAAATACAACCAATTAGACATGGGGCTATAATACTGGATTAGAAAAAATAAAAAAATAAGCATGGACCTTTAATGATTTAGAGTATACTAATTAAATTCAAGTATCTGAGCTTAATTTTTGAAATATAAATTTGTTTATTATGTAATTCTTTTAGAAGAAAACAAAACACTGGTGTCGTTTGTAAAAAGACAATGGTGTCGCTCGTAAAAAAACAACGGTGTCGCTCGAATTTTTCCTATTATACGTTGTATTTGCTACACAAAATTCAACGGTGTCGGACGACATCGTTGTTCAAAGTGTGGCTCCGCCCTTGTTTGCCAGTTGTGGAATTTACTGGGTACGGATATTGTTGTTTGTATTAGGTGGCCTAGTGATTTTTACATTGCACTTAGCTTGTTTCAAACTGATTTATTCACTCTCTTTTTTTCGCCTATTTAATTTTGATTGTTTTGTCTATTATTTAATTTATATCTAAGTAACAGTTTTTAATAATTCTTCAAATGGTTTTCGATTTTCGACTTTCGTTTTCCCCAATTTATTATTTACTTATTTTGTTTTGTTTATTTTTTAAGTTAAATCTAACTAACAAATTTTAAGTAATTCTTAAAATGTATTTTTTAATTATACAAAAACTAATGAATCATACAAATTTTAGCATGTTACAACAATATTTTATGGGATTTTTCTTTTATTTACTATAGTGAGTGCATCAAAATAGACAAAGTTTCTCGGTTTTCTCTTTTGTTTAGCAAGTGCATCAGAAAAAAAAAAAAAACAAAAAAAAAAAAAACAAAGTTTCACCATGTGTAACAGCCGAGTCTGATCCCACTAGTTTATATATTCTTTTAATTTTTTATACACTTTTTTTTAAAATTCTATATTAGAAGCTCATTTTTTCATTTATTCTTATGTTTTATGGTATATAAATATATGTACTAATTCAATTATATTTGTCTTTCCTTTTTAAAATTGAGTTATTGACTTATTATTTAGGGCCCTTTTTTTCTACTCGCTCAGGGTTAAAAATTCGATATCAGTACCTGTTTTTACCCTTAACCGTACCAATACCGAAAGTACCAAATACCAAAATCAATAAAACTGGTTAACCATACATGTACCGAATACCTAATATCGGTACAGGTACAATACGGGTATTTAGGAAAAAAAAAAAAAACCATCCCTAAAGTAGGAGTCCGCCGTGGTGGTGGTGTGCGTTAGAAATTTGGTTAGAACTTAGATTTATAGGATCATTGTACTTGGGCTGGATATTGAATAAGTAGGCCCAGATGTGATTAACATCCTTAAAAGTCTTTTTGCATGTGCATGAATATAAAAATAATATGTATAATTTGAAATCAGATTTACAATCAAATCAAATTTAAAATAATAAATTCGTATTCGATTCAAATTCTTACTAAATCGAACTCGAATTGAATATAATTCAAAACTTGGATAACCGAATTCGAACCTTGAAATTCACATCTGAATCGAATCAAATTTTGGATTTTTCGAGCCCGATTTGAATACTAAACACCTCTAAGTTCAGTCTCGACTTGACTCAATTGTACCATATTTAGGATGTGCATGGTTTGCTTCTAGGATATATAACTTTTCTAGGATATATAACTTCACATGGAGGGTTGATGTGTTTGCCAATATCCCACCACACATTACTTGTACATGGGCTCTACAACAAGATGTGCATTAATATTTTTGTTAGCTCAATGGGTATTTTCATATGATATGTTCTTTTAATTCTTGATACGTGTATATGTATTTATATTCATTTGACTTGTCATCTTTTATCTTTGCTATTATTATTCTATCATTGTGCATTTGACAGTCATTACATTTATTTCTATGTGACATGTCAGTCGGGGTTGAAAGGGAATATTTGAAGAGAGTTATCAACCAAGTTAAAACTATGAAGTATGCAAAGTTTGAATTAACCAAGTTAAAATTATGAAGTATGAAAAGTTTGAAATATGTCATAATGAAAACTTCATTCTTATAGCTTCAATCTTTTATTGGAAATTTATATATCTCTTGAATTGTATCATTTTGTATTTGATTATGCAATAGTTACACTCCATCGTAAGTTAAAGCTTCAATCTATTATTTGTAACTTACAAGTCTTAACAAATAAGTTACTAATTTCAAATATTAAAATGTCGAGAAGGTACAGCGAGTTTATATTATGAAAAGTTTAGGGCGGTGGGAGTGGGAATGTGGAGGGAAGGGATGGTCGAGGTTGCATCACAGCGCTGCTAGGGAACACCTCCCCACCCCTTGCAGTGCAATAAAAGCTGGGAGTGCTAGCCGAACGAGAGACGGGGGTATGTTTGGCATGGAGCTTTTAGGAGCTTCTAGCTTTAAGTTTTTAAGAAAAAGCTCATACTCAATAAAAAGCCTTGTTTGGTTGAAGGAGCTTTAAGCTTTGGGTTATCGGATTTTATCACCCCTAACTATTGACTATTGGCCACAGTCACCCCTAACTATCACTTTGACGTTCGCCACCCCCAACTTAACACTTAGTGTGTTCTGTCACCAAGTCGTTAACTGATCACCAACTTTTGATCTTGTTACTATACATTTGAGGTGTTCTAACATCCCTAAAACTTTCCTAAGATCCCTATGACACCTCCAAAAGTATAGTAACAAGATCAAAAGTTAGTAATCAATTAACAATATGGTGATAGAATACACTAAGTGTTAAGTTGGGGGTGACGAACGTCAAAGTGATAGTTGGGGGTGACAGCGGCCAACAACCAATAGTTGGGGGTGATAAAATCCAATAACCCTTAAGCTTTTAGGTTAGGAGCTGGAAGCTTTTGGTTGAACGCTACTACTAGTAGCGTTTAGAAGGAGCTACAAGCTTTTAGGGAAAAATAACTATTTTAACCACTAAAAATAAGGAAATTTTTAATGCACCAACTTTCTAAATTTTTAGTTATGTCCATTTTGGTCATTTTATACATTTTATTAAAAGCTCCAGCTACTCTACCAAACACCAAATATATCTAAAAAGATACAGCTACTCTACCAAACACCAAATATATATAAAAAGATACACCAAATATATTACCAAACAAGATTAATGTGCAACATAAAAAGTCGAGTGATAGTTAGTGATGCGAAAGATGATCATTTCTATGGTTTAGGAATTGTGAGGGATATAATGAAAAAAAAATCATGTGACATTGATGTGTACGAGAGAGATGACTCCACCATCCTAAGACTATGTGTTATGGCTCGTGGAAAGGGCGTGGAGGTGGCCATGGGACCTCGAATACCCCCCTGCATCGTGAGAGCAGCGTGGGAGGTGATTTTATGAAGGGGCCAACAGTCGCGCGCGCGCGAGGGGGGGGGGGGTTAGTCCTTGGTTCTTTTAAATAATTTTTATATTTTTTGTTCAAATTAATCCATTTTTCATTCGGTCTTCATAAAATCTTCAACATTTTTATACTTCAAATTAATCAATTTTTCATTCGGTCTTCATAAAATCTTCAACATTTTTATACAATTCCAAAATCTTCCCAAACACATTATTCATCTACGAACATGAATCATTTCAATCCAAACACCTCATTCTTTCACAAACGCCATAACAACCCAAACCAACAAGCTAACCTAAGCGACTCCAATCAATTTGGCCCAAAGTTTGGATAATAGAACATCACATGGGTGTTTGGGATTCCTTATTCTTTCAACTTATTGACTTATTAACTTATTGAATAGTGAAAAGGACTTTTTGAGTGTTTGGGATTTCTTTTGATGTGAGTGTAGAAGTCAATAAGTCAGGAAATCCTGACTTATTAACTTCTTGAATAGTGAAATATAAGTAATAAGTTGTTTTGAGAAGGAATCCCAAACATGCCCCACATGTGCTCGACTTCCTCGAGTTGAAGAGAGGAAAACAAAAGAACTATGATTTGAAATTGCTTTGAGCTAACATTGATCATTTGGCGAGGAGATCTGAAATTGCCGAAAAGAGGAAAGAAGAAATTAGGCACAAATATACATGTAATAATTCTAGATATTATAATTTTTATGTAATAAAGAGGAAAGAAGAAATTAGGCACAAATATGACATGTAATAATTCTAGATATTATAATTTTTATGTAATAAACAATTTGTTTAAAAATAGAAATGCATATAATAATTAACGACTATGATTAACTAATAATTATCGATTGGCTCACATTTCATACGACCATGTCAACATCCTAGTTTTAAATGGTTATGAAGACTATTTTACTGATTAGTTAAAATGGCGTGTGAAGTGCTTATATGAATTAGAACCTACTAGCGTTAATCCCACAAAACTATAGAATCAATGTTATAGACACACACCAAAACCTAATCTTGTGAAGCAAGTTTTAGTTATCATCCTTAATGACTTAGGGTTTCTAGGTTGGATTCTAGATTGAACAACGAACATTGCGACATACGAACTAATCAAGATCAACTATTTAGTAAACTCTAACTAGTTTCTAGATTCTTTTATTCAGACTCTTCTCGTAGGTAGCTTACATGTTTTATCAATTAAGTTACCAAGCTGTCTATTGCTGATTAAGGTTTCAAGCCCTAGATTAATGAGCGCTAATATAATCTAAAAATAGAAGAAATCGAATCTTACTAGCATACCTCGTTGAAAGATCGATTCAACCACACAACTCAATAGCAAAATCAATACTAACATGCAATCATACACATCATCAGATCAAAATAACCAATTTTACTAAAATCACACATCATATGTAAAAAACAACATATAATTCAAACTAGAACAAGAAACATCTTAGCCTAAATGGCTTACAGAAGTTTAGCCTAACATAGTAATTTAAAACAAAGCAAAACCAGATCTAAAGAAGTCATGGATGTGATAGAAACTGTAAAACAAAAGTAAATTGAATGGATAAGCGCAATTAAACGTGAATCGAATGGATAGATCTTCAATTCTTCAAGCTCCTAGACCTCAGGATCTTCAGTTCTGCTCATAACAGTCTTCTCAGCCTCCAAATCACGTTTTGTCCAGTTTACAGTTGTCATAGGGTCTTAAATACTAAAATCTAGGGTTTTCACGCATCTAGGCCTGTTTGGGTCAGCTACGACCAAAGCTTAATAACAACTTTACGAGCGCGCTAGGAGATTTACCCATACCTATATTAGAGAGTATTGTCCATACCTTTAGAATTATGGCCCATAACCCATATTTGGATTCATCTCATCGAAACAATCAAGATTCATATAAAATATGTCCCATAACTCATTTTCTAGCTCAGGATATACCCGTTTGAAGTTTAGCTTCTTCCCTGTCGCATTGTTTTGCTCAATTTTGCCTCGTTATTCAGGTTTTCATCCAAATTCTTCACGAACACCATCTAACACTTTAAATTCATAGTATTAATGAATAAATGCCATAAATTTATATAATATGCAATATAAACCCCTCAAATGCATATATAAATCATGTTACTCTTTAAGCATATAACTGGCAGCAACGACCAGTGTGGTTAGTAGAGCACGGTGAGATGGTTGCGTGTCCTCTCTTTTACCTCAATCAGAGTCCATTTGATATAGTTTCAAGCTACTCGAGTGTGTGCAACTGAACATTCAAAGTCAGAGTTTTGATAAAAGGTTGTATTTACGCGAATAGATATGTATAGGTTTATGTTAGACATATATTACGAAACATTTGGAATCCTAAATAGTTTGTTTTTTTTCATATTCTCCACACCCAGCTGCCACAATGGTCATGTTAGGGTTTACACCATGAAGAAAGGTATGTTAGAGCTCGTATTTTGTGCGTGTACTTTGCGTTTGGTTTTGTGCCCTTTGTTTTGTGTGCACAAAGACCTCTACAGGCAAGACTTCATGCACGTGTATAGATTGCGCATAGTAGTGGTAGTTTATGCTTGTCCCTAAGCAAATACATACTGCACGCACAACTTGGGGTTGTGCGTGAACATGGGATTGCACATGAGCTAGAAATTATGCTTGCGTAATATGACGTTTACGCTTGGATTTGAAGCGCAAAGCTGTCATTGTGCTTGTATGTTCTAACCATATTTGACTTAAGACTCCTGGTGTTGCGATCCTTCAGTTTTGAATGACTTAAAGTAGAGTGTTGCAGGTGAGTTTCTAAAACCCTTTTTAGACAATTTTCGGGATGATGTGCATACTCGGTAAAGTTCGTTAAAGTTTAAGTTTGAAAGTATAGTTTTATGAAATGAATAGTTTTGGCTATTAGTCTTGATGATATCAAAACAGTTCAATTGAATTCAACCTGATACATAAATGAAAGAGAAATGTAAACTCAAAGTAACGATGTTGTATAGCGTAGTCACCTACGAGGCTGCAAGCCTTGTTATGTGGTCCATGGTCGTGAACCTGCACATACGAAGCACAGTATAGGCAGTTACCTAAGGGCTACGAGGTTGTGAGCATAGGCAGTACCTATCGGGCTACAAGTATAGGGTGGTGACCTACGTGGCTACTAATGGCTGTACAGTGATGATGACTACTCATTAGTGAATTCACCTAAATGTTAAAGATAAAGGTTATACTTTAAAGTATGTTATGGTAAACTGATAATGTATTATTAATGTTTCTTATTAATGTTTTAAGCTAGAACTCACTCAATGTAGCTTACTTTTTTATGCACATCAGGTTCAAATTTGGTTTGCTTGAGAGTTTCTCAGCTGGGTGGATGAAGGCTCCTTACTAGAAGACTAGCATCCCATTTACCATAAAGTGTATGTTTTTAAACATGTGATTTTTTTAAACATCTTTCATGTAGTTGGATGATTTGTGTTAAAGTTTCCGTTGTGTATGAATGAAATTTTATGGTAGCGAAGTATTTGTCAATAAGTAAATCCAACGAATGAGACCCTCGGGTTTAGGGCGTATCAACCATAACACACCTTACTAAGTGTAAAATATTGAACCAACTTATGTCTACATGACGGAGACGTGATAGCCTTAGAATCATGTATAGAGAAAGAGAGTACATTAATAAAACTTAAAATACGTCAGAAAAGGGGACACCGAGGAAGAGCGAGAAAGCAATCAACAAGCAAGAGAAGGATGGCAAACAATGAGCAATTGGAGGAGCAAGAAAATGAACAATACAAAATTTGATGTCACATTAGTTTTCATCTTGTACATTCCAGAAGGTTGTACGTCAATAAACCCATGGAAGGCAATTAAAAAACTGGGAATAATAGTCGATGCATTCATGATGTGAAAACTTAATATGACAAGAATCAAGGGTATCAAGTTTGCATTGAACATAGCTAAGTTTGATAGGAATAATGTTCGGGTCCCAGATATCAAGATCTCGGTGGCAGAGGAAATCAAACACTCCAACAAGAAGTCTCATAGGCTAAACGAAAGGGCCCCGACTTTCAACCTGCATCGTGAGCATGAATATGCAGGAAAATGGGTGAATGGTCTTTCAAAGTTGTTCTGGTAGGCAAGAATGGAGGCATACATTAAATAATTACGTTGTAGATAACAAGTGTTATATGCCCAAAATCTTACAGAAGTAGGTTTATAATTGGTGAAGTTGCGAGCATATAAATGACTGGTAACATAATTTTTTCCTTACTAGTTAAGGAGTGTAGAACTTTGAAATTGCTACATTGGTGGTCTAAAGATCATGATTATTCTAAGAACTTCTTAAGAAGAAAATGACCTTTTAAAGCTAGTAAAACTTCATGATTCAATATAGTCAAGGCAGGAGATTCGTTTTGATAGATTTGCAGGGTTGAGGATTTACGGAGTTCCTTTACAACTTTGGGATCACATAACATACAATCAGTTTGGAGAGATGTTTGGTAAAGTGGTTTCGAAATCTGACTTTTCGTGGTCAAAGGACTCAGGTTCCCATTCTAATGAAGAACGGATTATTAAGTAATGAAGTGGAGTTAGTTATCTGGGAAGAAAGTGGATACTCGGTCTAGATTCAAGAAATTCCTTAACAATTGGTGTTTGATTTTATCTGAGATGAAGAGTTTTGCGACGGTGAAGATTTTGAAAACATTCAAGATTACCAGGTCATGAATGAAAAAGAGCGTGATGGTGAAAAAAAAAAGTATTTTTGCGGAGCTTGAATGATCGACCACTGGAAAAACTTCCTTTGACAGAGCTCTGACAAAAACATTGGGGTTGAAAAATTTGGCACAACTCAAGAACTTGGAACCTAGTGAGTCAAGTGTTGATTTTTTTAAAGGAAAACTTCATTAAGAACACCAACTCGAAAACTGAATGGCCAAACCAAACTTACATATTAACAAATTTACACCACGACTCCTATGTGATATTCCTATTCTTCGACCTATTTTTATACCATAAGAAGCCTAGCGACCTAATTTCGCTGAAAATGTCATTGATGTTTACGCGTTTGCCCAAGAACACCAAGCCGTTCCTAGCTTTCCAAATACTCCAGCAAGTGAGAATAACAATACCGTGGTAAGCCTCCTTCGCCTAACCAATCAACCCACACCGGTTGTGCTCCTCGAGGAACTCTCTGAAAAAAAGCGATGAGAAACGGAGTCTTGCACCATTCTCCAATCTTCTGCCATATAACCATAGATACGCTGCATTTGTGAAGATATGCTCAACTGACTCCACCCCCATATTACATAAAGGGTAGTTATTGTCCTCCACGTGAATATTCCTTCGTTGAAGCACAACCCTTGTCGGGATCCTATCCATTTCGGCTCTCCAAGCGAACAAGTTGCATTTCTTCGGAAGACATTTGCACCATTCCCATACATACAGAGAGCTATAATTAGGTATATTATCAATGACACGCTTCAATGACCCAACCGAGAACTCCCCAGTCGCATCATCAAGCCATTTCCATCCGTCTCGACTGTTGGATCGCGAAATCGGATGGAATAACCAGCAAAGATTACTCCATTCAGCAGGCTCTTCATTTGTTTCAAGATTTGCCCTCCAAGCCCACCTACCACCTGGATTAGAAACCAGTCTCGCGATCCGATCTTTCACTTTGCACTTTTTATCCGATTCTAAAAGGAACAAGTTTGGGAATTCATCCTTAAGATGGATCGGCTTCAGCCACAGATCTAACCAAAAGAAGATATCCGAACCGTCGCCAACTTCACCTATCATTAAACTTCTGATTAAAATATTATCCACAAGTTGTCCCAATATTGTTTTAAAAATGTTGCTCCAAACCCCTTTTAAGGTTGACCGAACCGGAAGGAACTCCCAAGAAAGGCTGTGGAAATGAAGAGCGGAGATAACTTTGGACCAAAAGCTATTCCTTTCAACTTTGTACCTCCACCCCCATTTAGAGAGAAGAGCCATGTTAATTTGACCGAGATTGCACACGCCGAGACCCCCAACCCATCTAGGAGAGGCTACTTTATCCCATGACACCCAATGCATTTTATGGCCTTCACTAGACCCACCCCAAAGGAACCTTTGAATCAAAGACTCGAGATCCTTTCTAACATACACCGGGGCCCTGTACAATGAAAAATAATAGTTTGGGAGGCATTCTAAAACAGATTTTATGAGTGTCACTCTGCCCCCAATGGAAAGGACAGACGCTTTCCAAAGAGAGAGTCTAGACTCGAAAACATCATATGTCACACCCTGACTTTTGCGGAAGCGTGATTATGATGTGACTTTCTTAATACCATTGCATTCAATAATAACAACAACTATATGATAAAATCATAGATGTTCATCCATTAAATATGTTTAAACATAACGACATTGTTTTAGAACGCAGACTTCAAACAAAAGTTCTACAAACCATACGAATTGTTTTAAGAGTTCACTAAGGACTCATCAAAAGACATTAAATAAAACCAAGGTTTGGAAGACGTGTCTCGTCCAGGAATAAGACACCCAACCCAAACCTCAAAACCATGGATGACATCTTTATTCACAATGCAGCATGAAACTTCCAACGCCCGCCAGATCCACTTACTAATTCCCTGAAATCCATGTATTTTGAAAACATCAACAAAAGTTGAGCGAGTTCATGTGTTTGTTTGTGTGTATGAGTAAACCTTTGAATGTATGTCTGTATGTATGTAAATCCTGGTATGAAAGCAACAAGGAAAACATATCACCAATGGTTTGCAAGGCCATTGATATGTGTGAAGTGATGCAGGAAAACTCAAACCTAGCAGATTTGTCTCCAGAAATAAGACATAGTCACCACATGGGCCACCCTGGTCCGCATGGTTGTGGGCTCGCTACACCCAAATAGATCTATCACTCATGTCCCTCGGCCCTACAATGAGGATTAATGGCCTTAAGTGTTGTACCCACCACTCAGATGATCAAGTAGTACCCTTCCTTAGCTAACCATACCATGTATAAAACGTTTGTAAACAGTTATAACATGTATTTCACCCCCGAAGTTATAAAACTGAAAACAGTTAAAAGAGAAGGGGGACATGAAACTCACAGTCTTGCGTCTTCAACAATCGTAACTCGAAGCTCCTTCGGTGTACACGACTACCTACAACGTACTAATGTCTATCAGACGAACGGGCGTGCCTTGACTTAGTGTTAACGTTTCTGAGTTACGTTTCTTTCATGCCTTCGATATTATTCCAAGTTATATAATTATTTCCAAAATAATTAATATTTTAACTTAAATTATATTTGTTACATTTTGGAATAATTGTTAAACAATATATATTAACTTAATACTTCCCAAGTATTGATACTTGTATTTCCTTCCCAAGGATGGGGGTATCTTGTACATGTGTATTCGCATTCTTGTATTTGTATATTTTGCCATGTACTGGTGTCGTATTCCGGTGGGTATTTATATGTGTGAGAATACGTATTTTATTGTGTCCATTAAGTATTCATATACTTAAATTTATATTATACTTTCCGGAATATTATTTCTAATAAAAGTCCACATATATATATATATATATATATATATATTTCCAAAATAATATATTTTCAAGTCTAACTTAGAAAATATATATAAACTTATTTTTATCAAAAATAATGTATTTCAAGTTTACTCAAGAAAATATATATATTTTTCCCAAAAATAATATATCTTCTAAAAATTCCAAGTAAACACATATATACTTTTATTCACCAAAATCATATATTTCATTCTTGTCAAAATATGATATACTCTTGTGTTAATCATAAAAATTATACTTTCGTTTCCTTGTGTCCAAAATATTATTTACCAAAATATAATTGCGAATATATTTTCCGGAATATTTTGTAAGTTACATTTCTTGTTTGGTTTTGCCAATATTTTGTGTGTAACTTATATACTTATTCCTTGAGATTTTGGTAATATTTTGGATGGTAATCCTTGGTGTTTTGATGTGTTACATTATTACATGCCCTAAAATAATATAACTAATACACCAAGTATACAAATAATCACCCATGTGTGTCTTTAATGTTTGTATATATATATATATTCTAAATATATATTTATCCACTTTCATTTATAAAAACCAACCTCCAATATTTGTATTTTTGTAACCAAAAATTATGGCAACGTTTATATGGAAAACTCATGGTTAAAATACACTTGTAAATATTTATTTGAAAATATTTTTCTAAGTGTTTATATTTTTAGAAAATTTTGCCATAGTTTCCCCTAAAAATGGAGGTTTCCATGCTTTCAAGCATATCATTTTCTTTTGTAAAATCACCACAATCAATTTACAATCAACTCTAAACAACTTACACTTACCAATCTTGCCAAAATCTTGCATATTCCACTACTTCATGAACTTGAAAGTTTATGAAAACTTGTAGTAACTTAGTAGTGCGTTTAGTAAGTTTAGTTACCCTTTAAAGTGTGGTTGTTTATATAAAAACATCATTCTTGAAAGACTTAGTTGTTTACAACTTGTAATTATACTTTACAAAAATGTTTCTTCATGTAATCTTCTTGTTACACAAGTGTTTCTACACTTGTTTAACTACCAAAAATAGCGTTTGTTTATGTAAGAACCAAGGTCTACTAAAACTCATATTTTAAACTTGGTTCTTTTGGAAAACCATTCATAAATTTTAGATCTATATGATTATTAACTCACTTTGATTATTATTTTTCAAGAAACCAAAATATTCTTCTCAAGTTCATGATTTAAGTGTGGATGATCTTTCATCCTACCACATTCTCACTTTCTCATCTTGCTAAACTATGTTTCTAATCATGATCTAGCAAGATGTTATGATGATCAACATCATTTCTACAAACAATCAAAGATCAACAAGCATACATTTCATAAACAACTTAGTTTCATCAAGATTACTTCATAAATCAAGCTTATGTTCAAGTTCCATGCTTATGTTCTTTAGTGTTCTTGATGTTCATGATTATGATACTACTTTAACCACTCAAAATAGAAGTAATATGGAGTGTACAAGGATCTTACCACTAGCTCAAGGCTAGGGATGAATCAAGAGTAGAAATCAAGAGGATAAAAGCAAATAGAGAAGGTCCTTCAAGTTCCAAATCCACCAAGCTTCCTTGTATACCTCCTAGCACCTTTGTATGATCTTGGAATGGGTGAAGAAAGTTGGATGATGATGGTGGCGGTGTGGCTAGTGTTTGGCCGAGAGGGAGAGCAAGAGAGGGAGAGAGATGAGTGTGTGTTAGTGTGTGAGAATCATGAGAGAATGATCTTCCATAACATACTTATAACCATGTTCTTCTTATAACTTGTGTGTAATATGCTTTAAAAAGTAAAAACAAGATCCAATATAATATAGAAATAAAATCTTGAAGGTATGGAGGGGGTATGGCCGTCCATAGGTGGGGGGGGGGGGGGGGTAGAGTAGGCTTTAACCCTTTAGTTTCAAATTAGTTCAAATCCAAGTGTTCGTGACGTGTTTCAATTACTAGAGATTTTTAGGAGGTGTTATGATGTTCGGGGATTATAACTAGCTTGGAAACATTAAAATAATGCTTCTAGTGTAAATTTGGTGTTTCGGATAGTGTCCGGTTGTTCGGTTAGATACTGATCGTTAAAGTGCTAAACTTGGCAGTTTAGTGTTCTTTATGTATCTTTTTGTGACACTTTTAATTCCCGACACTTAGGAAAGCATTCAGGATAATTTTATCATGTTTCTGC
This sequence comes from Helianthus tuberosus, assembly GCA_030545235.1. Classification (NCBI taxonomy): domain Eukaryota; kingdom Viridiplantae; phylum Streptophyta; class Magnoliopsida; order Asterales; family Asteraceae; genus Helianthus; species Helianthus tuberosus. The sequence continues at coordinate 95,463,831 of CM060430.1, forward strand.
ATAATATTAATGTGTTTAAATGTTGATTTATGCTGAATTTTGTTAAATTCAACATTTTGGGTGAGTTTTAGGCACTTCCCGGCACTTAAACTATCACCTAGAAAAGCAGTTTTGTGATCCTTACTTTCCTACACTCTATACTAGTGTAGTACTTAATTTCTGACTCATACTGGGTCTCAAAACACTGTCTGTCTATGTACTGAACTCCGTCAGCATTTTCCCGGTTTGTCTGTTAACTGTGCTAACTGTGTTTCGCGCATCATTTGAGTCAATAAAATTCTCATGCAATCAATGATATGTCATTTACAATATGTGATGCACATGTGTGTATAAAGCAATAATCAGAAAGCAGTTAATTGTAATTCAGCACAGTCATTAAGCACTTAATCAAGATTAATTAATTGTACGGATACCTGGATTTTTGACAGTTGTCACATTCTCCCCCTGTTAAGAAAATTTTGTCCCGAAATTTTAAGCGTTACTATTAGCAGCAGGGGTGTTAGGGAATAAGTGCGGGTATTTTGCTTTCATGCGGCCCTCACGCTCCCACGTAAACTCTGGGCCATGACGCGCGCTCCATCGAACCTTAACTAGTTTAACACTACTCCTTCTAGTTTTGTTAACTTTCTAATCCGTGACCTCAATGGGTTCTTCTGTAAAATGGAGTGTGTCGTCAATGTGAACTTCGTCATCAGGAATAACCACCGTCTCCTGTGTTGGACTCTTCTTCAGGTTAGATACATGAAATGTATCATGTACACCATCAAGTTCCGCAGGTAGGTCCAACTTGTAAGCTACAAGCCCAATCCTTTCCAGGATTCTGAGCGGTCCAATATAGCGTGGGTTTAACTTTCCACGCTTCCCAAAGCGTGCCACACCTTTCCAAGGTGAAACTTTCAACAAAACCATTTCTCCCACTTGAAACTCCAAAGGTTTCCTTCTTTGGTCCGCATAGCTCTTTTGTCGATCACGAGCCGCCTTAATGCCTTCTCGGATCTTCATGATCTTATCTGTCGTTTCTTGAACCAACTCAGGACCAACTAACTGTCTATCGCCCGCATCTGCCCAGCATAACGGCGATCGACACTTACGTCCGTAAAGAGCTTCAAATGGTGCAGCTTGAATGCTTGTATGGTAGTTGTTGTTATAGGAGAACTCAACCAAAGGTAGGTGAGTATCCCAACTACCACCCAAGTCCATTACATAAGCTCGCAGCATGTCTTCAAGCGTGTTAATTATTCTCTCACTCTGACCATCCGTCTGTGGATGAAATGCGGTGCTCAAATTCAACTGAGAACCAAACGCTTCCTGGAGAGATTTCCAAATCCTTGACACAAATCTTCCATCTCTATCAGAAATAATTGAGATAGGAACTCTGTGACAACCCTCACAATTACAGGTATCCATACAATTAATTAATATTAAATTTGTGCTTAATGACTGTGCTTAATTACAACTGACGAATAAACTGCTTTCTGATTTCTGTTACATACATACATATGCATCACATTTCATACTGTCACTCCATTTATTACGCACAAACTTTAGTGACAAACTTGATGCACAAAGCACAGTTAGCACCGTGAGCGGATAACTCAGACACGTGCTGACAATACCAGCACATAGACAGACACTATATTGAGGCCTAGTATGAGCCGGAGACAAGGTACTACACTAGTAGGGAGTGTAGGGAAGTAAGGACCATAAAGATGCGTCACTAGGTGATAGTTTAGGTGCCGGAAAGTGCCTAAAACCCACTTTAAGTGCAGAATTCTGCACTTAATAAGAAAATTCAGCATTTAATCATGCTAGTCACTTGCAAAAATATGGCAAAATGGTCCTGTATACTTTCCTAAGTGTCGGGAATTAAAAGGGTCACTAAAAGTTACATAAAGGACGCTATACGACATAACTTAGCACTTTAACGGAACGGTATCAAACCGAACAACCGGACATTACCCGGAACACCAAAATAATGCTAGAAGCATTGTTTTTATTTTTCTAAGCTAGTTATGGTCCCCAAACACCCTAACACACTATATATTACATAACACACTTAAACCACTAACTAAATCACTTAACCTTCTAACTAGATAAACTAACTATCCATTGCATCCTAACTAAACCAACCCCCCCCCCCCAAACCGGTTATGGAGTGGCCCCACTCCTAGATTTTATTTGCATTGTTTATTTGATTATGTTGGCTCCATTGAAACACATTACACATAGGGTATTCAAGTGTTGGAGGATTATTACTTAAGGACCTTAAGACATAACCATTTCTCATTCAACACATTCCACACTCAAACTCCTCTCTCCTCTCTTCCTCTAGTTCGGCCGTGAGCCACCACCACCCTCATCATCACCATTCAACCATCTTCAACCATTTCAAGAGTATACAAAGGTGTTAGAGGTTGCATAAGGAAGCTAGCAGCTTTCGGATCACCAAGGACCTTCTCTACTTGATATTAACCACCTCATTTCTACTCTTGATCTTCCCTAGCTTAAAAGCTAGTAGTAAGCTTCTTTGAATCCTTATTTACTCCATGTTTATGATGGTTAATAGTTAAGTTAGGATGAAATCTCAAGAAACACTAAAAGATCATAAACAAAGTCTTGAACATAAAGTAACATGATGATGAAATAAGATGAAAACATGATGAAATGAAGTTGTTTTGATTATGTTGTTGATATCTTGATGATTACTAGTAACATGATGGTTAGTCATCATATGAAGCTTGTTAAGTTATGATTAAAAACATGACTTAACAAGTTAGGGGTGATTATGTGTACATAAAATAACCACCCACTAGTGAAGACATGAACTTGAAAGTAGATGATTTTCTTGAAAAATAATGAACCTAGTGAACTAGTAAACTTGTAAATCCAAGTCTTGATGATGATTTTTCTAAAACTAACCAAGTTAAAAAAACGGGTTTTGAAGGATCATAATTTTGCTTGCATGTACATTGTTTTTGGAATTTAAAAGAGTATAAGGATGCAAGCGAGACATGAAAATGTTGTAAATAGATGTTTTGTAAAATAAGTTCACAAGTTGTGAACATCTAAAAATTCCGTGAACAAGATTCTAACAAAAACAAACACACTTTGGAGGGTAACTAAACCCACTAAACACCCCACTAAGTTACAACGCGATTTTATGAAAAATCAAGTTCATGTTATTATGTAAAGTGCATTGTTTTCGCACTTGAAAGATGTAATATTGTTTAATAATTTGTTGTTGATTGATCGAATGAAAATTTTGAAAAGAAAATGATATGCTAATAAGCATGGACACCTCCATTTACAAAGGAAACTCTGGCGAAATTTTCTAAAATTTCAACACTTAGAAAATATTTTCTAAACAAGTGTTGCAAATATATTTTTAACTTTGTTTTCAAAATAAACTTCGCCATGGTTTTGTCACAAAAATACAAAGTATCGGAGGTTGGATTTTGTAAATAAAATGGATAAATATATATTTAGAATATATATTTTATACTAAAACACTTGTGTGAATATTTGCATATTTTGTGAACTAGTTATATTATTTTAGGGTAGAATAATATAACTTACAAATACCATGAAAAATCACAACTCCAAAATAATACCAAAAATCTCACGGAATGAATACTTAAGTTATACGCTTGATATTGTGAAACCAAACGAAAAAACGTAACTTACGAAATATTCCAGAAAATACTCTTACACATATATTTTTGGTAAAATATTATTTTTTGAAGCTAAAGAAGTAAAATATATTATTTTTGGGAAAAATACATATATTTTGGGAATACGTTATTTTAGACAAATGAGTTAAATATATTTTCCAAGTGGGACTTAAAATATATTTTTCGAAACTACAAATGTACATGTATAAATACCCCCATCCTTGGGAAGGAAATACGCATATAAAATACTTGAGAAGTTTGGATACGAAATAGTTGCCTAACTATTATTCCAAAACCTAAAACAAAACTTAAGTTAAAATAATTATTATTTTAACAAGAAGTATAACTTGGAATAATTTTGGGAACACAAGTAACGTAACTCAAAAACCCTCATACTAAGTAAAGGCACGGCCCGATCGTCTAATAGACATTAGCACATTGTAGGGAGTCGTGTTTGCTGACGAGACCGGAGATTTGAGTAGGATACAGGAGACGCACTACTGTGAGTTCATGTCCCCCTTTTCTCTTAACTGTTTTCAGTTTTATACTTCGGGGGTGAAATACATGTTACAATTATTACAGACGCTTTTATACATGGTATGGTTAGCTTAAGGAGGGTTTAGACGCTTAGATCATGTGAAAGCTGGGTACAACACTTAAGGCCATTAATCCTCGTTGTTAGGTCCGAGGGACATGAGTGATAGATCTATTTGGGTGTAGCGAGCCCACACCCATGAGGCCGGGGCGGCCCATAGTGGTGACTGTGTCTTACAGCCGGAGGCCCGGTACAAATTTGCTTGGTTTGAGTACTTCCTGCACCGTTTCACACATACTAGTGGCTTTGCAACCCATTGGTGATCTTTTTTTTCCTTAATTGCTACATACCAGGGATTTTCATACATACAGACACATTACAAATATTTATACATACTCACTCATACATGAACTCGCTCAACTTTTGTTGTTTTTTCAAACTACATGTATTTCAAGAAACTAGCGGATTTGGCGGAGTATGCATATGTCTAGCTGCGTTGAATAAGATGTCATCCAGGGTAATAGGCTTAGGAGGTGTAACCCTTACCTGGACGGGTTACATGTCTTAAACCTTGTTTTATTAAAAGTCTTTTGTTGTGTCTTATGAACACGTTTTAGACAAGTATGGGTTGTAACTTATTTTAAGTGTTTACATTATCAAACAATGATGTTGTGGCATTATTAAACTTAATGAATGGATGAACATCTTGTGTTTTATTTTCATATAACATTGTTATGATTGTTGCTATGGTATTAAGAAGTCACACCAAATAAACCCACGCTTCCGCAAAAGCCAGGGTGTGACACACTCCATCACGTGCCACTATCTCCCTTAGGTACAGCTCAGCTAGCTTACCAGTGTTATCCTTTTCTCTGATCGGTAAAAAGTGTGCAGATTTCGTCAAGCGGTCTACGATTACCCAAATCGTATCATGACCTCTGGGTGTCTTTGGCAACTTGGTTATAAAATCCATTGAGATTTGCTCCCACTTCCACATGGGTATCTCAGGTTGCTACAGAAGACCTGAAGGCTTCTGATATTCGGCTTTTACCTTGGCATAGGTTAAGCACTTTCCAACATAAGTTGCAACATCACCTTTTAGTCTTGGCCACCAGTAGAAATCCTTCAAATCTTGGTACATCTTATCCGATCCCGGGTGGATCGAGTACCTTGATTTATGTGCTTCATCAAAAATCACGTCTCTAAGACCACCAAAGAGGGGAACCCAAATTCTTCCCATGAAACACAATGTTCCTTCTTAATTGGGTACCAACTGTTTCTCCATCCCACGGAGATATTCGTCCACAACATTCTCCTTCTTAAGAGCTTCTCTCTGTGCAACACGAATGCGCAACGAGAGGTCTGTCTGTATAATCATTTCCAAAGCCCTAACCCTTATGGGCTTAATCCTCTCTTTTCGACTCAAGGCATCTGCTACGACATTCGCCTTTACTGGATGATATTTTATTTCACAGTCGTAATCGTTTAGCAACTCAACCCATCGTTGCTGTTTCATATTAAGCTCCTTCTGATCAAATATATGCTGTAGACTCTTGTGATCGGTAAAGATCGTGCATCGGGTGCCATACAGATATTGTCGCCAAATCTTCAAGGCAAACACCACTGCGCCTAATTCCAAATCATGTGTGGTGTAATTCTTCTCATGAACTTTCAACTGGAGTGAAGCATAAGCGATAACTTTCTGTCGCTGCATCAGCACACATCCTAACCCCTGACGCAAGGCGACGCAGTATACCACGAAATCATCGATGCCTTCGGGTAGGGATAAAATAGGTGCATCGCAAAGCTTGTTCTTCAGCAACTGAAAAGCTTCTTCTTGCTTATCTCCCCATTCGTACTTCTTATCCTTTTGAGTAAGAGAGGTCAACGGTTGAGCGATTTTCAAAAAAACCTCAATGAATCTATGATAATACCCTACTAAACCCAAAAATTGTCAGATTTCGGTTGGCGTCTTAGGAGTTTCCCAATTTTTGATCGCCTCGATCTTGGTGGGATCCACATGAATTCCATCTTTGTTTACCACGTGACCAAGGAACTGAACCTCACGCAACCAGAACTCGCACTTTGAGAACTTTGCGTATAATTTCTCTTTCTTGAGCAGTTCTAAGATGGCTCTAAGGTGTTGCTCATGCTCTTCCTTCGTCCTTGAATAAATCAAAATATCGTCGATAAATACAATTACGAATTTATCGAGATATGGCTTGCAAACTCTATTCATCAAATCCATAAATACTGCTGGCGCGTTTGTCAACCCAAACGGCATTACTAGAAACTCGTAATGTCCATAACGAGTTCTAAAGGCAGTCCTCGGAATACTCTCCTCTTAAATTCGCAGCTGGTGATAACCTGATCGAAGATCGATCTTGGAGTAGTAACTTGAACCTTGAAGTTGATCGCAAAGATCATCAATTCTCGGCAAAGGATACCGATTCTTGATGGTTAACTTGTTTAGCTCACGGTAGTCAATGCACATACGAAAACTACCGTCCTTCTTCTTGACAAACAGCACTGGAGCTCCCCAAGGCGAGAAGCTTGGTCTGATAAATCCCTTGTCCAAAAGCTCTTAAAGTTGCGTCGATAATTCTTACATCTCGGAAGTCGCAAGTTGATAAGGTGCCTTGGCTACAGGTGCGGCGCCTGGAACCAAGTCAATATGAAATTCGACTTATCGTTGAGGCGGCAATCCTGGCAAGTCTTCAGGGAAGACTTCAGGATATTCCTTTACAACTGGTATATCTTCCAGCTTCGGCTCTTCAACCTCTTTATCCACAACGTGCGCCAAGAAGGCAGCACATCCTTTCTGCAAACATCTTCGGGCCATCAAACAGCTGATAATTCTTAGGGGTGTATCATGCTTCTCTCCATGCACTACAATAGTCTCTCCATTCGCCATCGGGATGCGAATGATCTTCTCATGGCATACGATCTCAGCTCGGTTACTTGATAACCAATCCATTCCAACTACCACATCAAAGCTTCCCAACTCGACGGGCAGAAGATCAAGCGTAAACTCACGCTCTCCAAGTTCTATTACACATCCTCTAATGACTTCATTCGCTTCTACTAGCTTTCCATTAGCTAGTTCTATTGAATATGGAATATCTAGCTTACTAGCTACTAACCCAAGCATTTTCTTAAATTCTAAGGATACAAAGCTATAATCGGCACCAGTATCAAACAGTACAGATGCAAAGTGTTAGTTGATAGGGAACGTACCCGTAACTACATTCGAATCTTGGCGAGCTTCCCTAGCTCCAATGTTAAAGACTCTCCCCTGAGCTTGGTTGTTTTTTGGGCAATCTCTCTTGAAATGCCCAACATCACCACAGCTAAAGCAACCTTGTCTGTTTCCAGAACCGCCCTGATTGTTCTTTACTCCACGATTTCCACTACCAGCTTGGTTTCTAAAACCACCACGATTTCCATTTCCTCCCTGGTTGTTTTTATTACCATCTCTGTTTCCACCACGGCTTCCGTTGTCATTTCCTCTCTGGCCACTATTCCCACGACCAGTGCCAACCCAACACGTCTCCTTCGAATGACCATTCTTTCTGCAAGTTTCACACTTTCTAACTCTACACTGGCCGGCATGATAATACTCACATGTATTACATTTGGGCAAGGTGCCCAAGTATCCTTTTCCTTTGATCTCAACCCCAGTAGCAGCACCAGCAGCAGCAACTTGTGCTTCAACTGGCGGGTTAGCATCCTTACGCTTGTTGGCATTGCTCGCACGAGTACCCTTCTTGAATTTGGAGAATTTCCGCTTGTTCTCTCCAGACGACTCGACATGAGTCTCCTTCTTCTTTCCCTCAGAGATTGAAAACTTGTTCAGCCTAATCGCTTCTTTCGTCAATGCCACAGTCAAATCAATAGCCTCAGTGATCGTTGAAGGCTTTGACGTCGTCACCATGCTCATGATTTGGGGTGCCAACCCCCAAATAAAACGTTCGATTCGCTTGAACTCCGGATCGACCATGTAAGGAACAACGCGCGATAAGTCATTGAATCTTTGCACATACTCGGCAATCTTAGGACCATCCATCTTAAGATTCCAAAACTCAGTTTCCAATTTCTGGATCTCAGCCCTTGAACAGTACTTCTTGCGCATGAGTTACTTCATCTCATCCCAAGTCATGGCATATGCAGTCTCTTCTCCCAAAGGTTGAACTTGGAGGTTCCACCATGATATAGCTCCGTCTAGGAAAAGTCCAGAAATGTAGGTGACCTGGTGCTCCGGCGCACACTTGCTCATTCTCAGCACAGAATCAGTTTTCTCAACCTATCTAACGAAAGCTACAGCACCTTCAGTGCCATCGAAATTCAGAGGCTTGCAGTCAAGGAACTGCTTGTAGGTATAGCCTGTATAAGCAACATCATTCACAGAAAGCATTAGCAAACGCTCATGGAATATCCAATTGTAACGTAATGTATCTTTAGTGACTTAAACATTACCATGAGGTGGGTTATTTCCTGAGGTACCTCCGCTATGTTCAGAGCGCAAGGCCTCGTGCTGTGTTATTGCTTGTGAAATCCGTTCTTGTAGTTCAGCCTCTATTGTGGGCAACTGGTTGTTTCTTCGTAGTGGCATCTTCTAAAGAAGATTGTATAGGTTAGGTCTTATGCATATAATAAGTATGTTGTACACGTACATAATAGCATTTATCAACGCAAGTAAGCATATAACATCACATTCAATGTGTAATTCAACAATGTATATAATGAGAATGTTGCGATTGAGCTTTCATAAATCATCGACCACAAATACAGTTACATGTTCTACAAATGTATCGTATCACATCAAAAGGGACTACAGGGTCACACCACCCTTGTCCAAAATGTCTATCACTCTACAACAGTCATATACTCAAAAAGCGGTCTCCAAAAGGCTTTGCAAGCTAGGCTCAATAGCGACACTCTCATCAAAAGCAAGCTACCTACATAAAACCAAAAACCGCCTATGCTGATGGCGGTGGAGGAGGAGGTGGAGGAACAGAAAGCAAGTTGCGCACATGCGCGAGCTCCTCCTCAAGATCATAAACGTGACGCAACAGATAACTGATCTGCTGCTCCGTAGTGAGAAATCGAATGTCAAAATCTGGATAAGGCAAAAGAGGAGCAGGTGGAGTTGCAAAAGGTGACGGACATGAACAAGGTGGAGGACGTGGAGTCCCCTCAAGCTCCATAACTCTACGACACAGGATCTCCTGCTGAAGCTGCAATGACAAGAGTAGCTCATCCCTCGTGTAACCAATAAAGTGAGAGGGATGGTATGGATCGGAAACTGGCATAGTGTCTCGTCCAGGAATAAGACACCCAACCCAAACCTCAAAACAATGGTTGACATCTTTATTCACAATGCAGCATGAAACTTCCAACGCCCGCCAGATCCACTTACTAATTCCCTGAAATACATGTATTTTGAAAACATCAACAAAAGTTGAGCGAGTTCATGTGTTTGTTTATGTGTATGAGTAAACCTTTGAATGTATGTCTGTATGTATGTAAATCCTGGTATGAAAGCAACAAGGAAAACAGATCACCAATGGTTTGCAAGGCCATTGATATGTGTGAAGTGATGCAAGAAAACTCAAACCTAGCAGATTTGTCTCCGGAAATAAGACATAGTCACCACATGGGCCACCCTGGTCCGCATGGGTGTGGGCTCGCTACACCCAAATAGATCTATCACTCATGTCACTCGGTCCTACAACGAGGATTAATGGCCTTAAGTGTTGTACCCACCACTCACAGAATCAAGTAGTACCCTTCCTTAGCTAACCATACCATGTAAAAAATGTTTGTAAACAGTTGTAACATGTATTTCACCCCCAAAGTTATAAAACTGAAAACAGTTAAAAGAGAAGGGGGACATGAAACTCACAGTCTTGCGTCTTCAACAATCGTAACTCGAAGCTCCTTCGGTGTACACGACTACCTACAACGTACTAATGTCTATCAGACGAACTGGCGTGCCTTGACTTAGTGTTAACGTTTCTGAGTTACATTTCTTTCATGACTTAGTGCCTTGACGAACTGGGGATATGCCTTCGAAGTTATATAATTATTGCCAAAATAATTAATATTTTAACTTAAATTATATTTGTTACATTTTGGAATAATTGTTAAACAATATATATTAACTTAATACTTCCTAAGTATTGATACTTGTATTTCCTTCCCAAGGATGGGGGTATCTTGTACATGTGTATTCGCATTCTTGTATTTGTATATTTTGCCATGTATTGGTGTCGTATTCCGGTTGTAGGATCGTTTGCACAACCAAACGAGTCGTTCAGAAGAGATCTCGTCCAATACGAGAGGCGGAATCAGACTTATCAGAGTTTTTTCAGTTGTAAACACACTAGAATCACTTAATCTATCTCTTGTATTGATTTGATGACGATTTACAACCTGGAGATACTTCGGCAGAGTTTCGCTACCGGAATCAGAAGTGTTACAAATGAGAGACACAAGACACATATATATAGGCAGTCCACTTCGCATGAACTGGACACTTCCACTTCGCATGAAGTGGCACTTCGCACGAACTGGACATCCCAGTTCGTGTGAACTTTCCTGTTTTGACTTTTTTCTCAATTATCTCGTACTACGTGTCCTGATCTAACAAATCTATTACAAGACTCGATACAAGACGAAGTTGACAGACATATGCACCAACAGACTCCCCCTTGGATGTTGACGAAGTCTTTAGTGTCGAGTCTTCAGTATGACGAGTCTTCAGCCTTGATCAGTCTTCTCGCTCTTCCCAAAGTATCTGACAATGTAAGCATCCTTCAAACTCTATCTCTATCTTCTTACTCTCATCATCATTAGCAGCTTCTATCTTGAACACAGTTCCAGGATCTGAATCTGGCTCTTACGTCTTCAGACTCCCCCTTTCGATAAACTAGGATCGCAGTCTGGAATTCACTATCTGCAAGCTTTCACAGGTTCTAAGATCGTAACCTAGCTTTCTATAGCAACAGAATCAGAAACCTGGCTTTACCTGCACAATTCTCTACCCAAAACATAAGATATTTATTTATGACAATTTTAATCTCTGTTTTACCACTTGTATTTGAAACATTCAAATAAATCATTTCTCATTTGAAATTTACTTTTGGGTATATTTTCATTTCAATCACACTCTCCCAAACCTTGTTCATCAAGTTTAGCACTCGGAATTTTGAAAATCAGCTTTTCAACATCAGTTGTCGAAAATAAGATGAAATAAAATCTTTTTGAATTTTCAAAATTTTATGCTAAAACACACTGAAGAAAAACAATAACGAAATATTTACAGACAATATTTTTGTGAGTTTGTGTAAGAAGATCATATCAGATTTTGACAAATCACTAGAACCGTTAAGCTTTAAAGATTTTAAGTTCTAAACGATTCACTTAGATTGTCAGTATACTGATCCACTTAAATTTTTACACAAAGTTCAACTGTTTCGAGATATGGATTAATGTTTTAAGGACTTAAACTTATTCGCGTGTCCCACCTCAGAATATACTCCCGTATCCAGACTCCTATATTTAGTCTTACAGGTGAATGTACACTAATGATATCTGTAAGGGGTTAGATGCGAGACCATGAGAGCTCAAGCTATTGCTTCCCCAAAGTCAGAGAGATGATGGTTCGACTTTAGGTGGATCCCCCTTGGGGATCTTCTTTTCAACAGCACATGATTATCATTTTTCAATGTTTCATCATTTTTTATGTTGAGGGCGAGCTTTATGATTAAAGCAATGTAAAGTATTATACGAGGACTAGGCTATTGCTCCCGCAAAATCAGAAGTCCATGTATAATACCCCAGATATCAACACGCACAAAGACCTAGTATGTCAGAAATAGAAAGCCCTTCAAACAAGATTTCGGGGGTTACCCATATATTCGAGAGATGTTCCCCACGAGATAAGTAAGTGTGTGATATTTAGGTTTATATCTCGAACACAATCTACTAAGCATGTAAAAACCTACTGCCATATCATCAGTGAGATCGTTTATCACAAATTTAACTTTCCAATTCTTTAGCGTACTGTGATTGTCTACTAATGTACTATCATTTCCTCTTTTTCCCAACAAAACTCATTTTGAATTTTATCCTGCTTTTTGTTTTATCAAATTTTCTAATGTTTTTGGATTTTCTGAAATTTCTTACTCCCCTAAAATTCAAAACCATTTAAAGAAAATTTGACAAACCGATGTGAATTGCTTCAAATCACCATCCACTTGGCATAAACAATCAGAACTCCCCCTGACAACAAACTATTTTCCCATTATGATTTCAAAACACTTAAGTTTGTTTTAATCAAATGGTTTTTCCGAAAAATTAGTTTTGTTGATTTCACACTTGTAAGATCGGGGTTTTAATTCATCATTTTGTTTGAAAACCACTTGTGAATGAAAGTTAAATCAAGTTCAACTTAATGACCTTGATTAACCACTTGTAGGAACTTATCACCAATACCACTTGTAAAATGAAATATAACAATTTTCAATTTCTCAAGAAAGATGCCGATTCATGATCCACGATTACCAACTTGGGAACTCCGGCAAGTCCGGATTTTACTCTTGATAGGTTCTATCCCATGACGATACGAACATGGGTGAACCATCTTCATCTGGTTTACTCTTTTTCAATTCATAAAATTCCTTTACTCCTTTGACCTTCCCGTCAACCATTTTTCCAAAAATATGCTTTACTTTGGGGTTAAAAGCTTTTTCAACATCAAATTATTTCTTTTCAGAAAAAAATTGATTTGAAATCTCAATTTTTCCAATTTTTTGTTTAAAATTATCAGCCCGCAATGGTGGAAAGTTTGCATCATCCATTGGCGGAACTAACTTTTCTCCTTTTAGCTCAACTTGTGGCTCCTCTGATTTTAACGAATCAGATTCATCGCTAAAACATGACTCCTCTAACTTTGACGAGTCAGATTCATCGTCAGAGCTAACATCAGATTTCTTAACAACCCACTTTTGATTGTTAAGATTCACCTTTCTTTTGTAAAAACTTTTTGAACACTCACCAACCTCAAATGTTGAATTTTCAAAAACTTTAAATTTTTTGGTTGGTGGTTTGGTTTTCTCAACTTTTTCTTTGAGTTTAAGAGACACTCCCTGTTGTGTGTTGGTTGCCTTTGAACAGTTTCGGGCAATGTTACCAACTACTTTGCAGTTATAACAGGTTCTTGTCTCTTTCTTCTGTTGAGGAACATCTTTCTTCATTTCCTCTTGCTTCTTTGCAAGGAATTCTTTGTTTGTCTGCTTTCTGAACAAATGCTCTTTTTCCTCTTCAGAATATGTTCCTGAAACAAAAACAGTTTTTGGTTTATAAGTTTTTTCATTTTTATGATTTTCTGGTGGAATAAAACCTAAACCTTTCTTTTTGAAATTACCATTATGGTTTGGTTCTTTCAAAAATCCAAACCAAAACTGTAACCTTTTTTCTTGTTTAACCTTTGTTGAACTCTTGAGGTGTACTTTTTAGATTTTTCAGAAAGATTTACATCTTTTATTTCAGAAATGTTAATTTCTGTTAGTTTGAAAACCTTTTTGATCAGTTCAGTTTTAACACCTCTTATTGAAAATTCTTCATCAGAAAATAATTTGTCAGAATCATTCAATGTATATGCTACTTTGAATGTTTCGTCATTCAAATTATTCTTTGACATCAGAAAATCTTTATTGTAAACCCATTTGCTCTTTTCGACTGTTGGACTTGACGTGTCAGACTTTGACTTTGACTCTGACTCCTCGGTTTCATCTTTATCCAACACCTGATCGACCACTTTCTTTATTAACTCAGACTCATGATTAGTATTAGATGATGTGAAAGTGACATCGATGTTATCTGGCAATCCATCTGAAGGTTCAGACTCCCACTTTAGATTGGTTACCTTTGTGACTCTTTCTGAATTAGGATTTCATGAAGAATATCCATTTTCAAGCGGAGGCGGACACTTGGTATAGTTAGTACTGTGTTTCTTACCAGTATCCTTTATTTCAGATTCTTCTTCTTCAAACGCTTTCATGCCTTCAACTGTTGGGTATATCCTGTCAATCACATAAGAAGCACATGAGTAACTTTTCAATAATTTGTTTACCCTATCAGTTTCTATTCTCTGGGTTTCCAATTTCTGTTCAAGTTCAGCACATTTCTCAATGTAATTGTTGATAACTTTCTGCTTTGTCATGAACGCTCCTTGAAGTGTCTTCATAGTTGTCGCTTGTTCACTGCTTGATTCGTTTTATTGGTTCATAACTTTGTTTAGAACGTCATACGATTCTTTTAGTTTGTTCATGTTATGAATCAATGTGCTGTTTTGCTTTTTCATAGTTTCACAACTTTCACATTTCACGGGCATCTTTTGTGCATCAGCTTCCTCTTCAATCTTGAAAGCTGGAATTTCTTTGACCTGCTTCTTTATCACACGAACTCCTTCATCATCACTGTCATCTTGTTTTTTAACTTTCTTCTTTGTCACTCGAACGTTTTCATCATCATTGTTATCTCTCTCGGCTAGATATCTTAAGTGCTCTTTCATTTTTCTTTCATAATAATCATCAACACTATCTTCAACAATTTGAGCAACAAAAGCTTTATGATCTGCAATTCTATTAGGATCAAAATCATCCCAACTGAAGCCTTTTGGAAGCCTTTCATCATCTTGATTTATCAGACATGCTTTACTATCAGTTGAAATATATTTGTCCCAGCTAAATCCTTTTGACGATCTTTCATCATCTTGATTAACTAGATAAGCTTTCTTTGATTCTTCAATCTCCTTCCTAGCATGTGAAGTTTGTGGCGATTGTTGTTGATACGGCTGTTGAGCAACTTGATGATAAATCGCTTTCTGATAATAATCATTGTTTCCGAAAGGATTTTGAGCTCCACTTGCTTCGCGATTTATGCATTCTCGCTTGAAGTGCCCTTTTTCCCTGCAACGAAAACAAGTAACTTTAGATTTATCAAATCCTAAAGTAGAAACATTAGCATCAAGGAAATCATCTCTTCCCGTAATCTGTTTAAACTTCTCAGCTCTCCTCAACACACTAGCCAAACACCACTTAATATCTATTAATTCCATCTCTTCAGCATCAATCTGATCGTAATCATCTTTTGTCAACATTGGATTTCCGATCCTTCCTGCAACTAAACTCTCATAAGATTCTAACACAGTCACCAACAAAGACATATGACCTTTTGCAACCTCTTCAGAGAAATTCTGGCCATTCTCAAGATTTAACGCGATGTTGCATTGTAGTACTTTGCCATTCTTGGTTGCTGAAAATTTTGGATCGAATGATAGATATGAAGAGAATCCAGTTTTGTTGTTTGAACCTTGAGACGACCCTCCAGAAGAACTGTTTGCATTAAATGCAGTTTCAATCTTTGGTGAAAAGTTGGTTTTATCACTAGTACCTCCTTTGTAATACAGACCAATGTCTTGTTCACCACTAAAGTCCTTCATTCTTGCTATTTTTCGTTGTTCCATCTCTTGAGCTTCTAGTTGTTCAATAAACGTGCTCAACGTTAGATTGTCAAATTCAGGTTTATTTTTCAACATCATAAGATACGTGCCCCAAACCTCTTGTGGCAACGCATCGGCTAGCTTTTCAATCCATTCGCCATTATCTTTTTTGATGTTCAGTCTCTTCATGTTCATCACCAAATTGCAATATCTTTCTATAATTTGCTTGGTATTTTCAGTTTTCAATCCAGGAAATAGATCAAATTCTTTCTTCAAAAGCGATTTTTAGTTTTTGATCATGTCTTCACTTCCAACAAACTTCGATCTTAGTTCTTTCCATATTAAAAATGCACTTCCGTTGTGTTGTAATAAAATCAAAATTTCTTCCTTAATAGCTTGCTGCAATAGACTAACCATCATCTTTTCACTTTTATATTTCTTTTTCTCATCAACACTTAGATCTTTAATAGCAACCTTCTCTCCGGCGCCAGTAACCGATCTAATATATCGATATTCAATACATTCCCATGCATCTAAGTAATTTTCTTGAACCCAATTTTCAAAAAGCTCTTCCCATCCACTATACTCCTCAATATTCATGAGCCTAGGCGGTTTTTGCATGGTGCCCGTTTCATTATCTAACATCGTGTTCTGAGTTACAGTGATCGGGGTAGCAAATGCATTGTATAATTCGTTATCCATGTTTCGGTTATCAAAAGATCACAAACACATACTTTCAAACGAACTGGAGAATCTCAAATGAACTGGATAACCTAGAGTTCAATTCGTGCGAATTGGTAACACTTTCAAACGAACTGAGCCAAATTGGTGCGACCTGGACGACTTGGTGCGAAATGGTGCAATTCGTGTGAAATGGTAACTCCTTGGTGCGACCTGGGTGCAATTCGTGCGAAATGGGAATGATTTCAAGCGAACTGAGATCAAATCGGGTGAAAAGGATCCAATTCGTGTGAGCTGGACTTGTCCAATTCGTGCGAATTGATGATGATGTCAGACGATCGGTCGGTTTTTTGACAAAATGATCAGGTTTTATTTCGATTTTAGGTCTGATTCTTTCAAGGATTTGTTAAAACAGTGTTTCGCGTGTTATATGAGAAAATCAAGCCATTTTATCCACGAAAACTCCGTTAATTTTGAAAAAATCTTGAAGAAAGTGAGTAGAAGTGAGAATGTTAGATTAAAAATAGCTAAAATGGTGAGAAATCTTCCTCCTGAGCTTTGATACCACTTGTAGGATCGTTGGCACGACCAAACGAGTCTTTCAGAAGAGATCTCGTCCAATACGAGAGGCGGAATCAGACGTATTGGAGTTATTTCAGCTGTAAACACACTAGAATCACTTAATCTATCTCTTGTATTGATTTGATGATGATTTACAACCTGGAGATACTTCGGCAGAGCTTCGCTACCGGAATCAGAAGTGTTACAAATGAGAGACACAAGACACATATATATAGGCAGTCCACTTCGCATGAACTGGACACTTCCACTTCGCACGAACTGGACATCCCAGTTCGTGTGAACAGGCCTGTTTTGACTTTTTCTCAATTATCTCGTACTACGTGTCCTGATCTAACAAATGTATTACAAGACCCGATACAAGACGAAGTCGACAGACATATGCACTAACACCGGTGGGTATTTATATGTGTGAGAATACGTATTTTATTGTGTCCATTAAGTGTTCATATACTTAAATTTATATTATACTTTCCGGAATATTATTTCTAATAAAAGTCCACATATATATATATATATATCCAAAATAATATATTTTCAAGTCTAACTTATAAAATATATATAAACTTATTTTTATCAAAAATACTGTATTTCAAGTTTACTCAAGAAAATATATATATTTTTCGCAAAAATAATATATCTTCTAAAAATTCCAAGTAAACACATATATACTTTTATTCACCAAAATCATATATTTCCTTCTTGTCAAAATATGATATACTCTTGTGTTAATCATAAAAATGATATTTTCGTTTCCTTGTGTCCAAAATATTATTTACCAAAATATAATTGCAAATATATTTTCCGGAATATTTTGTAAGTTACATTTCTTGTTTGGTTTTGCCAATATTTTGTGTGTAACTTATATACTTATTCCTTGAGATTTTGGTAATATTTTGGATGGTAATCCTTGGTGTTTTGATGTTTTACATTATTACATGCCCTAAAATAATATAACTAATACACCAAGTATACAAATAATCACCCATGTGTGTCTTTAATGTATATATATATATATATGTATATATATATGTATATGTATATATATATATATATACACACTTTTATTTTTAAAAACCAACCTCCAATATTTGTATTTTTGTAACAAAAAATTATGGCAAAGTTTATATGGAAAACTCATGGTTAAAATACACTTGTAAATATTTTTTTGAAAATATTTTTCTAAGTGTTTATATTTTTAGAAAAGTTTGCCATAGTTTCCCCTAAAAATGGAGGTTTCCATGCTTTCAGGCATATCATTTTCTTTTGTAAAATCACCACAATCAATTTACAGTCAAGTCTAAACAACTTACACTTACCAATCTTGCCAAAATCTTGTATATTCCACTATTTCATGAACTTGAAAGTTTATGAAAACTTGTAGTAACTTAGTAGTGCGTTTAGTAAGTTTAGTTACCCTTTAAAGTGTGGTTGTTTATATAAAAACATCATTCTTGAAAGACTTAGTGTTGGTGCATATGTCTGTTGACTTCGTCTTGTATCGAGTCATGTTTTAGTATAGATAGGCCAGAAAGCACGAAATGGTAGTTTCGTGAGGACTGGCAGTTTCGTGAGGACGGGCCAGTCCCTATGAACTTTCATGAGGAGTGGCACTCCCTATAAATAGGAGATGTTAGGCTTTCATTTGTAACTTTGCAATTCCAGTAGTGAAGCTCTGCTGAAGTGTCGGATCAATCTGTAACTTTGTCAAATCAATACAAACTGAATTAAACTACTTTCTTGTGCAAATCAAGCTGATTCAACATCGAAACGTCTAATTCTGCCTCTCGTTTTGATCAAGAACTCTTCTGATCGACTCGTTTGATCGATTCAACGATCCTACAAGTGGTATCAGAGCTCAGGATGAGTCAAATCGGCTAAATCAGTGATTTGAATGGTTTACTTCTACTCATTCTTGGATTTTTGAACGATTCCACAGACAGAATGGACTGAGTTTTGAATATAACATGTAAAACACCATTTTAATCAATCCTTGAAAGTTTCAGACCTAAATTCAGACTAAAATTGATCAAAATGTGCCAAAAACTTCATTTCGTGTGAACGAGCAACATTTCGTTTGAAAATTGAGTTCATTCCGTACGAAATGAACTATTTTGTGTGAGCTGTTACCATTTCGTTTGAAAACCCATTGTGTCTGATCGTTTCGCACGAAAAGGAACTTTTTACTCATTCCGCACGAAATGGCATTTCATTTTGTTTGAAATTGTCATTTCGCTTGAAAGTTGATTTCGCTTGAAATCTGATTTCGCTTGAAAGTCCATTTCATTTGTGTGTCCATTCCGTTTGAAAGTCTATTTCGTATAGAAGTGATTTCGCTTGAAAAGTTATTTTTCAAAAACTTAGAAAATTTTTCGAAACTGATTTCATTTTAAAATGGATCAAGAATTTTATAACTCATTTTCCGGAGGGGGAATGACAGCAGCTCAAACTCCATTAAGTATTGCACAAAATGTAAACATGGAAAATGAGCTTGGTACAATGCAGAAGCCACCGAAATTGATGAATATCGACGAGTATTCGGGATGGTCAGATAGGTTTAAAACATGGGTACAGGCAAATCATTTTGAGTGCTGGATGAAAATTGAGTCAAAGTATGTTGTTCCGAAAAATGAAGCTGGTATTGAAAAAACACTTGGGAACTTTACTCCAGCCGAACATGATAGTTTTAAAGCCGAGAAGAAAATGATGAGTATCTTACAGCAAGCCATCAAAGAGGATATTTTGGTTTTGTTACAACATCAGAATGATTCACAGTCTATCTGGAATGCACTTAAAGTCAAATTTATTGGAAGTTCTGCAATGATTAAGAGCAAGAAGGCGTTACTCAAAAAGGAATTTGATATTTTTACATCTATCAAGGGAGAATCGACAAAAGAATTGATCGAGAGGTATTGCCATTTGGTTGTAGAGATGAAGCGGTTGTCCATCAATCAAACTGATGAAGAATGGGTGGATAAATTGGCTGATGCTTTACCGTACGATGAGTGGGGTACATACTTCATGATGTTGAAAAACAATTTTGAGTATGCTGGTTTTAATCTAAGCAGGTTCATCGAGAAGATCGAAGGGCATGAGTTAGAACTTCGAAAGATAAGAAAGATGAACTCTGCTAATGTACAACAAGATGTTCAGTTGTACTACAAAGGAAGTTCATTTGCTACAACTACTCCAAGTCTAAAAATTAAGACAGCATTTAGTGCAGATTCATCGGGAGTTTCACAAAGCACACCAAACAACAGCCATTCACCATTCACAAGTTATGAACCAAATTCAAAGGTTCAAATGTCTCCTCAAAGCTCGTCAAATTCAAATAATCAGAGTTACGTTTCTGGGATACAATGCAACATTGCTGTAAACATCAAGAATGGTCAAGATTTTACAGAAGCAGCTGCAAAGCAACACATCGCATTACTAGCTTCCGTTCTTGAATCATATGAGAGTCTAGTTGTTGGACGGATCAGTAATCCAGATATGATAAAGGAGGATTACGACCAAATTGATCCTGAAGAGCTAGAGCTTATTGATATCAAATGGGGCATGGCGAGCCTCGTGAGACGAGCACAGAGATTTATGGAAATAACCGGACGAAACAGTCTCGTAGGACCGGATTGTAAGCTTGGTTTTGACAAAGCAAAGGTTACGTGTTTCAAATGCAAAGAAAAAAGGGAATTTCAAACGCGAGTGTCCAAACAGGGAAGTAAACAACCATCAAAATCCGTTTGCAAATGACTACTACCGACAAGCAATCTATAACAAGAATAGTCAGCAACCATTCAACCCAAGACCTCAGATTGAGAACAAGCCTGAAAGGGCTCTTCTGGTAAATCAGGATAATGAGAAGAGCTACCGGAAGGATTTAGTTGGGATAAATATATTCCTGGTGAAGGTCTTGCTATGATGACGGAGATTACTGAAGAGCTAGAGTGTGTTGTTGAAGCTGAGGAAGTTGGTGATGTTATGAGTGAAGAGAGTTTGGCAGAGCTGGAAGAGGCAGCTGCAGAAGTTTATTACTATCAATCCGAACAGGAGATTATTGCTAGTTCTTTCAAATCAATAATGCCTCCTAACATGTTTAAGTCTTTTGCAGGTTTCTTCAGTGAGCCGACTACTGGTTTCTGTCCACAATATGAAGTTGAGAAGACTCCAGTTGAAGAAATTATTGATGTTTCTAAAGAGATGAATGAAGAAATTCTCAAGGAGATAGCTGATAAAGCACTAATGGTGAAGTTACAAGAGGTAGACAAAAATCAAGAGTCAGTGTCTGTAGAAATGGAGTCAGTCCAAAAGGAGTCAGTCGAAACGGAGTCAGTCAAAAAGGAGTCCGAGTTCAAATCAGAAAATGTGGAGATCAAATCAGGAGAAAAATCAGAGTCTGAGTCTGACGGGTTTGGTAAACCAGAAATTAAAACTGATAAAGAAGAAAAGGTTTTTGAAAAAGTTGATCCAATTCTTGAAACGCCATGCAAAAACTGTTTAAAACCCTGCATGGATTGTCTTGAAAAAGACAAACAGTTTCAAGAATTGAAAAAATATACTGACAATGTAAAATTGGATCTTAATGATGTGAAAGAAGCTTATGACACATTATCACGTTCAATCAAAATGATTCAATAGGAAAGTATAGAAAATGATAAAGCTACTAAGTTGTTCAAAGAAACTGTCATGGAAAAGCAGATGGAGATTAACATTCATCTAGACACAATCGCATCTTTGAAAAAGGAACTTGAACTGATGCGAATTGAGACAAAGAGAGTTGATAAAAAGTTGATCAGATATATTTCATCGTCATATGTGATTGATCAGATTATTCCTCAACAAGCTGATTTCAAAAACGTTCCACCCCCAATGTGGAATCATTACACTCAGAAGTATCCAGATGGGGTGGAAGAAGCGTTGAACCTCAAATTGAGGACAGAGGAGAATGAATTACTGGAGAGCATAGATGTTACATTTTCTCCGTCTGACACCGACAACGAGTCACAACTTGTGAAAACAGTTGTAGACCAAGTGTTGGATGAAGAAAGTGATAACACTGATTTCAAAACGGTTAAAAAGGTTTACAATAAAGATTTTCTGATGTCAAAAAATAATTTGAATGACGAAACATTCAAAGTAGCATATACTTTGAATGATTCTGACAAGTTATTTTCTGATGAAGAATTTCCAATAAGAGGTGTTAAAACTGAAATGATCAACAAGGTTTTCAAATTAACAGAAATTAATATTTCTGAAATAAAAGATGTAAATCTTTCTGAAAAACCTAAAAAGTACACCTCAAGAATTCAACAAAGGTTAAACAAGAAAAAAGGTTACAGTTCTGGTTCTGGTTTTCAAAAGAAACCAAACCATAACAGTAATTTCAAAAAGAAAGGATTAGGTTTTATTTCACTTGAAAATCATAAAAGTGAGAAAATTTATAAACCAAACACTATATTTGTTTCAGGATCAAGTTCAGAAGAAGAAAAGGAGAAATCTTTCTAGAAACAGTCAAATAAGGAGTTTCTCGCTGAAAAGAAAAAGAAAATGATGATGAAATCCGAACAGAGAGTTAAAAGAAGAACCTGTTTCAAATGTCAAGAAGTTGGACATATCGCCTGGAATTGCCCAATGCCAACCAACACAAAACAGGGAGTTTCTTCCAACTTGAAATTGAAAGAAAAATGTGTTGATCAAAAAGAACAATCAATAGAAAAATTTAAAGATTTCAAAAATTCGACTTTCGAAGTTGGTGAAAGTTCGAAACAGTTTTACAAAAGAAGAGCAAATTTAAACAAACAAAAATGGGTTGTCAAAAGCTCAGAAAGTTTTGGCGATGAATCTGATTCGTCAAAGTCAGAGGAGCCATCTGTTATGAAAAGCGATGTGAATTCCGTTCCAACAATGGATGATGAAAATTTTCCACCATTGTCAAACGGAAACTTGAAGTCAAAAGGTAAGTTTGAGATTTCAGATCAATTCTTCGCTGATGAGAAAGAATTTGATGTTGAAAAAGCTTTTAATGGAAAAGTGTTATATATTTTTTGGAAGATGACTGATGGGAAGGTAAAAGGAGTGAAAGAATTTTGTAAATAAAAAAGAAATGTTCAAAAACCGAGTGAAGATGACTCGAAATCACCCAAGGACCGTCAGGCTTGGGTGAATCTCTTTAACTGAAAAACCTGACTTGCCGGAGCTCCCAAGTTGGTAATCGTGGAGCAGGAATCGGCATCTTTCTCAAGTGATAATTCAAAATTGTCATATTTCAATTTACAAGTGGTATTATTGATGAATAACTTACAAGTGGTTAATCAAGGTCATTAAGTTGAACTTGATTTAACTTTCATACAAGTGATTGGAAAAACAAAGTGATGAATTAATCCCCGATCTTACAAGTGATGTGTGAAATCAACAAAACTAATTTTCCGGAAAAACCATTTTGATTAAAACAAACTTAAGTGTTTTGAAATCATAATGGGAAAATAGTTTGTTGACAGGGGGAGTTCTGATTGTTTATGCCAAGTGAATGGAGGATTGCACCAATTCTCATCGGTTTGTCAAATTTTCTTTAAATGGTTTTGAATTTTAGGGGGAGTAAGTAATTTCAGAAAATCCAAAAACATTAGAAAAATTGAAAATGTCAAAAACATGATAAAATCAAAAATGAGTTTTGTTGTGAAAAAGAGGAAATGATAGTACATCAGTTAGACTGTCACAGTACGCTAAAGAAATGGAAAGTTAAAATGTGATAAACGGTCTCACTAAAGATGTGACGATAGGCTTAGCTAGACTAGTAGATTTGCGATAACGATACAAACTTAAATGAAAAAGTCTAGTTCTAGTGGGAAACGCGGTTGAAAGCATAGTACTTAGTTTTATCCTTCGTGACTGTGTACCTACTCAGTAATCGCTGAATGCTAAAAGAGCATAAAAACCGGTCAGTTTGTGAACTTTCACAACTTGCTGAAAAAGTCACTGTGATTGTGCATTTCATTTTGCAAAGATTTAAACTTGTTTGATTTCTTTATTTTGTTTAAGCATTGGACATCCTCTGCGTATACGTGAGTATCGAACTGGATGTTAGTGCCTGAACGTTCTGCTTTATTTTTCTTGGTGTTTCGTTTAAATCTTGGATCACCTATGCGTATATGTGAATATCGAACTGGTGGTTCATATCTAAAAATATTCAACTTGTTTTTATTTCTTATTTTGTTTAAACATTGGACTTTCTCTCCGTATCGAAAGATCGACCTGATTGTTAATGTTTAAACATTCTGCGTTGTTTTCGCACATATCACAGTTGATGAAAGTTTAAAGGCATTACTTGAGTCAATGTATTGCATGATGAGGGGATATGCTGAGATCGTGGGGTCCATAAGAATTTAGTGCAAAATTAATATATCTTAATGTATCGGTAAGCATTTCGAAAGTTTTTAGATTGAGTTTAAGAGGACAACAATATCGTCAATCTATGTGAATCGTTTAGAACTTAAAGTCTAAAAAAGGTCAACGGTGCTAGTGATTTGTCATAAACTGATATGATTCTCTTACATAAACTCACAAAAATATTGTCTGTAAATATTTCTTTACTGCTTTTTATTAAAAACAAAATCCAAAAAGAATGTCTTTTAGCATAAAATTTGTTGAAAAATCTAAAAGATTTTTATTTCATCTTATTTTCGACAATTGATGTTGAAAAGCTGATTTTCAAAATTCCAAGTGCTAAACATGATGGACAAAAGGGTTGGGAGAGTTTGTTTGAAACGAAAAATGATTTTGAAATGATTAAATGGTTCATTAATTTGAAACCAAAATTTGAGTGTTACGAATTCAAGTGGTTTAGCAAAGTTTATAACTAAAATTGTTATAAATAAAAATCTTATGTTTTGGGTATAGTATGTGCAGGTATGTAGATAGTGAATTCCAGACTGCGATCCCAGCTTATCGAAAGGGGGAGTCTGATGACGTAAAAGCCAGGTTCCTGATCCTGTTGAAGATAGAGCCAGATTGAGATTCTGGAGAAAGAAGAGAGAGTTTGATAAGGATGCTTACAGAGAAAGATACTTTGGAGAGAGCGAGAAGACTGATCAAGACTGAAGATTCATTGTACCGAAGACTCGTCAACATCCAAGGGGGATTTTGTTGGTGCATATGTCTGTTGACTTCGTCTTATATCGAGTCATGTTTTAGTATAGATAGGCCACAAAGCACGAAATGGTAGTTTCGTGAGGACTGGCAGTTTTGTGAGGACTGGCCAGTCCCTATGAACTTTCATGAGGAGTGGCACTCCCTATAAATAGGAGATGTTAGGCTTTCATTTGTAACTTTGCAATTCCAGTAGCGAAGCTCTGCTGAAGTGTCGGATCGATCTGTAACTTTGTCAAATCAATACAAACGATAATTAAACTACTTTCTTGTGAAAATCAAGCTGATTCAACATCGAAACGTCTGATTCCGCCTCTCATTTTAATCAAGAACTCTTCTGATCGACTCGTTTGATCGATTCAACGATCCTACACTTAGTTGTTTACAACTTGTAATCATACTTTACAAAAATGTTTCTTCATGTAATCTTCTTGTTACACATGTGTTTCTACACTTGTTTAATGTAGGATCGTATTCTGACCCAAACGAGTCTATCAGAGGAGTCTCGATCAGTTACAGGTGCGGAAAACAAGGAACCAACGTAGAAACAACCAGATCTTCACTTTAAACACACTTTTGATTGATATTACAGCGTTTACAATCAAATCTCACACCGGCAGCACCTCGGTATGGATAACAAGAACTGTTACAAATGATTTCGTACTTGGGGTATATATAGGGTCTGAGATTTCGCTCATATGGACATGATGTCCATAAAAGCGAAACCCCCCCATTGTACATATAAGCGAAACCCCCTTCTAGGTTTCCCACATACGGACATGTCCATAAAAGCGAAACCCCTTTCTAGGTTTCCCACATAAGGACATCTTTCTGATTTCGCACATATGAACATGTGGTTTCCCACATATGGACATGTCCATATATGTGAAATCAACTTTCTCGGGAAATCACGTACAATGTGCCCTAATATAACATTCTAAGACTAAGACTCGATACAAGACGAAGTCGACAGATGTATGCACTAACAGACTCCCCCTCAGATGTTGACGAGTCTTAAGTGTCGAGTCTTCGCATCTTCAGTCTTGATCTGTCTCTAGGCTTCACTCTCTCAATCTCTTCTTGCAAGTCTTCAGACTCCCTCTTGCGATATGCTGGCATTTCTTCAGATCATCAGCTTTAGGATCGTTGTCTGGCTTTCCATCTAACAGCTTCTCAATATCAATCAACCTTGCTCACACTCAGCCTTTCCACAAACCTGCACAATCTCTACCTCAAAGTAAATTTTACAATTTTAAACAATAACATGTATACATCAACTCAAAACCTTTCTCAAATCAAACATATTATCAATAATAATCCTGATGAACCACTTGAAAAAATAGATTAAAACATATTTGATTTTCAAACACATAGACTCCCCCTCACAACATGGTTATCATGTCTAGCACTTGGAATTTTGAAAATCAGCTCTCCAACACCAGTTGTCGAAAATCTTTTTGACTTTTTCAAAAAATTTCTGCTAAAACACACTGAAAATCTTTTTGGATTTTTGAATGTAAAGAAACGCAGTAAAGAAATATTTACAAACAATATTTTTTGTGAGTTTGTGCAAGAGGATCATATCAGTTTCTAAGACATATCAACAACACCGTTAAGCTTCATTTCATTTTAAGTTCTACACAATTCACCTAGATTGTAAGTATATTGGTCCACTTAAATTCTCACACAAAGTTCAACTGTTCTGAGATACGATATTAATGTCTTAGGAACTTAAACTTATTCATGTGTCCCACTACTTGAATATACTCCCGTATCCAGATCCCAATATTCAGTCTTACAGGTGAGTATACCACAGATGATATCTGTAAGGGGTTATAAATTATGAAGAATCATGAGAGCTCAGGTCAGAACTACCGTTCAGCAGAGAGATCATGACTCGACTTTTGGGTGTGTCCACTTTAGAGGATCTTTTGAATTACAACAACAATGACTATCAATTTTATTGTTTCATCAATTTGCTGAGGGCGGCGCTATTTTTCAAGCAAGCGGAAAGTATTCTCCGGGGACTAGGCCATTGCTTCCGTAAAATCAGAAGTCCCAGGATAATACCCTAGATATCACTGAGCATAAAGACCTAGTATCTCAGAAAGAGGGACCTTTCAAACAAGATTTCGGGGGTTACCCATATATCCAAGAAGTTGTTACCCACGATATAAGCAAGTTTGAATTTAGGTTTATATCTCGTCACAATCTACTAAATGTGCAAAAACCTACTGGCATATCCATAGTGAGATTGTTTATCACATTTTAACTTTCCATTTCTTTAGCATGTTGTGACAGCCCACTGATGTACTATAATTTCCTCTTTTCACAACGAAACTCATTTTTTATTTTATCATGTTTTTGGCTTTGATTGCAAAAATTGCATCAAAGAATGCAAATTTTGTAACACAGTCACGTATCTCAACGGTAAGAAGATTGATGATCTGACAGCAAAAGTCAAAAGCGTTGAGAATAAAATTCTTGATCGTGACAAGATGGTTAAAGCTTCAACTGAACGGATAAAAGAGTTAACTAACCAAATTGAAAATGATAAAATTGATCATGAAAGAGTTAAAAAGGAAAATGAAAAGTTAATTTTTGAAAACCGTCAGATTTCTGAGAAGTTTGAAAAACTCAAAAGCACAATGAAAGATAATGATGATCGAAATGGTAAAACTTATAAAGAAAATGTTCAACTAAAAGCAGTGCTTAGAGTAAAAGAAGAACCAATCAACCAACAACTGGATGAAATCGCTAAACTGAAACTTAAAGTTCAAGAAGCTGAAATTGAAAATGAGCGAATCCAGTTGAAGCTTAAGAGTTACAACTTTGCAAGCTTTGTGTTGCAACACATTATTCCCAAACCCATCGGGAAAGACAAAGCAGGCGAAGATGTGTACTCTGATGGAACTGGGGTGGGTTTTCATCAAGTTCCACCACCTGTTCTTGATAACTACACGAAAAAGCAATCAGGGTTGGTTAAAATTGAAGAAGAAAGTGAAATGAATCTTCCGGATTCAATTGATGTCACGTTCACATCTTCCAATGACGATAGTGTCCAAAATGATATTGTAAAAGGTGTTGTTGAAAATGTGCTAAAAATGGATAGTAACACTACTGAGGAAGATGGGTGTTTCTTGGACAAATACATTCCGAAACAAAAGTCCAAGAACAACTTAAATGAAGAATCAAATCTTGTCATGTACAAGATGTTGGGTTCAGATAAGTATTCCCATTGACTTTCTTACCTGTTTCAGTCATTGACGTGTTTGAACTGATCTGGCTTTTAGACTCAGACACGGAGTTAGAGTCTACCTCAATCGCCTTAGCTGCCAGCACCTTATCAGCCATCTTTCCGAGATTTTCAGCAGTCAACTCCTGAGTAGTGTCAATGATTCCAGTATCAACTTTCTTTGACTTCTCTTTTTCTTCTTTCTCCTTCTTCTCTTTCTCTTCTTTCTCTTTTTCCTCTCCAGTTCCCCACCATTTATTCTGCCAATAATCATCATCAATTTTGAACTCATTGATTATGGCTTCTATATCAAGAGTGTTGTGATCAATAGCAATGTTTCCATATGGGTCAAGATAACACTCCCTGTTTGGATCCCATCTTCTTGCTCTTTTCGCTTCCAAATAGATACCAGATATTCTAGTAATTCTGTTTTCAGCTAACATTTTTCTGTATCTATACTTCTGCTCTTCAGTTCTGTCGTCTTTCCACGGAACAGGTTCATTCTTTGCCATGAAAGCATATCCGATCGCATCTTCTTCCGGTAGAACCTCTTGACTCCAATCATACCCTTCATCATCATAAATCACAGCAATAGCTCTAGATTTCTCTTTGTTGTCTTCAACCTGCTTCAATCTAGGTGGCTCAGATTTATTCTGGTGATAAATTGCCTTCTTGTAGTAATCATCTCTGAATGGGTTCTCCGACTCATCAACATATGCGTTTCTGCATTCTCGTTTGAAGTGACCTTTCTGCTTACACTTGAAGCACGTCACTTTGGACTTGTCAAATCCAAGCTTGGTAGATGGACCACCAATTGTCTTTCTTCCGGTTATTTCCATGAAACGCTGTGCTCGACGAACAGCACTGGCCATACACCAACGAATATCGATTAGCTCCATTTCCTTAGGATCTATTTGATCATAGTCCTCTTTCGTTAAGTTGGTGTTGCCTATCTTCCCTGCTACTAACCCTTCATACGACTCCAACACAGATGCTAGAAAGATCATCTGTTGTTTGGCTGACTCCTCATCAAAATTCTGAGCATTTTTCAAGTCTATTGCGATGTTGCATTGAAACCGATTCTTTGCATCAGAATGACTTCCAGATGATGAAGATCCACTGTGATAACCGCTGTGACTTCCACTTCTTTGACCACTTTGACTTTCTTTGCTTGCTGTAGACACATTCTCAGCAGAAAAAGCAGTCTTGGGAGAAGTTGCTTTTGGCATCATGCTCTTTGGATAATATAAATCCAGATTCTACTGGTAGGATGAGTGATTGACTTTGTATGTCTTCTTCAGTTCCAACTCGTGACTCTCTAGTTTCTCAATCAGCAAATCTGGGGTTAACACTTCTGGTGCCTTGATAGTATTTTTCAGCATCAGCGCATAATATCTCCAATCCATTTCGTCTGGCAATGAATCGAACAATTTGTCTACTAGCTCATCATCAGGATACTTAATACCATGTCTAGCTAGTTCCAATTTCAGGTGTCCAAACCTCTCGATCATTTTTGACACTGATTCGTTCTTTAAACACCCAAACATATCAAACTCTTTCCTAAGTAATTTCTTTTTATTTTTCTTGATTTCTTCACTACCTATACATTTCTTTTCTAGCTTTTCCCAGAGATCTTTAGAACTAGAGTATTCAATCAGAGAGATTATATCTTCACGAACAGATTGAAACATCAACGCAATACATTTCTGCTCAGCAACAAACGACTCTATCTCTTCAGATGATGATAAAGTTTCACCCTTTTTGTTTCCACCATCGTAACCATTTTTGAGATTCTTCCAACTAGGAAACGCCAACGCCATCAACCAATCTTCAAGTTTCTTTGCCCATCGACTATAATCCTCGATAGCCATCAACTTCGGCGGTTTGTTGTAAGTTCCGAATGCACTTTCAACCTCCAAAGCATCCGATAATTTCTTCTTGGCATTTGGCGGGTTTTCATTGTTGTTGCTTGAAGATGTATCGTCTCCTAAATTTCCAGCAAATGCGTACATGTCGCTAAACGGGTTCAAGAATATATCATCCATCTTGAATGTACCTGCAAAAATCAGCAATCACTTAGAAAAATTTTCGTAATTTTGAAAAATAGTGACAAATAAGCGAAATCAGTTGTGTGACTAATAAGCGAAATCAGTTGTGATGACACAAAAGCGAAATCAATTGTGTGACAGAAAAGCGAAACCAGATATGTTCCTATGAGCGAAATAGGCAATGTCTCTATAAGCGAAATATCACTATGTCCCAATGAGCGAAATCATTACATGTCCTTATGAGCGAAATAGCAATGTCTGTATAAGCGAAATATGATTGTTCGAGCGAAACCTTCAATGTTCGAAAAAGCGAAATCACATTTTTAATCAATTTTTACCATTTTTAAGCCGTATTTTAACCTGAATCTTTCTAGGGTTTGTTAATTGTATGTTTTACACGTTATACTCGAAAATCAAGTCATTTCAACCGTAGGAACTAGTTTAAATCGAAAAAGTATGAGAGAAAGTGAGTAGAAGTAAGAGAATTTTGTCGAATCAGCTGTAGTAGTATGAACTCCTCGTCCTGATGCTCTGATACCACTTGTAGGATCGTATTCTGACCCGAACGAGTCTATTAGAGGAGTCTCGATCAATTACAGGTGCGGAAAACAAGTAACCAACGTAGAAACAGCTAGATCTTCACTTTAAACACACTTTTGATTGATATTACAGCGTTTACAATCAAATCGCACACCGGCAGCACCTCGGTATGGATAACAAGAACTGTTACAAATGATTTCGTACTTGGGGTATATATAGGGTCTGAGATTTCGCTCATATGGACATGATGTCCATAAAAGCGAAACCCCCCATTGTACATATAAGCGATACCCCCTTCTAGGTTTCCCATATACAAACATGTCCATAAAAGCGAAACCCCTTTCTAGGTTTCCCACATACGGACATCTTTCTGATTTCCCACATATGAACATGTGGTTTCCCACATATGGACATGTCCATATATGTGAAATCAACTTTCTCGGGAAATCACGTACAATGTGCCCTAATCTAACATTCTAAGACTAAGACTCGATACAAGACGAAGTCGACAGATGTATGCACTAACAGACTCCCCCTCAGATGTTGACGAGTCTTAAGTGTCGAGTCTTCGCATCTTCAGTCTTGATCTGTCTCTGGGCTTCACTCTCTCAATCTCTTCTTGCAAGTCTTCAGACTCCCCCTTGCGATATGCTGGCATTTCTTCAGATCATCAGCTTTAGGATCGTTGTCTGGCTTTCCATCTAACAGCTTCTCAATATCAATCAGCCTTGCTCACACTCAGCCTTTCCTCAAACCTGCACAATCTCTACCTCAAAGTAAATTTTACAATTTTAAACAATAACATGTATACATCAACTCAAAACCTTTCTCAAATCAAACATATTATCAATAATAATCCTGATGAACCACTTGAAAAAATAGATTAAAACATATTTGATTTTCAAACACATAGACTCCCCCTCACAACATGGTCATCATGTCTAGCACTTGGAATTTTGAAAAGCAGCTCTCCAACACCAGTTGTCGAAAATCTTTTTGACTTTTTCAAAAAATTTATGCTAAAACACACTGAAAATCTTTTTGGATTTTTGAATGTAAAGAAATGCAGTAAAGAAATATTTACAGACAATATTTTTTGTGAGTTTGTGCAAGAGGATCATATCAGTTTCTGAGACATATCAACAACACCGTTAAGCTTCATTTCATTTTAAGTTCTACACAATTCACCTAGATTGTCAGTATATTGGTCCACTTAAATTCTCACACAAAGTTCAATTGTTCCGAGATACGATATTAATGTCTTAGGAACTTAAACTTATTCATGTGTCCCACTACTTGAGTATACTCCCGTATCCAGATCCCAATATTCAGTCTTATAGGTGAGTATACCACAGATGATATCTGTAAGGGGTTATAAATTATGAAGAATCATGAGAGCTCAGGTCAGAACTACCGTTCAGCAGAGAGATCATGACTCGACTTTTGGGTGTGTCCCCTTTAGATGATCTTTTGAATTACAACAGCAATGACTATCAATTTTATTGTTTCATCAATTTGCTGAGGGCGGCGCTATTTTTCAAGCAAGCGGAAAGTATTCTCCGGGGACTAGGCCATTGCTTCCGCAAAATCAGAAGTCCCGGGATAATACCCCAGATATCACTGAGCATAAAGACCTAGTATCTCAGAAAGAGGGACCTTTCAAACAAGATTTCGGGGGTTACCCATATATCCAAGAAGTTGTTACCCACGATATAAGCAAGTTTGAATTTAGGTTTATATCTCGTCACAATCTACTAAATGTGCAAAAACCTACTGGCATATCCATTGTGAGATTGTTTATCACATTTTAACTTTCCATTTCTTTAGCATGTTGTGACAGCCCACTGATGTACTATCATTTCCTCTTTTCACAACGAAACTCATTTTTTATTTTATCATGTTTTTGGCTTTTTCAAATTTTCTAATGTTTTTGGATTTTCTGAAATTTTCTACTCCCCCTAAAATGCAAACACATTAAAGAAATTTGAAAACAAACTATACAGAAAGTGACAACCGATATCGAATTGCGTCAATTCACCATTCACTTGGCATAAACAATCAGAACTCCCCCTTACAACAAACTATTTTCTCATAATGATTTCAAAACACTTAAGTTTGTTTTAACCAAAATGATTTTTTCGGAAAATAAGTTTTGTTGATTTTACCACTTGTAAAATTAGGGGTTTGGTTCATCATATTGTCCATTCAATCTCTTGTATCAGGATTACATCAAGTTCAACCTAATGACCTTGAGTAATCACTTTGTCAGAATCAACCTCTTACCACTTGTAAGTATATCCAAAACATATAACCACATGTAGGAATAAACATCTACACAAATACATGTTACCAATCAAGATGCCGATTCCTGCTTCACACTTACTAACCTGGAAGCTCCGGCACTTCACAATCTGTAAAATTTAACAAACTTTAAAATTCATTTACACAATCAATTTTTAAGAAAAATGCCGATTCCTGATCTACGATTACAAACTTGGGATCTCCAGCAAGTCAGGTTTTTCAATGAAAGAATATATCCACCCAAACCTGACCAGCCTTGGGTGTTTTCAATTCAGAAGCAGTTGGAGTGTAAGTTGCTTTCTTTTTAGCATAAAACTCCTTTACCCCTTTCACCTTTCCATCAACCATTTTTCCGAAAATCTTCTTAACTTTCCCATTAAACGCTTTCTCAACATCAAAGTTATCCTTCTCAGAATAACCCTGATTTGAGATTTCAGACTTTCCAGTTTTCCTTTTAAAATTTTCAGTCCTCAATGGTGGAAAGTTCTCATCATCCATTGAAGGAACTGAGTTTTCATCACTCTCATCAAACTGTGGCTCCTCTGATTTTGTGGAATCAGATTTATCGCCAGATTTTACATCAGATTTCTTAACAACCCATTTTTGGTTGTCAAGTTTAACACTTCGCCTGTAAAATCTCTTCGAACATTCACCAACTTCAAATGTTGAATTTTTGAAAACTTTAAATTTTTCAGTTGGTGGTTCGGTTTTATCAATAATAACTTCTTTCAGTTTTCCATAAACTCCCTGTTTTGTATTGGTCGCTTTCGGGCAGTTCCATGCAATGTGACCAACTTCATTGCATCTGTAACAGGTTCTTGTTTCTTTCCTTTGATAAGCTCCATTCTTCATCTTTTCAGCAAGAAACTCCTGGTTTGACTGTTTCCAGAATGAGCTCTTTGCTTCTTCTTCATGGCTAGTTCCTGCAACATATGTCATTTTTTATTTATAATCTCGAACATATTTTTCATTTTTATAGTTTCCAGATGGAATAAAACCAAGTCCTTTCTTTTTGTTGCTACAATTGTGGTTTGGTTTCTTTTGAAAACCAGAACCAGAATTGTAACCCTTTTTCTTGTTTAAACGTTGTTGAACTCTTGAAGTGTATTTTTTAGGTTTTCCAATAAGATTTAAATCTTTTATTTCAGAAATATTAATTTCTGTCATTCTGAAAACCTTTTTGATCATGTCAAAACGAACACTTCTTATTGGAAACTCTTTATCAAAATATAATTTGTCAGAATCATTCAAAGTATACACAACTTCAAATGTTTCATCATTCAAATTAGATTTTGACAACAAAAATTCTTTACTGTAAACCCGTTTTCCCGACGACTTTGAACTCTTTTCGGACGAACTCGAACTCCCGACTGACTGACACGAACTTTCGGACTCGGATTTTGACTCTGACTCCTCATCCTTATCCAACACCTGATCGACCACTCTTTTTATCAGTTCGGACTCATGATCTGTGTCGGACGCTGTGAACGTGATGTCAATATTGTCAGGTAAAACATCAGTTATCTCGGATTCTAACTTAATATTGACTGCCTGTTTTAGTTCTTCCTCGTTAGGTTTTCTAGGCGAGTACCCTTCCCAAATCGGAGGCGGACACTTATTATAACAGACACCCTGTTTCTTACCAGTATCCTTCTTCTTCTTTGACTTTGTTTCTTCACCTTTAAACGCTTCAAATCCTTCAACTGTTGGATAAATTCTATCAATTATGTAGTCACAACCTTTGTAACTTTGCAGCAATCTTCTGATTCTTTCATTCTCAGTTGCTTCACTATCCAACTCTTTCTTCCACTTTGCACATTCTTCTATGTACAAGTTGATCTCTTTCTGCTTTGTCATCATGGTAGCATTCATCATCTTCAAAGCTTTTTCTCTTTCAGAGTTAGTCTTCTCCAGACTATTCACATGTCTGTTCAATACATCATATGACTCTTTCAAAATTTTTACATCAAACAACAACTTTTCTTTAAATTTTTCTAACTCACTAAACTTCTCATCCTTTTCTATACATTGTTTACATGACTCTAAACAAGTAAGACAAGGTTTTGTGATTTCAACGATCTTCTCTACTTCAACTATCTTTTCAACTTCCACAATCTTCTCAACCACTTTGACTTCTTTCAATTCTTTTGCAACTTTCCTCTCTTTCAGCTTCTTCAATTTTTCTGCAAAATAAAATTCAAAAAGTGTCAGAAGATAAATGTGTTTTTCCAAGATTTATCTGTTCCATCTTTTCATCATCACTTGTTTCTGATGAACTGTTTTCTGATGAAACAGATCTTTCATCTTCACTTTTCTCATTATCGGATAACACAGCCATCCATTCTTTCACCAACTTTGGCTTTTGAACAATCTGAGCAATAAAAGCTTTAATATTGGGATCAGCTGGAATATACTTATCCCAGCTAAAACCTTCAGCCACTTTCTCGTCATCTTGATCAATAATGCCATAGTAAGCTTTCCTGTTTGCATCTTCGATCATTTTCCCATGTGCCGTTTGTGGATCTTTTTGTTGATGTGGTAGATGAGTAATTTGTTGATATATGGATTTCTTATAATAATCATCTTTTCCAAAAGAATCCTTTGCTCCTCTCGGCTCCTGATTCTTGCATTCTCTTTTAAAGTGGCCTTTCTCCCTGCAACGAAAACAGACAACTTTAGATTTATCAAATCCTAGATTAGAAAGGTTTGCATCCAAGAAATCATTTCTTCTTGTAATCAATCTAAACTTTTCTGCTCTCCTCAAAACACTCGCTAAGGCCCATTTAATATTCATCAGCTCCAGCTCTTCTGCATCGATTTGGTCATAATCTTCCTTTGTGAGCATCGGATTACCAATTCTTCCGGCAATCAACCCTTCATAAGACTCTAATGCAGTGACCAATAATCCCATATGATGCTTTACAACTTCTTCAGAATAATTTTGTCCATTTTGAAGATGTAAAGCTACATTACACTGAATCGAATGCCCATTTCCAGCAGATACACTTTGAACACTTGGAGGATTTACCGTTGAGAACCCACTAGTGTTGACTGATCCTTGACTGCTTGGTGTAGACTGATTTCCAGCACTAAATGCAGTTTGTATCTTTGGACTGGCTTCAGCAGTTTGAACATTTCCTTTATAGTACAATTTAATATCTTGTTGATGAGTTGAACTGTTCATTCTAGCAATTTTCTGCTGCTCCAGATCCTGTGCCTCCAGCTTCTCGATAAACTGTGCAATTGATAGCCTGCTAAACTGTCCGGAATTCTTCAATATCATCAAATATGTACCCCATTCCTATTGTGGTAACGCATCAGCAAGCTTTTCAACCCATTCTGCTGGAGTTTTTGTAATCTTTAACTGTGACATGGTGCGAACAAGATGACAATATCTTTCAATAAGAGTCTTTGTTGTTTCACAAGGCATGCACGCAAATAGTTCAAACTCCTTTTTCAGCAATGCTGCTTTACTCTGAAGCATCTCAGTACTTCCTTCGAATTTCTTTTTAAGAGCTTCCCAGATAGAGTAAGCATTGTCATCATGTTGAAGCAACACAAATATATCCTCCTTTACTGCTTGTTGTAACAGATTGATCATCATTTTCTCTCCTTTATAACTATCTCTTTCTTGCTCTGTGAATTCTGAAATGATTTTATCGACTCCCACTGAATTCTTTGGCCTCTCATATTCAGTTTCGATGCTCTCCCAAGCTTTTAGATGATTCTCCTGAACCCAATTTTCAAACCGTTTCTTCCATCCGTGATAATCTTCAATTCCCATAAGTTTCGGGGGTTTTTGCATTGTTCCGGTTTCATTTTCCATTGTCATGGCCTTAGTAATGTCGGATGGACTAGCCGGGGTTGTAGCAAATGCGTTGTAAAACTCATTATCCATGATGACTTATCACGTTTTTCAAAATCAGTGACAAATAAGCGAAATCAGATGTTTGTGCACGAAGAACGAAAACCCAGATGATCACTAGAGTGGAACCCTGATGTTTAAATGAGCGAAACTACTGATGTTCAAATGAGCGAAACTACTTGATGTCCTTATAAGCGAAACTACTGATGTTCAAATGAGCGAAACTACTTGATGTCCTTATAAGCGAAACTACTGATGTTCAAATGAGCGAAACTAGTCACTTGGGTTGACACAAAAGCGATATAGGGTCTTATGGGTGGTCACAAAAGCGAAACCATGTCTTGTTGGTGGTCGCAAAAGCGAAATAGGTCATATTGGAGTCCTTATGAGCGAAACAAGAGTTATAATGTACACAAGAGCGAAACCAGGTGGTCCAAATGAGCGAAACCCTATGATCACAAGAGCGAAATCACTGGTTGTCCGTAAGAGAGAAACCTATTCGGAGGGTATTATGGTCCATTTTTAGTTCGAATTTTAGGCTCAAACATTCAGGGATTTGTCTATGATCAATTTCCTTTAGTCTGTGAAAATTTTAACGAATTTCGACCTGTAAATCTTGTTCTGATGAAGAAAGAAGATGTAGAAGTAAGAATTTATGATGAAATCCAGCAAATCTCTGCAAAACTCCTCCTCCTGAAGCTCTGATACCACTTGTAGGATCGTATTCTGACCCGAACGAGTCTATCAGAGGAGTCTCGATCAGTTACAGGTGCGGAAAACAAGTAACCAATGTAGAAACAGCTAGATCTTCACTTTAAACACACTTTTGATTGATATTACAGCGTTTACAATCAAATCTCACACCGGCAGCACCTCGGTATGGATAACAAGAACTGTTACAAATGATTTCGTACTTGGGGTATATATAGGGTCTGAGATTTCGCTCATATGGACATGATGTCCATAAAGCGAAACCCTCCCATTGTACATTTAAGCGAAACCCCCTTCTAGGTTTCCCACATACGGACATGTCCATAAAAGCGAAACCCCTTTCTAGGTTTCCCACATACGGACATCTTTCTGATTTCCCACATATGAACATGTATTTTCCCACATATGGACATGTCCATATATGTGAAATCAACTTTCTCGGGTAATCACGTACAATGTGCCCTAATCTAACATTCTAAGACTAAGACTCGATACAAGACGAAGTCGACAGATGTATGCACTAACATTTAACTACCAAAAATAGCGTTTGTTTATGTATCCTGATATTTGAAGTAATAGAAGAACAAGGCAGCTGCGATTGTCAGCTCCCGAGGTTTTGCGCCAGCGATCTAGATTGATCAAGGGCTTTCCTCGTAGATCCTGTGTCACACTTTACATTTTTGCTCATTGTTTGATCAAAGATACAGCTCTATATCCTGAGCTGTATCCTGAAACTGTTTTTGTAAATAACTTAACAATCATATTTTCGATACACATTTCAAGCACACTACTTCACTTGACTAATTTGATCACTTAATTGCTTCGGTAATATTTGACCAAAACAATTTGGCGCCCACCGTGGGGCAAGTGGTGCTACTTCTACTAAAAGTTTTTGCAAAATCGTTACTTGGTTTTCTATTTTCAAAACTTTTTGCTACACTATTTTCAGTGGCCTCGAGATCAAGCATGAGCTCTTCCACCGTGTCTGCTAGAACCTTTGCAACAATTGGTTCGGTGCTTCCACCACCTCCTCCGAGAATGCAAGCCTCTTCACAGGGTACTGAAAGTTATGTGGCTCAGGATGTTATCCCCGCTCACAATATCCAGGGATCTGGTCCTGTTTTGGCTTCTAATGAAAAAATTCTAAACTTGTTTGGTACTGTACAGGAACAGATGAGGCAGCAGCAGGAAACTAATCAGATGCTGATGAGAGAGATACAACTCTTGAAATCCAGCCCAAGTAGGCCTACTGAAGATACTTTCACTCACTTGCAACCCATGGCCTTGAACTTCAGTTCTGCAGTTTTTACTGATGATAACCGGGGGAATATTGTGCCTAGCCATTCCCAGAATCATACTCCTTAGATACCCTCTTCAGTGAGAGTGTCAACTATGAGGAGCTCAGGATATGCTTCAGGATATGGCCAGAATCCCCAAGCTGGTAATGTATCTAATAATAATAATACTCTTGCTACTAATGGTGTTGGATCTTTGCAGGATGCAGGTATGACATCAGCATTTTCGAGGGAGCTTCAAAAACTGAAGGACATGATATCCAGTGTACCTGGGGTGGTTCAGCCAATTCCTGAAGTGTCCCAGGACAGCCACAGGATATCCCGGTTTGCGTATCCCATTTGTGATGCTGAAATCCCAAAAAGATTTCAAACCCCCAACATGAAACTCTATGATGGAACTACGGATCCTGGGGAGCATATTGCCCAGTATAGGGAAAGGATGGAAATCAACCCTATCCCACCAGATCTCAAAGAAGCATGCTTATGCAAGGGTTTTGGTTCTACCTTAACAGTATCAGCCTTAAAATGGCTCTTAAACGTTCCTCCTCACTCAATTACTTCATTTGCTCATTTAGTTAATTTATTTAATAGTCAATTTTCTTGCAGCCGGAGTTTTGAGAAATTAACCAGTGACCTTTACAGGATAACTCAAGGACCTCAGGAATCCTTGAGGGATTATGTGAACAAGTTTAGTCGGGAATCCTTGGATATCCCACATCTTGATGTTGCAACGGCCGTACAAGCCTTCAAGATGGGGTTGCAAAAGGATTCTCAATTTTATCAGGATCTTGTAATGAATCCCTGCAGGAATCTGGACGAAGCTCGTAACAGGGCTTTGAGATACATTCGCCTGGAGGACGAGAAAAAGATGCAAGAAAGGATGAATTCATCCATAACTTATGAGTCAACCAACAGGAAATCGGAGTCCTCGTACAAACCATATCGCTCAAAGCCTTATGGCAGATATGATAGCAAAAAAGTGAATTCTGTTGAAGATGAGGATCCTGAGGAGTATCCTAAGTTGTCTGAATACTGTTTTTCTGTTAACATACCTGAACTGATATATGCTATGCAGGGTTTAGGAGACAAAGCAATATGGCCCCAAAAGAATCAACAAAAGGCTGATTGGAAGGACAAGTCCAAATGGTGTGCTTTCCATGAGGATTTCGGACATGTTACTGAGGATTGCATCGCTTTGAGAAAATAAATAAGCTATCTCTTGAGTAAGGGATATCTGAAGGACCTCTTGGATAGAAAGAAGAATAAGGGTCAGGATCCTGAGAAGGATCCTGAACGTGCAGCATCACCTCCTGCGGATGCAAAAATAATTAACTTTATTTCGGGAGGATCCGACATCTGTGGCACATCATATTCTGCGGCAAAAAGACACGCGAAGGAAGCGAAAGCAGAGAGGGGAGATAAGCCGACAAGGATGTCAACCCTCACGACTGACAAAGTCATCACGTTCGACAATGATGACAGGGATACTGTCCAGGATCCCCATCATGATGCTTTAGTAATAACATTATATGTTGCTAACCATTTTGTGCGCATGATATTAGTGGATAACGGCAGCTCAGTCAACATAATTCAGCTGGAAACATTAAAGAGGATGAATGTATCCCCGATGGATATTACCTCGAAGTCCACTGTGCTCGTTGGTTTCAGTGGAGAAGCTAGAAATACCGTAGGAGAGATAAAGTTGCCCGTGTATATTCAAGGGGTCAACTCAATGCAACGCTTTTGTGTCATGGACTCTCTATCCTGATATAATATTATATTAGGTAGGCCTTAGATCCATGATATGAAAGTTGTTCCGTCAACCTACCATCAATGCATCAAGATCCCTACTCCTTGGGGAGTTGTCAAGGTGGAAAGTGATCAACAGGAAGCAAAGGAGAGTTATTCTTCTTCAATGAAATCCTCAACAAAACCTAGTGCAGCATAGCAATTAAAGATGCAAGGCCAGGATATCATGGAGGCTTCAGAACAGGATGTAAAGAAAATTATCCTGGATCAGGATAATCCGGATATCTCGGTGCTCGTGGGAACCAATATCCCTCAGGATATTGAAGATCGATTGACTAATTTTTTGAAATGCAGAATGTCAACATTCACGTGGAAGCACGAGGATATGACAGGTATTTCCAAGGATATTATAACACATAAGCTCGGTATTGACAGGTCATTCAAGCCTGTCCAACAAAAGAGAAGGAAGTTTGCTCCAGAGCAAAATGTGATTATTCAGGAAGAAGTAGAGAAGCTATTGAAGTCCAAAATGATCAGAGAAGTCAAGTTTCTAAGATGACTAGCAAATGTAGTGGTGGTGCAGAAGAAGAATGGGAAATGGAGAGTTTGTGTAGATTGCCCAGACCTGAATAAAGCTTGTCCTAAAGACCCATTTCCTCTTCCTCATATTGACTCAATGGTGGATGCTACTGCCGGCCATGAGATGTTAACCTTCATGGATGCATCCTCAGGATTCCAGCAGATCCAAATGGAACCTTCAGACCAAGAGGATACTGCCTTCATGACACCAACAGGTATTTATTATTACACTGCTATGCCTTTTGGTTTAAAAAATGCAGGTGCAACATATCAAAGATTGGTGAACATGATGTTCAAAGACAAGCTGGGGGACACTATGGAGGTGTACATCGATGACATGGTAGTAAAATCTAAAAAGACTGACGATCACCTCCAGGATATTAAGGGAGCATTTGATATCCTGGATCAGTATAACATGAAGCTAAATCCTGCTAAGTGCCATTTCGGAGGGGGGGCAGGAAAGTTTCTAGGATATATGGTGACTAAAAGAGGAATAGAAGCAAGCCCAGAACAGATCAAAGCCATCTTGGATATCAAATCACCTTCTAACATGAAGGATGTTCAAAGACTGACAGGACGAGTGGCAGCATTGAATAGATTTATTTCAAGATCCTCAGAAAAATGAAAGGAATTTTATGATATCCTGAAGAAGAACAAGAAGTTTGAATGGGAAGTAAAGCATGAAGCAACCTTGCAAGATTTGAAGCGGTATCTTTCAACCGCACCTCTATTGATGAAGCCTGAGGATGGTGAACCATTATCCATGTATCTTGCAGTATCGGGGAATGCAGTAAGTGTTGTCCTTGTAAAGGATCATGAAGGTCAGCAGTATCCTGTTTATTATGTTAGTAAAAGTTTATTAGATGCTGAAACTAGGTACTCTCATTTAGAGAAATTAATATTAGCCCTAGTTATGGCGTCAACAAAACTTAGACACTATTTTGAAACACATAGGATTCATGTTAAAACCAACTATCTTGTAAAAAACGTGCTTAGGAAACCAGAGATGTCAGGTAGGATGGCTAAGTGGTCAGTGAAGTTAAGTGCACATGATCTAGTGTATGAACCTAGAAATGCCATAAAGTCTCAGGCTTTAGCTGACTTTGTGGCTGATTTCAGTAGTGATATTCAAAGTGAAGTAGACCTAGAAGTCCAACAGCTAGGAGAAAGCTTAGAATCCTGGACGTTATATACTGATGGTGCATCTAATGTAAGAGGTGTAGGTTTGGGTATACTACTAAAATCGCCACAGGGGGATATATTACCCCAGGCTATTAGGTGTGAGTTTTCTGTCACTAATAATGAAG
Source organism: Helianthus tuberosus (assembly GCA_030545235.1). NCBI lineage: Eukaryota > Viridiplantae > Streptophyta > Magnoliopsida > Asterales > Asteraceae > Helianthus > Helianthus tuberosus. Next base: position 95,506,578 of record CM060430.1, read on the forward strand.
CAGAATATGAAGCTTTAAGTGCAGGATTAGAATTGGCTAAAAGCATGAATATCAAGAGTTTACAAGTATTTGTTGATTCCTTGTTAATCACTAACCATTTTAATGGAACCTATGCAGTTAAAGGGGAAAAGTTAATCGAGTATCTTGAAATTCTCAAAAAATTAGCAAGATATTTCGATATTTTTACACCTGAACAGGTACCAAGAGAGGATAATGCTGAAGCTGATGCCTTGGCAAATCTAGGATCATCAGTCAGGATACCGGAAGGAACCCGAATACCGATATTGCATATCCTATATCCTGCGACGGATCCTCAAGATAAGGAAGTAGTAAGTATTCGGGATCCTAGTGAAGAATATCCTAAGAGGGATCCTATGTCTTGGATGGCTCCAATCATAAGATATCTCAAGGAAGGACACATCCCAACGCATGAGAATCCTAAGGCCTTTAGAATGAAGATATCACGATTCACTATTATAAATAATGTTTTGTATAAGAAATCTCTTGCAGGACCATATCTGAGGTGCTTGGAGGATCCTGAAACCAAAGAAGTGCTTCAGGATATACATGAAGGGGATTGTGGTAACCATACTGGGGGCAGGTCGTTATTCTCAAAGGTATTAAGAACAGGATATTATTGGCCGACAATGAGAAAAGATGTTGCAGAATATGCTCAAAGATGTGATGCTTGTCAAAGACACAGTAATATATTACATCAGCCGGCTGAGCCACTTTATCCTATAGCTTCCCCTTGGCCATTCATGAAGTGGGGAATGGATATAGTAGGAAAATTGCCAAAGGCTCCAGGAGGAAAGGTCTTCATGTTGGCAATGACTGATTATTTCTCTAAGTGGGTCGAAGCTGAAGCATTTGTTCAAGTTAGAGATCAAGAAGTGGTATCCTTCATAAAAAGGAATATCCTGACTAGGTTTGGAGTACCAGCTGAGATAATTTGTGACAATGGATCTCAGTTTATAAGTAAGAGGACTACTGACTTCTGCAAGAGTTGGGGAATCAAAATGATCACATCCACACCGGTACATCCTCAAGCAAATGGACAAGCAGAATCCTCAAACAAGATAATTGTCAACAATTTGAAGAAAAGTCTTGGAGCTAAGAAGGGAAGATGGGCAGAAGAATTACCCTTTGTTTTATGGGCTGATAGAACAACGGTGAAAAGTGCAACTGGCCAAACCCCGTTTTCCTTGGTGTTTGGAGCAGAAGTGGTGACCCCGACAGAAATGGTGATACCTACAGCAAGATCCAATCTCCGGGATCCTGAGAAGAATCCTGAAGTCCTATGCCAGGAATTGGATACTATTGATGAGATAAGAGACGCGGCAAGGCTAAGGATGGCAGCATATCAACAGAGGATGTCTAAAGCATATAACAAGAATATAAGGACTAGAAGGTTCCAGGTCGGAGATTGGGTATTGAGAAAGGCTTTCTAGAATACTACTAATCCTGCTGATGGAAAGTTGGCTCCAAAATGGGAAGGACCCTATGAGATTGAATCAGAATCAGGAAAAGGAGCATACCGACTCAAGAATATGAAGGGGGATATGCTACCAAGATCCTGGAATGCTATACATCTAAAGCTCTATTTCAAGTGAGTTTGGAATCTAAATTCTAACTCAGAATGGTATGGATTCTATCTCTTTTAGTATATTTTAATATTATTTATTGTTTTGAACCCATTACTGACTTAAGCATCGGAGGGGTGTTAGCCAGGCTAACACCCACCTTAGCTTACAATTGTTTTGCAGAATATACTTCGGGATATAGCTCCAGGATACACATTCAGGATACTTCGAAAGATTAGATGATTGGCCCCCTCTCTCACGTTTAAGGGATCCTGGTCCCTTCACAGGTTTAAAGGTATTCACATTTCCCTCGAATTGGGTTTAAACACCCCGCCTGGAGCGCAAGTTATCCAGGAATAGTTCAAGATAGCGGGACCAGTCCATGTAAAAGTGGCTGACAATTTCGTTATTATTGGCTATATCATGGATCCTAAAGGTATATGAGGATTGATCACCTTCTCTCACGAAAGGGTATTTTCATACTCTCTAAGGTTTAAAGGTTATCACCTTTCTAAGTCTTGGAGTTCATACACTCCCGCCTGTAGCGCATGAAAATATGGGTTTATCCACAGGATACTTATGGGATTTTCCCCAGGAAGCTAAGGATTTATCTCCAGTATATTTTTGGGTTTTACCCCTGTAACACAAGAATTGTCCAAACAGTTGGAACTGAAATTCAAAAAAATTTCTAAGTATTCAAAGACTTTATGCACAGGGGACATTCCACCTAAGGCGATTGTGTAAGGCTCGAAGAATCAAATTCGAACCTAGTGTACTAAGTATCTCGGAAAACAATGGCGGATTCTGTCTATCTGTGGATCAGTGAAGCAGCATCTTTCTTTCGCAGAGCCTTCGATGATTCCTTGGGTCTTTAAGGGACTGTCCTTCTTGTGATCCTTAGCCGGTGAGGATCGTAGCATCATCTTGCTTATGATAATGGTGAAGAAGAAGATGAAGAGAGAAAGGAAAGAGGAATACCTGATCAAGTCTTCGAATGAGGATTTAAAGGAGGAAACGCACGAATTTAAATGCCTCCTAACCCTTATCTCTAACTTCAATTTATAATCATGAATTTGCAGGATTGTCACTTCAGTGACGTCAGGATGCAACGGCTAGTCAGGAAGTAACGGCTATAAATCCGTTGGTTTGTTACGGATAAGAACGAGAAAATATAACTCGTTTATTTACATTTTACTCCTTATATTTTGGGGGCAATTGTTAGGGGAGGATTTTCCAATGATCAGTGATCCTCAATTACCGTTGGGCTTAGGGATCCTCAATTCTGTCTGAATTAGTGATCCTCAGAGAGTATTGTAGAATTAGGATCATGGATCATTATAAGGATCCTTATACTAACGATTGTCTGCTTTGAATATGATGTTGTTTTGCAGGAGTACGAGCTTGGACTTGGTCTTGGCGATATTCTTGGAGCATATTCCCTTTTTTATTCCGCACGTGCATGACTAAAGTGGACGTTATGGAGTTCGTGGAGGACTTGCATGAAATGCGGATAGTTAGTTAGATTAGATTTTTTCCATTTTTAAAAGGGGATAGCGAGCGATATTAGAACACTTGGCTATTTTTAGCTTAACACACACACTCGTAACTGCTCTCATCAGCTCTCGACAATTCACTTGGCGATTACACACTTTTTGCACATTACACTATAGTGATCCTTGTAACTAGCTCGCTATCATCCCAAGTTGTAATAACTTGTTTGTTTAATCTGAGTTGGTGATCGGTAGTTTCCATCACCCGAGGTTTTTTATGCCGGAGATCAATTCTTGATCAAGGGCTTTTTCCTCGTATAAATCTTTGTGTCACTTGTTAATTTCATTTCTGAGTGATCCTTAGCATTGTTCATTGATTCAAGCATCACACCTCACAACAGAAAGTTTGGTTGCGTTATCTTAGCTTGATTTTTGACCAAAACAGTTTGGCGCCCACCGTGGGGCGATTGGTGCTTCGTTCTTGAGAAATTATTGTTCTGGTGATCATTTCGGTTCGTTACAATCAAGCAAATGGCTTCCTCAGCAAAGAACACATCAAGCTCTATGACGGCGATCAGTTCTTCACAAGGCGTTCCTCCTTTGCCTCCACCACCTTCTGGATCCCAGAAGAATGCTGAAAATGCTGCGAAGAGACAAACCCCCATTTTCCAAAAACCACCAACTTCTTCTGTTTCCACTAATCCTACTACTAATGATCTTTTTAATCTGATTTTGCAGATGAGGGATCGCATGCAAGAGCAGGACAAAACCAATGAATGGATCCTCCAAGAGATTGGTGATATCAAGAAACAGAAGAAATCAGTGGAGGATCACTCTCCTCTGATGCCAAGGTCATTGAACTTTGACACTCCAGTTGTAACTACCCTACAATCGGCAGTTCCGGGCATCCAGTATCAAAGTGGTCCATCAGAAAGGCGTTATGGAACGGCAACTATGAGTCAGGCATTTAGCTCTCACTCCCAGTCTCAGGGATCCTACTTTCAGCCATCGGGATCCTCTTTTCAGCATCAGAGATCCTTCGTCAGCTCAGGAGGATATTTGGGAATGCACGCGGTCAAAGGATCCTTCCCGGTCCAAGGATCCTCCCAGGTCCAAGGATCCTCCCAGGTCCAAGGATCCTCCCAGGTCCAAGGATCCTCCCAGGTCCAAGGATCCTCCCCGGTCTAAGGATCTTTTATGATTCCAGGATCCTTCCAGGTTCAAGGATCATCACAGCCTCAAGGATCCAACATCTTTCAGGATCCAGGATTCTTAAGAAGTATGCAGCCTCCAAGCTCGGATGTTCATCAAGGAGACTTCATACCAATGCAGACCATTGCTTCCTCTGGTCCTTCAATCATACCAGAGTCCCGTCAATATGGATTCACATCTGGAATTCCAAACATGAATCCTTTGGGAGGTAACACTTTTAATAATTCATATACCACTAACCATGGCTCTATGCAGGATACAGGTATCAATCAGGCTATGGCCAGGGAGTTACAGAAGCTTAAGGACATGATATCCAGTGTTCCAGGAGTGGTCAAGCCCATTCTTGAGATCGCAGATGGTAGCCATAGGATATCTCGCTTTGCACCACCTATTTGTGATGCTGAGATACCCAAGAGGTTCCAAATACCTTCAATGAAGCTATATGATGGTTCGACGGATCCAGAGGAACATGTAGCCCAATACAGGGAGAGGATGGAGATCAATCCAATTCCTGAGAGGTTAAAAGAAGCATGTCTATGCAAGGGTTTTGGATCCACACTTACAGGATCTGCTCTTAAATGGCTGCTAAGTCTTCCACCTTACTCTATTACTTCATTTGCTAATCTAGTTAATTTGTTTAATAGTCAATTCTCTTGTAGTAGAAAGTTTGAACGATTAACTAGTGATCTATATAGGGTAACACAAGGTCAAAATGAATCACTTAGAGATTACATCACTAAGTTTAGTATAGAATCCTTAGATATCCCCAACCTGGATATTGCTACGGCTGTGAAGCCTTTAAAATGGGATTGCTTAGGGATTCATTATTCTATGATGATCTTGTTATGACCTGTTAGGGGAGGATTTTCTAACAATTAGTGATCCTTACTCGTTATCCTAATTAATGATCCTTTCTTCTGTGACAGATAGTGATCCTCAGAAGAGCTTCAGGATCAGGATCATGGATCACTTTAAGGATCCTCGTACTGACGATTGTTTGTTTGTGTTTTGTATTACTTCGCAGGAGTTACGAGCTTGACTTGGTCTTGGCAACGTTACTATGGAATATTCCACGGGTATTTCGCACACGTTTGACTGGAAATGGACGTTGTGGAGAACGTGGGAGCTTGGCACAAAAGTCGGATAGTTAGTTATTGTAGTTAACTTCTATTTTTAAAAGGGGTAACGAGCTAGAATTAGAACACTTAGCCATTTTCAGCTACACACATTCTCATATACTCGCACTCTTGAAGCTCTCGACGAACACTTATTAGTTTGCACTCACTTTTACACATTTCACGATAGTGATCCTTGTACCTAGCTCGTTACTATCCGAAGTTGTAAACGTTTATTGATTTATTTGAGCTTGGTGATCGGTAGTTTCCATCACCCGGGGTTTTTTGTGCCGGAGATCAACTCTTGATCAAGGGCTTTTTCCCCGTATAAATCCTTGTGTCGTTTGTGCAATTCACCTTGAAGTGATCCTTATCATTGTTCGACATTTCAAGCATCATACCCCGTAACAGAGAGTTTGGTTGCATTATCCTCATCAGATTTTTTGACCAAAACAGTTTGGCGCCCACCGTGGGGCAATTGGTGCTTCATCCTTAGAAAAATTCGCATTTCTGTGCTCATTTCAGTTAACTACAACCAAGCAAATGGCTTCCTCAGCGAAGAATGCTTCGAATTTGATGCCTTCATTCACTTCTTCACAAGACGTTCCCCCTTTGCCTCCTCCACCTTCTGGATCCCAGAAGAATGCTGAGAATGTTGCGAAGAAACCAACTCCCATTTTCTCAAAACCTCCAACTTCTTCTGCTTCCTACACTCCTACTACTAGTGACATGTTTACTTTGATTTTGCAGATGAAGGATCATATACAGCAACAGGATAAGACCAATGAAAGGATTCTCAAAGAAATCGGAGATCTCAAGAAACAAAAGAAAACGGCAGAGGATCATTCCCCACTGGTGCCAAAATCTTTGAATTTTGATACTCCGGTGATTACTTCTCAGCCATCAATGGTTCCAGATGTTCAATATGTGGGTGGACCAAAAGGAGTGCACTATGGAACAACAACAGTGACTCAGGCATCGGGTTCCTATTTCCAGCCGGCAGGATCCTATCCTCAATATATAGGATCCTTCATGAATGCAGGAGGTTACTCAGGAGCGCAGCAGATTCAAGGATCGTCCTTTGTTCCAGGATCATCCCAGGTTCAAGGATCCTCCTTTGTTCCAGGATCATCCCAGGTTCAAGGATCCTCCTTTGGTCCAGGATCATCTCAGGTTCAAGGATCCTCCCTTGTGCCAGGATCATCCCAGGTTCAAGGATCCTCCTTTGTTCCGGGATCATCCCAGGTTCAAGGATCCTCCTTTGTCCCAGGATCATCCCAGGTTCAAGGATCCTCCTTCGTCCCAGGATCATCCCAAGTTCAAGGATCCTCCTTTGTTCCAGGATCATCCCAGGTTCAAGGATCCTTCTTTGTTCCGGGATCGTCCCAGTTTCAAGGATCCTTCCAGATGCCAGGATCCTTGAGGAGCTTGCAAACAGGAAGTTCAGATGTCCATCAGGGAGATTTTATTCCAATGCAGACCAATGCTTCTACTGGTCCCTCGATCATTCCAGAGCCCCAACAATATGGATTAACATCCATTCTTCCTAACTTGAATCCAATTGGAGGTAAGACTTTTAATAATTCTTATACTACTAACCATGGTCTTATGCAGGATCCGGGTATCAATCATGCCATGGCCAGAGAATTGCAAAAGCTAAAGGATATGATATCAAGTGTTCCAGGAGTGGTCAAACCTATCCCAGAGATCGCAGACGGGAGCCACAAGATATCTCGTTTTGCACCACCAATCTGTGATGCCGAGATACCCAAGAGGTTCCATGTGCCAACAATGAAGCTGTATGATGGTTCGACGGATCCTGAAGAACACATAGCATAATACAGGGAGAGGATGGAGATCAATCCAATCCCAGAAAGGTTAAAGGAAGCATGCCTGTGCAAGGGATTCGGATCCACTCTTACTGGATCAGCTCTCAAATGGCTGCTAAGTCTTCCCCCCTACTCTATTACCTCATTTGCTAATCTAGTTAACTTGTTTAATAATCAGTTTTCTTGTAGTAGAAAATTTGAACGATTAACTAGTGATCTTTATAGGATAACCCAGGGTCATAATGAATCATTAAGGGATTACATTACCAAATTCAGTAAAGAATCCTTAGACATTCCCAACTTAGATATAGCCACGGCTGTTGAGGCCTTTAAAATGGGATTGCTTAGGGATTCGTCGTTCTATGATGATCTTGTTATGACACCATGCAGGAACTTAGATGAGGTAAGAACCCGGGCACTTAGGTTCATCCGGCTAGAGGATGACAAGAGGATCCAGGAGAGGTTAGCAGGATCCTCAAAGCAAGATAAGCAAGGATCCTCATTCAGGAACAACAAGTTCAGATCCTATAACAGATCTGATAACCAGAACGTGCATTCTATTGATCAAGAAGAGGATGATGAGGATTATCCTCCAATTTCTGAATATTGTTTTTCTGTTGATAACAATGAACTAATCCTTGCAATGCAAAATCTAGGTGATAAAGCTAGATGGCCCAGAAAAAATGATAGGCCAGCTGCAACTAAGGATAAATCAAAGTGGTGTGCATACCATGAAGATTTTGGGCATCTCACAGAAGAATGCATTGCACTAAGAAAGGAAATTGGATACTTGTTGAGCAAGGGGCATCTAAAAGAATTGTTGGGAAGAAAAAAGTCAAGGACTCAGGATCCTGAAAGGATCCCTGAGAAGGCTCCAGCCCCTCCAGCAGATGCACAAGTAATAAACTTTATTTCTGGAGGATCAGACATTTGTGGCACATCCTTCTCAGCAGCTAAAAGGCATGCAAAGGAAACTAAAATGGATAATGGAGAAAGACCCGTTCGAACATCAAGTGTCTCCGAAGGAAAAGTCATAACCTTTGATGAGGATGATCGTGTTGATATCCAGGATCCTCATCACGATGGTTTAGTTATTACTCTTTTCATTTCTAACCATTTTGTCCGCAGGATCCTTATAGACGGAGGAAGTTCAGTGAACATTATCCAGCTTGATGTCTTAAAGAAGATGGATATTCCTGAATCAGATATCATACCAAGATCCTCCGTGCTCGTAGGATTTAGTGGCGAAACTAAGAATACCCTGGGGGACATTAAACTCCCAATATACATCGAAGGCCTACACTCTTATAAAAATTTTTGTGTTATTGACTGTTTATCTTGTTGTAATGTTATCCTTGGCAGGCCCTGGATACACGATATGAAGGCAGTCCCATCTACCTACCATCAATGTGTGAAGCTCCCTAGTCCTTGGGGAATAGTGAAGATTGATAGTGATCAGCAAGAGGCTAAGAATTGCTATACTTCATCGATGAAACCAGCTTCAAAGTCAAGGGAACAATAGCAATCAAAGTATCCTCCAAGGGATGTCTTGGAGGCAAGAGAGCAGGATGTGGTAGAAGTCCTCATGGATCCTGCTGATCCTGAATCCAAAATCTATATCGGATCAGGGATCCTTGGCGATATGAAGGAAGACCTCATATCCTTCCTCAAAAGGAGAAAGACTACCTTTGCATGGAAACACGAAGACATGACTGGTATATCTAAAGATGTAATCACTCACAAACTTGGCATTGACAGGTCCTTTAAACCAATCCATCAAAGGAGAAGAAAGTTTGCTCCGGAAAGGAATGCCATTATCCAAGAAGAGGTAGAGAAGTTGCTCCGGGCAGGTATGATTAGAGAGGTCAAGTATCCAAGATGGTTGGCCAATGTGGTTGTTGTTCAAAAGAAAAATGGAAAGTGGAGGGTATGTGTCGATTTTACCGATTTAAATAAGGCATGTCCCAAGGATCCTTTCCCATTACCCCACATTGACTCCATGGTGGATGCAACTGCGGGTCAAGAACTGTTAACTTTTATGGATGCTTCATCTGGATTCCAACAAATCCAAATGGAACCATCCGACCAAGAGGATACAGCCTTCATGACTCCAACTGGTATATACTGCTATATTGCTATGCCGTTCGGACTAAGAAATGCAGGTGCAACATATCAAAGGTTGGTGAATATGATGTTCAAGGATCAGATTGGACAAGCTATGGAGGTTTACATAGATGATATGGTGGTAAAATCCATAAAAGCTGAGGATCACCTAAGGGACTTGGAGGAAGCATTCGATATCCTTGACAAATATAACATGAAACTTAACCCTTCAAAATGTCACTTTGGTGTTAAAGCAGGTAAATTCTTAGGATACATGGTAACCAAGAGAGGCATTGAAGCTAGCCCGGAACAAATCAAAGCAATAGTGAACATCAAATCTCCGGCCAATGCTAAGGATGTTCAAAGGCTAACAGGCAGGATAGCAGCTTTGAACAGATTTATATCCAAATCCTCAGAGAAGTGCAAAGAATTCTATGATATCCTAAGGAAGAACAAGAAATTTGAGTGGACTGAGAAGCATGAAAATGCTTTAAGAGCCCTCAAAGATTATCTGTCCTCAGCCCCGGCCTTGATGAAACCAGAAAAAGGCGATGTGCTATCCTTATATCTTGCAGTATCCTCAAAAGCAGTATTTGCGGTCCTTGTTAAGGATCATGAAGGTACACAACATCCTGTCTATTATGTAAGTAAAAGTTTACTTGATGCCGAATCCAGGTATTCACACCTTGAAAAGCTTATTCTTGCATTGATTATGGCATCTACTAAGTTGAGACATTATTTTGAAACTCATGTTATTGTTGTTAAAACTAATTTTCCAATTAAGAATGTCCTCAGGAAACCAGAAATGTCAGGAAGGATGGCTAAGTGGGCAGTGAAGCTAAGTGCATATGATATAAGATATGAGCCTAGGACAGCCATCAAATCCCAAGCATTAGCTGACTTTGTGGCTGATTTCAGTAGTGATTTACAAAAAGAAGCTGAGTTAGAAGTCCAGCAGCTAGAGGAGACCAAGGATCCTTGGATACTCTACACTGATGGATCCTCAAATGTCAAAGGCACAGGGCTTGGAATACTACTAAAATCGCCACAGGGGGACATAATACCCCACTCTATAGCTTGTGAGTTCCAAACCACTAATAATGAGGCTGAATATGAAGCCTTAATTGCTGGTTTGCAAATTGCAAAGCATATGGGGATCAGGTATCTTGAGGTACATGTAGATTCATTATTAATTACAAACCACTTCAATGGATCCTATGCTGTTAAAGGTGAAAAGCTAACCAAATATTTAGAGATAGTCAAAAGTTTGGCACTCTCTTTTGTTTCCTTTAGTTTAACGCAGGTACCAAGGGAAGAAAATACAGAGGCGGATGCATTGGCTAACTTAGGATCATCCTTGAAGATCCCGGAGGATATCAAGATCCCTATTATCCATATCCTGACCCCGGCTATCGAGGATCATGTGGCTATGGAGATAGGAAATGATTCTGCAATTATCCCTAGTGAGGATACTCGATCCCATTCAGGATCAGGATCATGGATCTCACCAATTATGAGATACTTACAACATGGAGAGATTCCTACAGGAGAAAACCCTAGGGCTTTCAAATCTAAGGTATCTCAATTCACTATTTTAAATAATATGTTGTATAGACGATCTCTTGCAGGACCATACTTGAGATGCATTGAGGATCTTGAAATCCAAGAAATTTTAAAAGACTTCCATGAAGGAGATTGTGGAAACCACACTGGGGGCAGGGCATTATTCTCAAGAATCCTGAGGACAGGATACTACTGGCCAACCATGAAGAAAGATGCTGTGGAGTATGCTAAGAGATGTGATCCTTGTCAGAGACACAGCAATATCCTTCATCAACCAGCTGAATTATTGCATCCTATATCCTCCTCTTGGCCATTTATGAGATGGGGTATGGATATAGTTGGTAAGCTCCTTAAGGCACCTGGTGGAAAAGTATTCATGCTTGCTATGACTGATTACTTCTCCAAGTGGATAGAGGCTGAAGCTTTTGCCCAAGTCAGAGAAAAGGAAGTTATATCCTTCATTAAAAGAAATATTATAACTAGATTTGGAATTCCTTCTGAGATTATATGTGATAATGGTTCCCAATTTATTGGGGGCAGAACCACTAACTTTTGTGACAGCTGGGGGATCAAGATGATAACATCAACACCAATCCACCCACAAGCTAATGGTCAAGCAGAATCATCCAACAAGATCATCATCAACAATTTGAAGAAGAAGCTTGGATCAAAGAAAGGGAAATGGGCAGAAGAACTACCCTATGTGCTTTGGGCTGATAGGACAACCCCTAAGAATGCTGCTGGTCAAACACCATTCTCTTTGGTATTTGGGGCAGAGTCAGTGATCCCAACAGAAATGGTGGTTCCAACTGCTAGAACAAGTACCCGTGATCCTGAGGAGAATGATGAGAACTTGGCTCAAGACCTGGATACCATTGAAGAAATCAGGGATATGGCTAGGATAAGGATGGCCAGTTATCAACAGAGAATGGCTGGTGCCTACAACAAAAATGTCAGGATCAGGAAGTTTCAAGTTGGAGATATGGTATTGAGGAAAGCATTTCAGAATACCACCAATCCTGCTGATGGAAAATTAGCTCCAAAATGGGAAGGCCCTTATTTGATTGAAGCTGAAGCAGGAAAGGGGGCATATAGATTACTAACCATGGAAGGTGATTTGCTACCAAGAGCTTGGAATGCTGTCCACTTGAAGAAATATTTCATGTGAGCAGGATCCTCATGGCACAGATGATCCTCACGATAGGGATATCCTTAAAGGATCTTCAAAGTATCGGTGATCCTTACTTTGGTAATATCCTAATCTTAAACCATTTCATTTCTTTATTTACTCATATAAGGATAAGGATCATGTATCCTTTATCCACTTCTCACGTGATTTTAAGTTTTGAAAGTTCGGGTATCCTTAGCATAACATTGGTTATCTGCAGAAGCAATCTGTTCCTTGGGTTTAACCCCAGTTATTAGGGCTTGACCCCAGTTCCGCCTGTAGCGCATGATGATCCTGGTATAGTTCAAGGCAGTGGGACCAGTACTCGCTTTAGGGGCTGATAATTCCATTGTACTGGCTATGCCTAGGATCCTACGTATAATGGTAGACGTACCATACATCCGTTCCTAAGGTTTCTAACGTTTTCACGTTAGCTAAGGTTTCTAAAGTTTACACGTTAGCTAAGGTTTTGGCATTTTCATGTCACTAAGTTTGGATAGTCGCCAGTTAGGGCCATACTCCAGTTTACATACGATCCTTGGGCTTGTCCCCAGTTATCCTTGGGCTTGTCCCCAGTTATCCTTGGGCTTGTCCCCAGTTGCTAACTCTTTTTCTTATATTGGCTTAGTCCCAAGTTATGCTCTATTTCAGGTCCTTGAAGATAGGCAACTAGGGATCCTTGATCCTTACTTCTCTCTAAGGTTTGTCTTATAGTTATCCTTATTATGGTTAGGATCCTAACTTGGATTCTCAGGTATGATCCTTAATTGTTTTTTATCCTATTCATTGTTTATTTGAATAGCCCTTAGAATTTGACAACTAGACTCGTGATCCTTAAAACATATTGTTTTTTGGGATTCTTTAACTATAGGATATTTGATCATGGATCATGTCCTAAATGTTTTCAATATGACTTATTCAAAATTGTTTATTCAATAAATATGCATCAAAACAAAAGGATAACAACACAAGATAAGCGACAAAAGGTTAAGATTTTATTTATTAACAAAGGATTAACCCTTAAAAGGTTGTCAAAATTACCTACCCCGTGCATCTACCAGCAAAACGTGGCCCGTCCGCTGGGGTAGGTAAAGGGTGTCCATGATAATAAGTTCAAAAAGTAGTGCAGGAATATAAAGGCGACAGGATCACAATGGCTTCATCCCCCAAACAGAGGATCCCTCCACCAATTGCAATCATGCCTATCGTCCAAAGGATCATACATGATCCTTAATCCTAGAAACTACTGTTCAGTACAAACCATTAAATTGTTCAACATCACAACCACAAAAAACTACTACCAAATTTAAAAATTGGGCTCCGGCTGCGTCTAGGAATGTCCATCATCGCCCAATTGTGCAGCCTACACCTTTGCTGCATCCTCTTCTCCTCCAGCTGCGGTATCCTTCATCAGATCCTTTCCACTGCCACTTGCCTCAATCGCCAAGACCTCAGTAGCCTCCTCCTCATCATCCTCAAGATCGGCCAACCTTGCTTTCCAGCCCTCAACATCCCAGCTGCTTTTGTCAAAGTTAGGATCTTGAGCTTCCTGGGCCATCTTCAATTTTGTCTGATACATTGTGATGGCAGCAGAGACCTTAGCATTTTCTATGAGATCGTGCTTCTCATAGTCAAGGTCAATCAGAAGCTTGGCCGTCTTAGTCTTGGCATCTTGGAGTTCCTTCTGAAGATCAGCAATTGCAAGGTCCTTGAGCACTGCAACCTGTTGGAGGTCAGCAATCTTCTTGTCCTGCTCCTCGACGTTCCCCACATAATCTTCAATCTCAGCAAATTTCTGCAAAGAAAAGGACAAAGCAGTTCAAGATCAGGTGATCCTCATATGAGTAGGATACCTAGGCAGAATTGGTGATCCTTACATCATTGAAGTATTCAAGGAACTGGTGGCGGATCAGTGGTAGGCCTTGAAGGTCCTCAGTGTCAGAAGTTTTCCTCTTCTTACCACCCTTTCCTTTAGTGGGTGCCTTGGGAATGGAGATGCTGGGACTGGTAGTGGACCTCTTCTTCCTGGATCGAACAACATCAAGGTCAGCCGTGTTGAATTGGGATACAGGCTTGGCAGATTTTCCAACACCTACACATTCAAAGCAAGATAAGTATCCTTATCCTATTTCAATTTACTTATTTATTTTAATATTCAAACTATGCAAAAGGCAAAATACTTACTTGACATGGTAATGGAACCTGAGGATACTTCTTGTGAGTCTTGGGTGTCTATCTTGAACGTCCTTGTTTCAGGATCAAGCTTCCAAAAAGCAGCAAGCCTATCCTTGGTTGCAGGTGATGTGATGATGTGTGAGACAGAAATAGCTGCATAACACAAGACAAAAAGGGGTCAGTAATCCTTATACAAAAACAAGACTACCTGGTGATCCTTCTCAGGATCCTCTGGCCTACCATGGGTGGACCAGGTCTTTGGTAGATCCTTTCCGTTTGGAATGGTATCTCTCCTGACAAAGAAGAAGCGACGTTTCCAATTTGTGTCATTCTTGGTGACTTTAAGAAGGGGGTGTTCTCCGCCGGGTTTTCGTTTGAACAAATAACGATGGGAACCAAAGGTAGTAAGATCATACAATTGTGTCAGCTCTGACATGCCTAAATCAATGCCTTCCTGTTCGATGATCCTCTCCAGGGTGTACAAAACCCTCCAAATCATCGGCATGGCTTGGATGTAAGAGATGCCGGTAAGGGAAAAGAAGGATTGTGTAAATTCTGGGAAAGGATAGGTGTATCCTATGGCAAATGGAGTAACTGGAAAGGCAACCCATGTTTCTGAAACATAGTCGCTCAGAATAGTAGGATCGAAGGGTTTGAAAAAGGCACTCGCCGGAAAGCAATGACGAATCTTGTCTATTTGAGCATCATTAAAGTAACACCTCTCATTTGTGAAGTCTTTGATGATCTTTTGACTCTTCAAGGGGCTATCCTTCTGATGATCCTTGGCGGGAGAGGACCGGAGCATCATTCTTGAAGAGATGATGGTAAAGTAAGAAAAACAGAGTAAGAGAAGGAAGAAGATGAAGAGAGAATACCTGTCTATCTTCGGAATGCAGTTATAAAGGGAGTCTTTCTGAAATTTTAAATGCATTTGATCCTATCTCTATCTCCTATTTATAATCATGATCATGCAGGGTTGTCACTTCTGTGACGTCATGGCTGCAACGGCTAGTTCAACAATAACGGCTATATTTACGATAGTTAGTTGCGGATAAGATCAGGAAAACATAACTCGCTCATTTTACATATTACTCCTTATATTTTGGGGGCAATTGTTAGGGGAGGATTTTCTAACAATTAGTGATCCTTACTCGTTATCCTAATTAATGATCCTTTCTTCTGTGACAGATAGTGATCCTCAGAAGAGCTTCAGGATCAGGATCATGGATCACTTTAAGGATCCTCGTACTGACGATTGTTTGTTTGTGTTTTGTATTACTTCGCAGGAGTTACGAGCTTGACTTGGTCTTGGCAACGTTACTATGGAATATTCCACGGGTATTTCACACACGTTTGACTGGAAATGGACGTTGTGGAGAACGTGGGAGCTTGGCACAAAAGTCGGATAGTTAGTTATTGTAGTTAACTTCTATTTTTAAAAGGGGTAACGAGCTAGAATTAGAACACTTAGCCATTTTCAGCTACACACATTCTCATATACTCGCACTCTTGAAGCTCTCGACGAACACTTATTAGTTTGCACTCACTTTTACACATTTCACGATAGTGATCCTTGTACCTAGCTCGTTACTATCCGAAGTTGTAAACGTTTATTGATTTATTTGAGCTTGGTGATCGGTAGTTTCCATCACCCGGGGTTTTTTGTGCCGGATATCAACTCTTGATCAAGGGCTTTTTCCCCGTATAAATCCTTGTGTCGTTTGTGCAATTCACCTTGAAGTGATCCTTATCATTGTTCGACATTTCAAGCATCATACCCCGTAACAGAGAGTTTGGTTGCATTATCCTCATCAGATTTTTTGACCAAAACATGACCCCATGCAGGAATCTTGATGAAGTAAGAACCAGGGCCCTTAGGTTCATCCGCCTAGAGGATGACAAAAGGATCCAGGAGAGATTGACAGGATCCTCAAAATAGGAAAAGCAAGGATCCTACTTCAGGAACAACAAATCAAAGTCCTACAACAAGTCTGATAACCAGAATGTGCATGCAGTGGAACAGGAAGAGGATGATGAGGATTATCCTCCCATTTCTGAATACTGTTTTTCTGTTGATAACAATGAACTAATCCTTGCAATGCAGAATTTAGGTGAGAAAGCTAGGTGGCCGAGAAAAAGTGATAAACCAGCTGCTACAAAGGATAAGTCCAAGTGGTGTGCATATCATGAGGATTTTGGGCATCTCATTGAAGAGTGTATTGCACTTAGAAAGGAAATTGGTTACTTGTTAATCAAGGGGCATTTAAAAGAGCTTTTGGGACGAAAGAAGTCAAGGATCCAGGATCCTGAAAGGATCCCGGAAAAGGCTCCTGCTCCTCCAGCAGATGCACAAGTTATAAACTTCATATCCGGTGGATCAGACATTTGTGGTACTTCCTTCTCAGCAGCCAAAAGACATGCCAAGGAAACCAAGATGGATAATGGAGACAGACCCATCCGGAAGTCCACTGTCACCGAGGATAAGATCATAACTTTTGATGAGGATGATCGTCTTGATGTTCAGGATCCTCATCATGATGGTCTTGTTATTACCCTGTTTCTTTCTAATCATTTTGTTCGCATGATCCTTATAGATGGAGGAAGCTCTGTGAACATCATTCAGCTTGATGTCCTCAAGAAGATGAATATCCCGGAGTGTGATATTGTCCCAAGATCCTCAGTCCTTGTTGGATTCAGTGGGGAAACCAAGAACACATTGGGGGACATCAAACTCCCTATCTATATTGAAGGACTCCATTCTTATCAGAAGTTTTATGTTATAGATTGCTTATCTTGTTGTAATGTTATCCTTGGCAGGCCATGGATACATGACATGAAGGCAGTCCCATCCACATATCATCAGTGCGTGAAGCTTCCTAGTCCATGGGGAGTGGTGAAAATTGAGAGTGATTAACAAGAAGCTAAAAATTGCTATACCTCATCAATGAAGCCAGCCTCAAAACCAAGGGAGCAATGGCAATTAAAGTATCCTTCAAAAGATGTCTTGGAGGCAAGAGAGCAGGATGTAAAAGAAATCCTCATGGATCCCCATGATCCTGAATCCAAGATCTTCATAGGATCAGGGATCCTTAGCGACATTGAACAGGATCTAGTATCCTTCCTTGAAAGAAGGAAAACTACCTTTGCCTGGAAGCATGAGGATATGACAGGTATATCTAAGGATATAATTACTCATAAGCTTGGCATTAACAGGTCATTCAAGCCTATACATCAGAAGAGGAGGAAGTTTGCACTTGAAAGTAATGTTATTATCCAGGAGGAGGTAGATAAACTACTTCGGGCAGGTATGATAAGAGAGGTTAAGTATCCAAGGTGGTTAGCCAATGTGGTTGTTGTTCAAAAGAAAAATGGAAAGTGGAGGGTATGTGTCGATTTTACTGATTTAAACAAGGCATGTCCCAAGGATCCTTTCCCATTACCCCACATTGACTCCATGGTGGATGCTACCGCGGGTCATGAGTTGTTGACTTTTATGGATGCTTCATCTGGATTTCAACAAATTCAGATGGAACCATCTGATCAAGAGGATACAGCTTTTATGGCCCCAACTGGTATATATTGTTATATTGCTATGCCATTTGGACTAAGGAATGCAGGTGCTACTTATCAAAGGCTAGTCAATATGATGTTCATGGAACAAATTGGACACACTATGGAAGTCTATATAGATGACATGGTGGTTAAGTCCAAGAAAGCTGAGGATCACCTCAAAGACTTGGAGGAAGCATTCAATATCCTTGATAAATTTAATATGAAACTAAATCCTTCCAAGTGTCATTTTGGTGTTAAAGCAGGTAAATTCTTAGGTTATATGGTGACAAAAAGGGGCATTAAAGCAAGTCCATAACAGATTAAGGCTATTGTGAATATCAAATCTCCTACCAATGCCAAGGATGTGCAAAGATTGACAGGCAGGATCGCAGCCTTGAACAGGTTCATATCCAAATCCTCAGAAAAGTGCAAGGAATTCTATGACATCCTGAGGAAGAACAAGAAATTTGAATGGACTGAGAAGCATGAAATTGCCCTCAAAGCTCTTAAGGATTACCTATCCTCAGCCCCCGCCTTGATGAAACCAGAAAAAAGGAATATATTATCCTTATACTTAGCGGTATCCTCAAAAGCAGTAAGTGCGGTCCTTGTTAAGGATCACCAAGGTACACAACATCCTGTTTATTATGGAAGTAAAAGTTTACTTGCTGCTGAATCCAGGTATTCACACTTAGAGAAACTTATCCTTGCATTAATTATGGCATCTACTAAATTGAGACATTATTTTGAGACTCATGCCATTATTGTTAAGACTAATTTTCCAATTAAGAATGTTCTCAGGAAACCTGAAATGTCAGGAAGGATGGCTAAGTGGGCAGTGAAGCTTAGTGCATATGATATAAGATATGAGCCTAGAACTGCCATTAAATCCCAAGCCTTAGCTGACTTTGTGGCAGATTTCAGTAGTGACTTGCAAAAGGAAGCTGAGTTAGAGGTCCAACAGCTTGAAGATACTAAGGATCCTTGGATACTCTTCACTGAGGGAGCATCTAATGTAAAAGGAACAGGGCTTGGAATACTACTAAAATCGCCACAGGGGGACATAATACCCCACTCCATAGCTTGTGAATTTCAAACTACCAACAATGAGGCTGAATATGAAGCCTTGATAGCTGGTTTGAAAATTGCCAAGCATATGAGGATCAGGTATCTTGAGGTACATGTGGATTCATTATTGATCACTAATCACTTTAATGGATCCTATGCTGTTAAAGGTGAAAAGCTAATCAAATATTTAGAGATAGTCAAAGAATTGGCACTCTCTTTTGTTTCCTTTAGTTTGACACAGGTACCAAGGGAAGAGAATGCAGAGGCTGATGCATTAGCCAATTTAGGATCATCCTTGAAGATCCCGGAGGATATCAAGATCCCTATTATCCATATCCTGACCCCTGCTATCGAGGATCATGAAGCTATGGAGATAGGAGAGGATTCTGCGATCATCCCTAGCGATGATACTCAATCTCATTCAGGATCATGGATCCTTCCAATCATGAGATACATACAACATGGAGAGATTCCTACATGAGAAAACCCCAGGGCTTTCAAAATTAAGGTATCTCAATTTACAATATTGAATAACATGTTGTATAAACGATCTCTTGCAGGTCCATATCTAAGATGCATTGAGGATCCTGAAATCCAAGAAGTCCTAAAGGATTTCCATGAAGGAGATTGCGGAAACCACACTGGGGGTAGAGCATTATTCTCAAGGATCCTAAGGACAGGATACTATTGGCCTACTATGAAGAAGGATGTTGTGGAATATGCCAAGAAATGTGATCCTTTTCAGAGACACTGTAATATCCTTCACCAACCAGCAGAACTTTTGCATCCTATATCCTCTTCTTGGTCATTTATGAGATGGGGAATGGATATAGTTGGTAAGCTTCCTAAGGCACCTGGTGGAAAAGTATTCATGCTTGCTATGACTGATTACTTCTCCAAGTGGATAGAGGCTGAAGCCTTTGCTCAAGTCAGGGAAAAAGAAGTGATATCCTTTATCAAAAGAAACATTATTACTAGATTTGGTATCCCTTCTGAAATCGTTTGTGATAATGGATCCCAATTTATTGGGAGTAGAACTACTAACTTTTGTGACAGCTGGGGGATTAAGATGATAACATCAACACCAGTCCACCCACAAGCTAATGGTCAGGCAGAATCATCCAACAAGATTATCATCAACAATTTGAAGAAAAAGCTTGGATCCAAGAAGGGAAAGTGGGCAGAAGAACTACCTTATGTACTATGGGCTGATAGGACAACACCCAAGAATGCCACTGGTCAAACTCCATTTTCCTTGGTATTTGGGGCAGAATCAGTGATCCCTACAGAGATGGTGGTTCCTACTGCAAGAACAAGCATTCGTGATCCTGAAGAAAATGCTGAAAACTTGGTTCAAGATCTGGATACTATAGAAGAACTCAGGGATTTAGCAAGGATAAGGATGGCCAGTTATCAACAAAGGATGGCTGGAGCTTACAACAAAAATGTCAGGATCAGGAAATTCCAAGTCGGTGATATGGTGTTAAGGAAAGCATTTCAGAATACCACCAATCCTGCTGATGGAAAGTTGGCACCAAAGTGGGAAGGCCCTTACTTGATTGAAGCTGAGGTAGGAAAGGGGGCATATCGATTGCTAACAATGGAAGGTGATTTGCTACCAAGAGCTTGGAATGCTATCCACTTGAAAAAATACTTTATGTGATAAGGATCCATGATTTTTACCTGACAAGTATCCTTGAAGGATCCTTACAGGACAGATGATCCTCATTATGGTAATATTCTAATCTCAAACTATTTCATTCTTTAATTATCTTATATAAGGATAAGGATCCTGCATCCTCTATCCTCCTTTCACTTGATTCTGAGTTTTGAAGGTTCAGGTATCCTTAATAAAGGATTGAGTATCCACAGAAGTATCCAGTTATTTGGGCTTGACCCCAGTTTGGGCCTGTCCCCAGTTTCGCCAGTAACGCACGATGATCCTGGTACAGTTCATGGCAATGGGACCAGTACTCGCTTTAGGGGCTGACAATTTCATTGTACAGGCTGTATTCAGGATCCTACGTATAATGGTAGATGTACCATACATCCGTTCCTAAGGTTTCTAACGTTTTCACGTTAGCTAAGGTTTTGGCATTTTCATGTCACTAAGTTTGGATAGTCGCCAGTGAGGGCCATACTCCAGTTTACACACGATCCTTTGGGCTTGTCCCCAGTTATCCTTTGGGCTTGTCCCCAGTTATCCTTTGGGCTTGTCCCCAGAATTGTTGGGCTTGTCCCCAGTTACTAACTTTCATCTTATAATGGCTTAGTCCCAAGTTGTATCCTATTTTAGGTTTTCGAAGCTAAATGACTAAGGATCCTTGATCCTTACCTTCTGTTGAGGTTTGTCTTTTGGTTATCCTGATTATAAGTGTTAAAATCCTAACTTGGATTCTCAGGTATGATCCTTAATTACTTTGATCCTATTTATTATTTACATAAGTGACCCTTATCCTTTGACAACTGAACTTATGATCCTTAAGCTACACCAGAACTTGTCAACTATAGGATATGTGATCCTTGATCATATCCTAAACTTTTGAGGATATTTATTAAATTTTTTCTTCTTTACTTAATAAATTCAGACAAAATATATATCACAACAATTGAAAGGTAAGGTATTCACAAGGATAACAACACGGAAGATAGCCAAAAAGTTAAGATTTTATTTATTCACAAAACGTTAAACCCTTTAAGGTTGTCAAAATTGCCAACCCACGTTTCTACCAGCAAAACGTGGCCCGTCCACATGGGTTGGCAAAGGGTGTCCATTGTTTACGGGTCTTTGTAGTGCAGGAAATAAAAGACGGAAGGATAACGAGTGGCTTCATCCCCCAAACAGAGGATCCATCCACCACCCATTATCCTGCCTATTGTCCAAGGATCCATGATCCTTCACCCTAGAAACTATTGTCTAAATTTATTACAACCCAAGATTGTTTCAAAACACCATAACCAAAATAAGTCTACCAAATTCTAAAAAATGGGCTCCGGCTACGTCTAGAAATGTCCTTCATCGCCCATTCCTGCAGCCTACACCTTTGCTGCATCACCACCAGCATCATCAGCATGATCCTTTCCACTTCCACTCGCCTCAATTGCTAAGACCTCTTCTTCATCGTCCAGCTCAGCCAATCTTGCCTTCCAGCCCTCTACGTCCCAGCTGCTCTTGTCAAAGTCAGGATCCAGAGCTTCTTGGGCCATCTGCAATTGGGTTTTGTACATAGCAATGGCAGCGGAGACTTTAGCATCATTGGTGATTTCATTCTTCTCTTGGTCAGCAGTGATATGAGCCAGAACGAGTTCCCTCTTCACCAGATTGACATCATTTTCGAGGGAGACAATCTTCTGATCCTTGGCTAGCATGATCTTCTGGAGGTCCAAACACTTTTGCTCAACCTCTTCAACATTGCCTACGTAGTCCTCGATTTCAGCAAATTTCTGCAAAAAGACAATGTGAAGTTTAGGATCACATGATCCTCAAGTGGGCAGGATAACTAAGCTAAGTCAGTGATCCTTACATCAGCGAAGTACTCAAGGAACTGGTGGCGGATTAGAGGCAGGCATTCTAGATTGTCAGCCTCTGAGGCTTTCCTCTTCTTTCCCTTGGAAGCAGTAGCCTTGGGGATGGCAGTACTTGGGCTAGCAGCAGCCTTCTTCCTCCCAGATCTGGGACCAACAGTGGTGAGATCGGTGACGCTGAAACGGGTAGCAGACTTCGATGATTTTCTAGCACCTACACATCCAAAACAGATAAGTATCCTTATTTTATTTTTATTTAAATATTTAATTATGCACAAAATGGGATACTTACTTGACATCGTGACAGAACCTGAGGATACCTCTTGAGAATCCTGGGTATTTGCTTTAAATGATCTTATTTCAGGATCAAGCCTCCGGAAAGCAGCAAGCCTTTCCTTCGTTGCAGGTGTTGAGATAAGGTGTGCGACAGTAATAGCTGTAAAATTGAAATGAAAGGATGTTAGTGATCCTCAGCAAAAACAAGGTTATCCTGTGATCCTTCTCAGGATCCTCTATCCTACCATGGGTGGTCCATTTCCTAGGCAGATCCTTTCCATCAGGGATAGAATCCCTTCTGACAAAGAAGAATCGCCGTTTCCAGTTTGAGTCGTTCTTAGTGGCTTTGAAGATTGGATGCTCTTCGCCGGGTTTGTGTTTGAATAGATATCAGTGGGATCCATGGCTAACAAGGTCGTACATCTCTGCTAACTCCGACATTCCCAGATTAATTCCATCACGTTCAATGATTCTTTCAAGGGTATACAAGACCCTCCAGATCATTGGCATTGCTTGGATGTAGGAGATGCCGGTGAGAGAGAAAAAGGATTGGGTGAAATCTGGAAAAGGATACGAGTATCCTATTGTAAATGGGGTGACCGGAAAAGCTACCCAAGTTTCAGAAACATAGTCGCTTAGGACGGTGGGGTCAAAAGCTTTAAAAACGGTATTCGCCGGAAAACAATGGCGGATTCTGTCTATCTGTGGATCAGTGAAGCAACATCTTTCTTTCACAGAGCCTTCGATGATTCCATGGGTCTTTAAGGGACTGTCCTTCTTGTGATCCTTAGCCGGTGAGGATCGTAGCATCATCTTGCTTATGATAATGGTGAAGAAGAAGAAACGGAAGAAGAAGATGAAGAGAGAAAGGAAAGAGGAATACCTGATCAAGTCTTCGAATGAGGATTTAAAGGAGGAAATGCACGAATTTAAATGCCTCCTAACCCTTATCTCTAACTTCAATTTATAATCATGAATTTGCAGGATTGTCACTTCAGTGACGTCAGGATGCAACGGCTAGTCAGGAAGTAACGGCTATAAATCCGTTGGTTTGTTACGGATAAGAACGAGAAAATATAACTCGTTTATTTACATTTTACTCCTTATATTTTGGTGGCAATTGTTAGGGGAGGATTTTCCAATGATCAGTGATCCTCAATTACCGTTGGGCTTAGGGATCCTCAATTCTGTCTGAATTAGTGATCCTCAGAGAGTATTGTAGAATTAGGATCATGGATCATTATAAGGATCCTTATACTAACGATTGTATGCTTTGAATATGATGTTGTTTTGCAGGAGTACGAGCTTGGACTTGGTCTTGGCGATATTCCTGGAGCATATTCCCTTTTTTATTCCGCACGTGCATGACTAAAGTGGACGTTATGGAGTTCGTGGAGGACTTGCATGAAATGCGGATAGTTAGTTAGATTAGATTTTTTCCAGTTTTAAAAGGGGATAGCGAGCGATATTAGAACACTTGGCTATTTTTAGCTTAACACACACACTCGTAACTGCTCTCATCAGCTCTCGACAATTCACTTGGCGATTACACACTTTTTGCACATTACACTATAGTGATCTTTGTAACTAGCTCGCTATCATCCCAAGTTGTAATAACTTGTTTGTTTAATCTGAGTTGGTGATCGGTAGTTTCCATCACCCGAGGTTTTTTATGCCGGAGATCAGCTCTTGATCAAGGGCTTTTTCCTCGTATAAATCTTTGTGTCACTTGTTAATTTCATTTCTGAGTGATCCTTAGCATTGTTCATTGATTCAAGCATCACTCCTCACAACATAAAGTTTGGTTGCATTATCTTAGCTTGATTTTTGACCAAAACACTCTGGTCAAACAAGTATTGTCAAAACGAATTTTGAAAAATAAACTATCCTTTTTTCTTTAAAGACTTTTACTTAAATTGTTTGAATTTTGAAAACCCCTATTTGATGAAAGTCTTTGTAGGATATCGCCGAGTATGTTGATCAGGATATTTTCAAGAAATAGTTGCACTAATTTTGCAAAGTTGAAATCTAAACTAAGCGATGAGTAACAAAAGATTGAAAAAGAACAACAAATAAGTTAAAGGAAGGTGGTATTGTCTAAAATAAGCAATACTAGTTGATAACCAAAGGCTTCTTCCTAAAACCTAGGACCCATCCACCTTTGGTTATCAAATCGTTTTAATGCAGGAAAAGAAATTGTTCAAGGACAAGAAATAAAATTGTTCAAACAAACATAATCATCAAATTTAAAAGAAATAAGTTTTATGGGGAAATGCCTTCTTCAACCATCGCATCTTCACCAGCATCTGCCTCAGGATGAGCTTGAACCTCCTTCTCAGCCTCGTCGCCAGCACCCGTTAATTTTCCCATCGCTTTTGAAGACCCTGCAGCCGCAGACTTGACGGGATGCTCCATGGGATTACCTCCAAGATTTTTTAGCTTGGTCTCCCAGGCCTCGATGTTCCAAGAAGGGCATTCAAAGCCCAGGGCTTTGGCCTCGTGAGCCATTTTTAGCTGGGCCTGCAAGAGGGGATGACAACGGAGCCTTTGAGGCCTTCCCGATAAGTGACCATATCCTGCTCGTGTTGGGCGTGTACAGCGTCCAAATGGGCTTGGGCTTCATGAGTGGCTTTTTTTAGAGCGGCCTGATGCTCCTGAGTCATGGTCTTGAACTTATCTTTGTAGTGTCGAGTTTTGGCGGCAGCTATCATACCTTGGTCAGAAATGGTAACCTCAGCTTTCTTCAACTTGGACTCGAGCGTCTTGTTGAGCCCACAGGATTCTTGATATAAGTGAACCAAGCGTTCAAGGCCCTACACCCAGGAACACAGGTATTATGATAACCAGGATATTGGTTTGACATATATGTGCAGGATGTGGAATTGGAATTTATACCTGGTTAATAAAGGAAGTCATGAACCCGCTTGCCTCAATGAACCCGTGATTCTCATAGGGGAATGTATCGGAGATGGTAGGTGAATCAGTCTCTTTCCTTTTACGAGAACTTGAACTCCGGGGCTTCGTGGCTGGTGAAGGCTTAGGTATGATGATGGATTTGGAACTACTGGGCTTGGATGAGGTCGTAGCCTTGGGACTGGGCTCCTTCTTGACCTGGACGTGGTCGGAGTAACTATTCAGCTCCTCAAGGTCGAAAACTTCTGGGATCTTGGCTGGTGCTGCAAAAGGGGGAAATTCTAAATCCTTATTACTCTTTCATTATATTGCATTAATCAATTATTTACGAAATGATTCTTACCAGACATTTCAGATGATGAATATTGATTGGAACTTGGGATGTGAGTGGAAAAACTCCTGTCACCTTCCGGTAACTGATAAATTGCTTCAATTCTTTTTTCGGATTCTGCAATAGGATGGGCTACTTCCTTAAAGTTCACTGCATAAAGGCCAAAGAAGAAAGTATTAGCACAGGATAAGGGCCTGGAAAAATCTGGGGATATTCTTAAAACCTTAAACCCTACCGGTGGTTAACCACTCCACCGGAAGGCTAGCACCCTCATGAATGGAGTCTCGCTTGACAAAGAAGAATTTACGTTGCCATCCATCCTCGTTCTTGGTGGCTTTAAGTATAAGGGGTTTGCTGGAAGTTGAAAAAAGCAAGAACCGACTGGAACCGTTTGATCGGAGGCGGTAAGCAATTGGGATATCCTCGATGCAGAGGTCAAGACAATGAAGATTTTTGATTTGGTTGAGCACAATCAGTACTCTCCAAACCATGGGCATGGTTTGGGTAAAGGATATACCAGTGGTTCTGAAGAATTGCATCATGAATTCAGGAAATGGATACCGAAGACCTAGCGAGAAAGGGTATGCCGGAAAACAGACCCAATCGGTAGAAGAAACATCTGATCGAATTGATCGATCAAATGGTCTAAAAATCGTGCCATCGGGGAAAACGCCGGAGGCTCTCAACGCTGCAATGTCTGCGTTATCAAAAGCACAGATCTCCTTCTCGGGATTTTTGAGAAGGTTTTGCTGGACGAAGGTCTCCAACGATTCACCGGTTTGAGAGAGGGTTCTAGTGGCCATTGGAAATAGAGTAAAGAGGTTAACAGGAAATGAGGAAGGGATGAGTAATTACCTGGAGACTCTGTTGATGATATTTGATTTTCAAACAAAAAGAGAGAAGATATAGGGGCATAATGGATATCCATCGAGTGAAAACCGCGTGGGGAGTTGCATAGTGCTATCTTGACCGTCGTTCCAATTTAATAACCTCGATTCGAGAGATAAAGTTTTAAAATATATCCGTTGGATTGGTATACCAACAGATATATTTGGGGACAATTGTTATGGGGCATTTTCTGCATATATATCCTGACTAATATTCTGGCTTTGATTGTTTATTTATGATCAGGATGCCGGATCAGGATATTGGTAACATCCTGGTATGATATCCTGGTAGTAACTGATTTAACCACGTGCAGATTAGAAAGTGCAAGTCTCCAACGTTCAAGAAGACTTCTTCCCCTCAAGACTCGGGCAAATCAGTTGGCTTATAGACGTTGGACCCGGAAGACTAGGACTGCAACGTTCATATGGGGGAATATCCGCTGAATCCCGGAATAATAGGATATTTAGTTAATTTTCTTTTACTATAAATAGATTGATCGGATCAGATTAAGTGACACACTCTTACGCACACATTTTCTCTCTGGCAGCAAACAATCACAACACACAAACACTTGTACTCGAATTACATTGTACCACCTAGTTGATCCGCATCATATCCTGCACTGTATCCTGATATTTGAAGTAATAGAAGAACAAGGCAGCTGCGATTGTCAGCTCCCGAGGTTTTTGTGCCGGCGATCTAGATTGATCAAGGGCTTTCCTCGTACATCCTGTGTCACACTTTACATTTTCGCTCATTGTTTGATCAAAGATACAACTCTATATCCTGAGCCGTATCCTGAAACTGTTTTTGCAAATAACTTAACTATCATATTTTCGATACACATTTCAAGTACACTACCTCACTTGACTAATTTGATCACTTAATTGCTTCGGTAATTTTTGACCAAAACACTAGTGTAGTACTTAATTTCTGACTCATACTGGGTCTCAAAACACTTTCTGTCTATGTACTGAACTCCGTCAGCATTTTCCCGGTTTGTCTGTTAACTATGCTAACTGTGTTTCGCGCATCATTTGAGTCAATAAAGTTCTCATGCAATCAATGATATGTCATTTGCAATATGTGATGCACATGTGTGTATAAAGCAATAATCAGAAAGCAGTTAATTGTAATTCAGCACAGTCATTAAGCACTTAATCAAGATTAATTAATTGTACGGATACCTGGATTTTTGACAGTTGTCACATCATACACTGGCCTCCAGTTACCTGTCTCGAAACCTTTAAAGGGTGTCTTGGATTCCGAAAAGGTGTTTGGCGTTTCAGATTGGATAGAGAGACTTGTGAGGATTTGGCGTCTGGGATGTTGACTCCTTCGTTGACTTTTTCGTTTAAATCTTGCTCCACCAATTTGAAAAGAAACAAATCTAAATTAGGGTGCCCATGTAATATTATTTTTAACCAAACCATTTAATCTTTCATTTATGCCCCAATCAAGGAAAAGATCCACGATGAATAACGCCCCTTTCAGTCTTAACAAGATCTTGAGCCTTACCCACTACTTCCCTTACTTTATCGAGTTACTTTATATGTTCTATCCCTTATCTAAATTCCCCCAAGCATGTGGATCCTTTGCTGCATTCGAGCCTGCGACTACAAGCCCCAAAAATTGAGCGTATGGTGGCGAGATACATTCAAGACCAATGTTAATGATGGTTTGGAAGAGGGAGTGGGGGGGATGCAAACAATTATAACCACATAAGGAACCACAACACTCGGTGCGTTCGTAAACTAAAAACGCTTCAAACGCCCCAAAGTTGGAAGTCAGTTTTGTGCCGGATCAAGTTCCTCCGCGTTCGAAGCTCACATGGTTTTTTGCTTGGTGTATCTTTTGGTGTTTTTCCTTTGTGTTTTAGTTATTTTCTTAAGGAGTGAATTACAAGTGTCCTTTATGTTTATATCAAATTTCAGGCGATGCGCTTCGCCTTTAAAATTGATAGGTTTTGTACTTTGTGTTTCAAAATGTTGCACGTTATATCCTTTAGCTCTAACTCAGGTAATTCTTTCTGTTTAATATGATCATGTGTCTTACATATTAGGGTATTGTTGTCATTTCATCTTTTTATGAACTTGTGTAAATAAGTTATATTCAGGGACTATTGTGTAAAAAGTAAAAAAAACATATAAAAAACTTAAAACTTACACCTTCACTCTCTTTCTCCTAACTTCAGCTATCTATACACCCCCAACCACCGGGCATTAACCACCAACCACCATCACCACCGGAACTCTAGTTCGTCACTACAAAAATAATGAAACAAATCTCCAAGAAAAATTCTTCCGTAGGTGACATAAACGACTACAAGAAGGTTTTCCGGAAGTTTGACGTTATCGGTGACGGTATGATTTCAATCACGGAGCTCAGATCTATAAGTGGTTCCGTCACGCCGGAAAACAAGCCGAAGGTCGAAATGGCGGAGATTTATACAGAAGAATGGGCTGAAGGTTGTAATGGCGATTCAGCGACGCCGTCACCGAGCAGATCTGACCATCACGATTCATAATCTGAAACAACTCATCTAAAACTTATATTGGCCCTCTGAACCTTGGGAATCATCATCCTTTGAAGTCTATTGTTACTGATGCACTCTAGCTTGACCCATTTGGTAAATCTAACTGAAATCTTGTTGATTTAAAACCCCCATATTACCCCATCTTGAGAAAGCCCAAGTTCTAGATTTGAAGTTGCTATTGATGATGATTTTGATTACCCAAAATTGAAGGGAAACTTATAAATGGTAAAACATGATTACCCAAAATTGAAGAAAAACTTATAAATGGGTAAAAAATAAATATTAAGATTTTTTTTTTGTTTTATATATTATAACACTTTTAAATAAACAGAAAAAAAGACTGCACTACCCTTTTTGATCTGACTTAACAAAAAAATTTAACTGTGTTAAGACGAAAGGACATAACGTGAAACATTTTGAAAGACAAAGTATAAAAATAATCAATTTTAAAGACAAAGAACACCGTCTAAAATTTGTTATAAAGATAAACAATAAAACTTGTAATTTACTCTTTTCTTAAGGCTAGATTTTTTTCTGGAATGGTATTCTCTTTTACCAATAAAAAATTAAAGTAATAAAATATTCTTATCTAAGAAATGATTTCCTCGTTGAGTGAGATGCTCAAACACGACGTTGTCTCACCTTTTTTTTTTCATTTTCACATGTTGGTCTTCATTTTGAAGTAATGATTTCTATCATACCCTACTGTCCCTACATATTGTCATATTGTTTATATGGGATCAAATTTACATATGTGATATGACCATGAATATATTGAGGTTAATATGATCAAATAAGCACGAATATAACCTGTCGAATACCCAACCTCCGGCTGACGTTAGCTGGATCTTCGGTGACGTCAAGAGCTTTTATCCTTGCTTGCTACAAAAGAATAAACCGTTAGCCTCGTCACGGGGGACCCCGGGAGGGGGATCCGTGACCAAGCTCCGGCGTGAAAGTAAGTAAACTTGCCGGAAATGAGGGGAGCTTCTTCCGATGAGTATGGTCACCGGAAGGTTTCCTCTTTGGTGTGAATCTTATTAATGTGCGTGTGTAGTAAATGTGAGGGAATGTTGGTCGGAAGTTAATGTGTGGAGAGTAAATGAAGGTGTAGTAAATGAGAGAAAGCCGGAGATGATACCTGCCTTTGTTCTTTTTGTTTGCTCTTATATAACAGCTTGGCCTTATCTCACTAGATATTTCCATCGCATGATCCAACGGCTTTTAGGGGCTCTCGGGAGGTGCAGACACGTGTCTGACCCCCAGCGGTGAGATGTCTTCCTCCATTAATGTTTCAGCCGGAGAAGTACAGTATTTTCAGGCAAGATCCCATTCTTGTCGATCATTAAATGAGGTCCGTCCTTGTGCTAGCTGTTTTCCCGCTTATAACAAAGGGGAGAAAACTTAATGGGCAAGGTGATTCCTCTTGATGGGCTTTTTATACAATTGGGCTTCTAGAGAAAAAGGCCCAAAGCAGGTGAAGTGGGTTTCCCCACTGGCCCGTCGTCAAGTCATCTTTAGTCCCTGGTTTTGAGACCCGAGGCTCATGATCCGGGGCTGAATCATAACTGCTAGAGAGATGTGGTTTTTCCCTTGATGGGCCCACTCCGGATCAGTTACTACCTGTTGTTCCCATTAATAATGACATCGCCGAATAACTGTAGCGGGAGTTAATCCCCTAGTAGCACGTGCCCATTTTTGAATTTTGAAGAGACCGCTGATGTGACGGTTACTTGCATGTCAGCGAAATCCCTTTAAAATCCCTGTTTGGCCTTTCCGATTCCTCATTCAAACTTTCTAACCCCCTTTTCTTCCCTGCCACTATCTTCCTGCATTATAATCTCTTCTTAACCATGAGTCGCGGTGGCCGGTCTTCGATAAGGTCTGTGTTGACGGCGAAAGACTTGAAATCCTTCGTTGAGGCATACAACATCCCGGATCGATTTTCTCCTTCCTTGCCTGGCCCTAATGAGTCGGCAGAATGTACGCCGGACAGGATACCTATTTACACCCTTGCCTTTTCTTCCTGTGGGGTCCGATACCCCCTTTCTGCTTTCAAGGTTTCTCTGCTCCGTCACTTCGGTGTCCACTTCTCACAGATTCATCCTTTAGGGTTCATGAGAGTGGTTCATTTTGAACTGTCCTGTGCGGCTATCTCAGGGGAGCCCTCTGTTCCTCTGTTTTGCATGTTTTACCGGCTTATCTCCGACGGAGACTGGTTTACCTTCGCGAAACGACAGAACAATTTTTCAAGGCCCTGTTACAGTTTTATGCCCACTTCTACTTATCCAAAGGACTGGAAGTGTAGATTCATCTTTGTTTCAGCCGCTATGTTGCCGGATTCCCCTTTGCCAAAGGATCCTGACGCTGCTATCGAGGACACCATTCCCACCCTTTCTGCAGCCGAGACTGTTCAGTGGAAAAGGATGTGTGACAACCCAACGAGGGCGTTCACTTTCTCCGAAGGGATGCTTGCTATGGGGGGCTAAGTCCCTCTTACCCAGTCCGCCCGAGGGCTTTTTTCGGCAAGAAAGGTACCTTTTTGTTCTTGGTTTGCTTCTTACATCCATTCTTCTTTTATGTCTTTGGGAATCCCGTAGTCATCTTTAGTGTCTTCTTTTTTGTGCAGAGATAACTTTGTGGAGGCTTCTTTAGGGTGATTCCAAGGATGTAAAGTATGTGGTTAATAACGAGGTTGATCCTAGGTTGAACGTGGAAGCACAGGTTACAGGGGGATCCGTCCAGGCAGGAGGTTCTGCCACCCTAGGTGGTGATGAGGAGAATCCTTCCGGTGAGGAGGAGAGTTCTCCCGACTTTCCTCCTGTTCATCCTTCTGGTCAAAGTGACGGCGAAGACGTGGAGATACAGTTAGTTCGTAAGAGGAGGTCTGCTAGCCCCCAACCGGCTCCTGCACCTCGTAACATCCGTCAGAGGCTTCGTAGTGCCAGTGGTCAGAAGCTTCCCCCTTCCTCTAAAGCTGTTTCTGACCTTCCCCCTGCTGGGGTCAAAGGTTCCCTGTCTAAGCACTTGAAGTCTTCAAGCTTAGTGAGTGCTCCTTTGTTGGTAAGCTTTCTTTTCTCCTGTTTTTCTTTGTCTTTCTGTGTAGTTCCTGATTGTTCCTTTTCTTACTTCTTAGGGGAGTTCCCTGGAGCCTATAGAAATTCCTACTGGTCCCTCTCCTTCCCGTATCCGGGACAAGGCCTCTGAGGTGGGGGTGGCTCGCTTTTCCTCAGCTTTCGAGCTTTCTCCCCCACATGCTACTGGGACTAGCAAACCCACTACCCTCGAAGGCCCTGTTTATCGATCCCCTCTTGCTCCTTTGTTTGCCGACGCCCTCCCCTCTACTTATGTCCCTAAATGGAAGGTAACTAGTTCTTCCGTTATAGGGACTCCTGAAGCTGCTAGGGACTTTCTGAACCATGCTGTCCCTCCTTCACATAAATTTGTAAACTCTGCCCTGAGGGATGATCTCTTTGAAGATCAATACAGTATGTCTCTGTGTGAAAGCTTTTTCAGGGGTCCTGGGATGCTGCAAAGGGTTGATGATCTGAGGAAGGCGAACGAAGGACTTAAGGCTGAGCTTAAGGCTTCCCAGTCGGTTGTTGCTGGGCTTAGGAGCCGGGTGGTTGATGCTGAGAGGAGATTACAGGAGGAGAAGGTGCATAGTCTTCTCCCCCCCCCCTTTTTTTATACATACATACTCACTGATTCTTTGTTTAGGGAGCTGGGGCTATGCTTGAGAGGAAGGAACAGGCTTGGGAGCGGGAGATGGCATCGTTGGTTGAGGAGAAGGAGGGGCTTGCTGCTGAGCTGAAGCATTTGAAGGAAGTTGGCTCCGTTTCCCAGGAGCAGCTCAATACCATGTATGCAGACTATGGGGTAACTTCCGATGATAACCAACGATTGGCGGGGGAGAAGCATTGGTTGATTACTGAAGGTTTTGGGGCTTTTCTCGCTGCTGTTGCTCAATCGGAGGACTTTAAAAGTGGCTTGGAGGAGGTCTACAGGGCTTATAGGGATGTTGGCTATCAGGCGGGGTTAAAGGATGGTTATGCCTATTATGCCCAAGGCTTGGGTAGAAAAGAGACTCCTCTTTATAACTCCAAGGCAAAAAAGAGGCTGTCCAAACTGAACGAGGAGTTTGGGCGTAAAACCCCGGCTATCCTTGCCAAAATCCTGGAGCATCCCTTGATCTCTATTGATGAGTTGAAGACCCTGTTCTCCTCTGCCGGTCCTTCGTCTCCACCGTCTCTTTCCGGGGGTGATCCCCAATGAATTCCAAACATTTGATACACTTCGATATGGTTGTAATAACTTTAACTTACTTTAGGATACTTATGTGTTTTGTTTGACTATCTTGGGTGGTCTTTTGTGTTGGGGACCGCTTCGACCTTTAACCGTATGGCCTATAGTTATGTATAGCCTTTTTGCTTTGTAGCCTGTTTCTTGTCTTGCCTGTTTTGCTTTGCAGGGGTTCTTTCCGGAGGTCAGCTTGGTGATTTCCGGGGGATTTTTAGGCTGTTTTAGCGAGGAGCTATGTTTTCGTTTTACCTTGCTGTGTCTGCAATCTTGTACATTGCTAATTCTTTGCCCAAGTTGTTAGGGCTTTGCTTTGTATATGTATTTTGTGTTAAATAAAGCAGATTCCCTTTCGTAGCTTTGTACATACGGGTGTGTTTGCATTATTTGTTTTTTCTTTTTGTTGTTTGCTTCGTTAAACTGTGATTGTCTGTTCGAGGCCAATCGGTGGACAAGTTTATAACGCGGTGCTATGTTTTTAACTTGCTTTGTCCGTTTTAGGTTAGCTAGACCCTTGTTAGCCCCACGGCCGGGCTTTTGGCATGCTTTGAATGCCTCGTACACGTGTGTTTGTTTGTTCTAGTTTAGATTTAATGGTGCTCCTAGGCACGTCTGCCTAGGTGCAATTGTCCATTGTTTTTCTCAAAATGGGACGTTTTCGTCCGTCCTTCATTTAATCTTCGGGGGTTTATACTTCCCGTCACAGATTGTTTACAAAAGGTTTACTTTCTTGGGGGAACGGTCCCCGTACATATAGTTATCTATTACAAAAGTGGCCCTTAGCCGTTTCCCCTGGGGGTACACCCCTTACATGTAATACTTCCTGAGCTGCATGAGGTTCCAGGTCCTAGGAACCTCCTTGCCTTCCAGCGTTTCCAACTTGCAAGTCCCTTTGCCATTCGCCCATGTGACTCTGTAGGGTCCTTCCCAGTTGGGGCCTAGCTTCCCGGTGTTTTCTTGCAGACTAGCCTCGTTGGCTCTGAGAACTAGATCCCCTGGGACGATGTTGAGCTTCTTCATCCTGGCGTTGTAATAACTTCCCAGGAGC
The DNA here is from genome assembly GCA_030545235.1 of Helianthus tuberosus. Classification (NCBI taxonomy): domain Eukaryota; kingdom Viridiplantae; phylum Streptophyta; class Magnoliopsida; order Asterales; family Asteraceae; genus Helianthus; species Helianthus tuberosus. Next base: position 95,541,252 of record CM060430.1, read on the forward strand.
TTTTTGTATTGGGCCTCCTTAACTGCTGCTCTTTCCCTTCTTTCCTCCAACAAGTTTAGGTTCATCCTGAGGTCCTGCTCATTCTCCTCATCCCGAAGCTTCATTCGGGCAGTTGGGGATCCGATCTCAGCAGGGATGACAGCCTCCGTCCCATAGGTAAGGCTAAACGGGGTTTCCCCGTTGCAACTTTTGGGGGTGGTTCTGTATGCCCACAACACAAATGGAAGTTCTTCCAGCCAGCCTTTCTGTTTCCTCCCAAGCCTACCCTTCATTCCTTTGATGACGCTTTGGTTGGCTCTCTCCACTAACCCGTTACTCTGAGCATAGGTAACGGAAGTAAACACTTGCTGGATCCGCATCTGCTCGCACCATGGTTTGAAGGGCTTTCCAGCAAACTGGACCCCGTTGTCACTCACCAACTCCTTTGGAACCCCATATCTGCATATGATGTTATCCAGCACGAACCTTCTCATCTGGTCTCCAGTAATCTTTGCCAAGGGCTTCGCTTCAATCCATTTAGTGAAATAGTCAATGGCTACCACCACGTATTTGACCCCTCCCGGACCCTCCGGGAAAGGCCCAATTATGTCGATGGCCCATTTCTGGAATGGCCACGACGTCGAAACTGGTACCATGGGGTGTTTGTGCTGGTGGGTCATCGGTGCATGCACTTGGCAGTTGTCACACTTCTTGATTTCCTCAGATGCCATTTCGTACATCCGTGGCCAGTAAAACCCCGCATTCATTGCCTTTCTCACTATTGTTCTTGGTCCCGAGTGCATTCCGCAAATCCCCTCATGCATCTCCCTAACCACGTATTCGGCTTCCTCCATATCAACGCACTTCAGGGATGGGCCCAGATATGACCTCCGGTATAGCTCTCCTTCGATCAGTTCATACTGTAGGGCCCTGACCCTTATCTTTCGGGCAGCCCACTCCCCCTCGGGTAGGGTTCCATCCCGGAGAAACCTGACTATTGGGGTCATCCATGTTTCTTGAGGACCTTCGACCGTGGCAACCTCTGCTGCGTTAAGGGAGGAGGATGTCAGGACCTCCACTTTGACTTCTTTCGCGAGGTGGTCAAATGCCACCGAGGCTAATTTGCTAAGTGCATCAGATTTCCTGTTCCTTCCACGAGGGATGTACTCCAGTTTGAAAGTTTTGAATGCCTTAGCCGTCTCCTTAACTTTCTCCACGTATCGAGCCATGGTACTATCCTTAGCTTCATATTCTCCTTGGTACTGTTTTACCACTAGCTGTGAATCAGTGCTGGCTTCTACGTGTTTTGCTTTCATTTTTTGTGCCAGCCTCATCCCTGCTAGGAGGGCCTCATATTCTGCGGTATTGTTGGTGTTCTCGAAATCCAGCCTTACAGCATATGTCAGCTCGACCCCCTCGGGACTTATCAATGTGATTCCGGCTCCACTTCCCTCTTCACTGGATGCTCCGTCGGTGAGCAACTTCCACACCGCCCCGTCTTCCTTCTCTCTTTCTTCTTTCTCTAAAGCTTCCCATTTTAATAGTTCCCTTTCTTCGTCCTCAGGGACTTCTGCTAAGAAGTCGGCCAGTATCTGTCCCTTCATGGCTGTCCTGGGCTTAAACTCTAGGGAGTGTTCCCCTAACTCCACAGCCCACTTAGCTAGCCGTCCAGACATCTCCGGCCTCCTGAGTACTTTCTGAAGGGGCTGATCGGTCATTAAGGTAATCTTGTGCCCTTGGAAATACCTACTAAGTCTTCGGGATGCGAAGACAAGAGCTAATGCGAGTTTCTCCAAAGGCATGTACCGTTCCTCAGGTCCTTTAAGCGTTCTGCTGATGAAATATATGGGGATCTGTCTCCCTTCCCGCTCTACCATCATAACCGCACTTATGGTCGTTTTTGAGGCGGATAGATATAGGAGCAATGGGTCCCCGGGTACTGGGGTGGCCAGCATTGGGAGCTTGCAGATGTATGCTTTCATTTCTTGAAAGGCTGCCTCAGCCTCCGTGGTCCATTTAAACTTGTTTGTTTGGAGGCAGTCTTTCAATACTTTCATAAAGGGAAGGGTCTTGTCAGCCACCTTTGATAAGAAACGGTTTAATGCTATCAGTCTTCCGTTTAGTTGCTGGATGTCCTTCAGGGACCTGGGGGATCGCATCTCAGCCACCGCCTGGGTTTTCTCCGGGTTTGCCTTGATCCCACCCTTGGTGACCACTACTCCCAGGAAATTCCCTTCCTCTACTCCAAAACAGCACTTCCCAGGGTTTAACTTCATGTTCACGTCCTGCATAGTGTGGAGAGTCTCGGCTACATCGCTTATCATGGCCGTCTCCGTCAAGCTTTTGATAACAATATCATCAACGTATACCTCCAAGTTCCTTCCTCGTTGCTCCCTAAACAGGGTGTTCATGAACCTCTGGTATGTGGCCCCAGCATTCTTGAGGCCGAAGGGCATCTTGGTGTAGCAGAATGTCCCCTCGTCTGTGATGAAGGCGGTTTTTTCCTCGTCTTCTATTGACATCTGGATTTTGTGGTATCCCTTGTAGGCGTCCAGGAAACATTTCAGGGGGTATTGAGACAAAGAGTCCACCTGGGTGTCTATCTCCGGGAGAGGATAACAGTCCTTAGGACATGCCTTGTTTAGGTCTTGGAAATCGATGCACATCCTCCATCCCCCATCTTTTTTCTGAACCATGACTGGGTTGGCAACCCAGGATGGGTATTTAACTTCCCTGACTATCCCCGCTCTGAGTAGTTTCCGAGTTTCTTCACAAGCAGCCCTTCTTTTATTAGGTCCCATACTCCGCTTCTTTTGTTTCACCGGTTTTGCCCATGTAAAGGTGTTAAGCCGGTGCTCTGTTAGACTCCTTGGGACCCCCGTCATGTCTCCATGTTGAAATGCAAACACATCTATGTTATGGAGGAGTAACTCCTTCAGGGCACTCTTGCATTTGTCACTCAAGTGACTTCCCACCTTGACTGTCTGTTCTGGGAACCTATCACAGAGGACCCACTCTTCCACCTTCTTTTCCTGGGATTTCCCTGGTTCTTCCCCTTTGGATACGGAAGAAACTACTTCGTAGGCGGACTTAACCCATGCGAGGCCTTTTGGTGTTTGGAATACCAACGCTCCGTGGGGGGTGGATGCTTGTGCCTGCAGATCTCCAATTCCGGGTCTTCCCAAGATTGCATTGTACTTAGAGGGTGCCCTGACTACTGTGAAGGTCAGATCTACCGTTCGGACCCGATCCCCTACACCAACTGTGAATGGGAGCCTGATCTTTCCCAGGGGATGTGACACACTGTTGTTGAATCCTACCAATGGGATGGAATCTTCCTCCAACCTATCCCTTATGTCCCTATCGAACCTAAGAAAGCAGTGTTCGTATATTACCTCAACGCCTGACCCTTCGTCCACATGTATCCTAGATACTTTGTGTCCAGCTATCACGGCTGAGATGTTCAGCGGGAATCGTTGTACCTCACTCGCTTCTAAGTATGGCATAAGGATGGGAGCTTTCATGCAGTTCGGGGAGCCTAGGATCCTGGCCTTTACACTTCGGGTGGTATCGAACTCATTTCTCCTCCTGATCATATCAACATCTGCCCTCCCTGGCTCCCTTGCATCTCTTCCCTTGCGATCCCCTCCCCCCTCCTTGATTTCCTTGACCAAGTGGGCCAGCCTTCCTGTTTTCACCGCAGCCTCTATTTCTCTTTTGAGGTACATACAGTCATCGGTTTTGTGCCCGAAACCTTTGTGGAATTCGCAGTATTCGTTTGGTTATGCCTTTGGTCCCGGTTTTATGGGGGGTGGCCTTGGGAAAGAATTCTTTACCCTCTCTGTGGCTAGTATCTCACTTGGAGTCTTAATGAGAGGGGTGAAGCTATCGGAGTAAGGAGGGGGACCTCTCCCTCGGGGTCTGTAGGGGGAGTATGAGGGCCTTACCCTGTCATGCAACATTCTATCAAAGGCAGGTTTCCGGGAATAGGGTGTACCTTTATCAGGAGGTCTTGCAACCGGGGCAGTCCTTCGAGGTGTGGCGTCCGTCTCCTTTGCTTTGCTGACCGTATCTTTTCCCCGGACAAAGGCCCGGACTCTGTCCATGAGATTGTCAAATGAGGGTGGAAACTCCTCTCCCAGCTTTTCACACAACTGTGCATGTTTCAGCCCA